>JAPDOI010001639.1:0-157221 GCA_029168955.1 Aplectana chamaeleonis | reverse complement strand
TGGTGAATGGAGGTTGGTCGGCGAAGCCGGCCCACCGTTCGGCAAAGCCGAACGAATACTACACGGCGGAGGGTGGCCGGCGAAGCCTTCCCATCGTTCGGCGGAGCCAAACGAATACTACGCGTGGTGAATGGAGGTGGGTCGGCGAAGCCTTCCCATCGTTCGGCGGAGCCAAACGAATACCACGCGTGGTGAATGGAGGTGGGTCGGCGAAGCCGGCCCACCGTTCGGCGAAGCCGAACGAATACTACACGGCGGAGCGTGGCCGCAATAGCCGACCCATCGTTCGGCAAAGCCGAACGAATACTACACGTGGTGAATGAAGGTGGGTCGGCGAAGCCGACCCATCGTTCGGCAAAGCCGAACGAATACTACATGGCGGAGGGTGCCCGGCGAAGTCGGCCCATCGTTCGGCTGAGCCGAACGAATACTACGCGTGGTGAATGGAGGTGGGTCGGCGAAGCCGGCACACCGTTCGGCGAAGCCGAACGAATACTACACGGTGGAGGGTGGCCGGCGAAGCCTTCCCATCGTTCGGCGGAGCCAAACGAATACTACGCGTGTTGAATGGAAGTGGGTCGGCGAAGCCGACCCAACGTTCGGTTGGAGCCGAACGAATACCACGCGTGGTGAATGGAGGTGGTCGGCGAAGCCGGCCCACCGTTCGGCGAAACCGAACGAATACTACACGGCGGAGGGTGGTCGGCGAAGCCGGCCCATCGTTCAGCGGAGCCAAACGAATACCACGCGTGGTGAATGGAGGTGGGTCGGCGAAGCCGGTCTATCGTTCGGCAAAGCCGAACGAATACTACACGGCGGAGGGTGGCCGGCGAAGCCGGCCCATCGTTTGGCGGAGCCAAACGAATACTACGCGTGGTGAATGGAGGTGGGTCGGCGAAGCCGGCCCATCGTTCGGCGGAGCCGAACGAATACTACGCGTGGTGAATGGAGGTGGGTCGGCGAAGCCGGCACACCGTTCGGCAAAGCCGAACGAATACTACACGGTGGAGGGTGGCCGGCGAAGCCTTCCCATCGTTCGGCGGAGCCAAACGAATACTACGCGTGGTGAATGGAGGTGGGTCGGCGAAGCCGGCCCATCGTTCGGCGGAGCCGAACGAATACTACGCGTGGTGAATGGAGGTGGGTCGGCGAAGCCGGCCCACCGTTCGGCGAAGCCGAACGAATACTACACGGCGGAGGGTGGCCGGCGAAGCCGGCCCATCGTTCAGCGGAGCCAAACGAATACCACGCGTGGTGAATGGAGGTGGGTCGGCGAAGCCGGCCCACCGTTCGGCGAAGCCGAACGAATACTACACGGCGGAGGGTGGCCGGCGAAGCCGGCCCATCGTTCGGCGGAGCCAAACGAATACTATACGGAGGGTAGCAGGCGAAGCCGGCCCATCGTTTGGCGGAGCCAAACGAATACTACGCGTGGTGAATGGAGGTGGGTCGGCGAAGCCGGCCCACCGCTCGGCGAAACCGAACGATTACTACGGGGAGGGTGTCCGGCGAAGCCGGCCCATCGTTCCGCGAGGCCGAACGAATACTACGTGTGGTGAATGGAGTGTGGCCGGTATAGCCGACCCATCGTTCGGCGAAGCCGAACGAATACTACACGGCGGAGGGTGCCCGGCGAAGCCGGCCCATCGTTCGGCGGAGCCAAACGAATACTACGCGTGGTGAATGGAGGTGGGTCGGCGAAGCCGGCCCACCGTTCGGCGAAGCCGAACGAATACTACACGGCGGAGGGTGGCCGGCGAAGCCTTCCCATCGTTCGGCGGAGCCAAACGAATACTACGCGTGTTGAATGGAAGTGGGTCGGCGAAGTCGGCCCATCGTTCGGCGGAGCCGAACGAATACTACGCGTGGTGAATGGAGGTGGGTCGGCGAAGCCGGCCCACCGTTCGGCGAAGCCGAACGAATACTACACGGCGGAGGGTGGCCGGCGAAGCCGGCCCATCGTTCAGCGGAGCCAAACGAATACCACGCGTGGTGAATGGAGGTGGGTCGGCGAAGCCGGCCCACCGTTCGGCAAAGCCGAACGAATACTACACGGCGGAGGGTGGCCGGCGAAGCCTTCCCATCGTTCGGCGGAGCCAAACGAATACTACGCGTGGTGAATGGAGGTGGGTCGGCGAAGCCGGCCCACCGTTCGGCGAAGCCGAACGAATACTACACGGCGGAGGGTGGCCGGCGAAGCCGGCCCATCGTTCGGCGGAGCCAAACGAATACTACGCGTGTTGAATGGAGGTGGGTCGGCGAAGCCGGCCCATCGTTCGGCGGAGCCGAACGAGTACTACGCGTGGTGAATGGAGGTAGGTCGGCGAAGTCTGCCCATCGTTCGGTTGGAGCCGAACGAAAGGGTGGGTCGGCGAAGCCGGCTCATTGTTTGGCCGAGCCAAACGAATACTACGCGTGGTGAATGAAGGTGGGTCGGCGAAGCCGGCCCATCGTTCGGCGAAGCCGAACGAATACTACACGGCGGAGGGTGGCCGGCGAAGCCGGCCCATCGTTCAGCGGAGTCAAACGAATACCACGCGTGGTGAATGGAGGTGGGTCGGCGAAGCCGGCCCATCGTTCGGCGAAGCCGAACGAATACTACACGGCGGAGGGTGGCCGGCGAAGCCGGCCCATCGTTCAGCGGAGTCAAACGAATACCACGCGTGGTGAATGGAGGTGGGTCGGCGAAGCCGGCCCATCGTTCGGCGGAGCCGAACGAGTACTACGCATGGTGAATGGAGGTGGGTCGGCGAAGTCTGCCCATCGTTCGGCGGAGCCAAACGAATACTTAGCGTGGTGAATGGAGGTGGGTCGGCGAAGCCGGCCCACCGTTCGGCAAAGCCGAACGAATACTACACGGCGGAGGGTGCCCGGCGAAGCCGGCCCATCGTTCGGCGGAGCCAAACGAATACTACGCGTGTTGAATAGGGGTGGGTTTGGCGGAGCCAAACGAATACTACGCGTGGTGAATGGAGGTGGGTCGGCGAAGCCGGCCCACCGCTCGGCGAAACCGAACGAATACTACACGGCGGAGGGTGGCCGGCGAAGCCGGCCCATCGTTCGGCGGAGCCAAACGAATACTACGCGGGGTGAATGGAGGTGGATTGGCGAAGCCGGCCCGTCGTTCAGCGAAGCCGAACGAATACTACGCGTGGTGAATGGAGGTGGGTTGGCGAAGCCGGCCCACTGCTCGGCGAAGCCGATCGAATACTTCACGGCGGAGGGTGGCCGGCGAAGCCGGCCCATCGTTTGGCGGAGCCA
This sequence comes from Aplectana chamaeleonis, assembly GCA_029168955.1. NCBI lineage: Eukaryota > Metazoa > Nematoda > Chromadorea > Rhabditida > Cosmocercidae > Aplectana > Aplectana chamaeleonis. The sequence goes on along the minus strand of JAPDOI010001639.1, from coordinate 153,960 downwards.
AACGAATACTACGCGTGGTGAATGGAGGTGGGTCGGCGAAGCCGACCCATCGTTCGGCGAAGCCGAACGAATACTACACGGCGGAGGGTGCCCGGCGAAGCCGGCCCATCGTTCGGCGGAGCCGAACGAGTACTACGCGTGGTGAATGGAGGTGGGTCGGCGAAGTCTGCCCATCGTTCGGCGGAGCCAAACGAATACCACGCGTGGTGAATGGAGGTGGGTCGGCGAAGCCGGCTTACCGTTCGGCGAAGCCGAACGAATACTACACGGCGGAGGGTGGCCGGTGAAGCCGGCCCATCGTTCGGCGGAGCCAAACGAATACTACGCGTGGTGAATGGAGGTGGGTCGGCGAAGCCGACCCATCGTTCGGCGAAGCCGAACGAATACTACACGGCGGAGGGTGGCCGGCGAAGCCTTCCCATCGTTCGGCGGAGCCAAACGAGTACTATACGGAGGGTAGCAGGCAAAGCCGGCCCATCGTTTGGCGGAGTCAAACGAATACTACGCGTGGTGAATGGAGGTGGGTCGGCGAATCCGGCCCACCGCTCGGCGAAACCGAACGATTACTACGGGGAGGGTGTCCGGCGAAGCCGGCCCATCGTTCCGCGAGGCCGAACGAATACTACGTGTGGTGAATGGAGCGTGGGTCGGCGAAGTCGGCCCATCGTTCGGCGGAGCCAAACGAATACTACACGGCGGAGGGTGCCCGGCGAAGCCGGCCCATCGTTCGGCGGAGCCAAACGAATACTACGCGTGTTGAATGGAGGTGGGTCGGCGAAGCCGGCACACCGTTCGGCGAAGCCGAACGAATACTACACGGCGGAGGGTGGCCGGCGAAGCCGGCCCATCGTTCGGCGGAGCCAAACGAATACTACGCGTGTTGAATGGAAGTGGGTCGGCGAAGTCGGCCCATCGTTCGGCGGAGCCGAACGAATACTACGCGTGGTGAATGGAGGTGGGTCGGCGAAGCCGGCCCATCGTTCGGCGAAGCCGAACGAATACTACACGGCGGAGGGTGGCCGGCGAAGCCGACCCATCGTTCAGCGGAGCCAAACGAATACCACGCGTGGTGAATGGAGGTGGGTCGGCGAAGCCGGCCCACCGTTCGGCGAAGCCGAACGAATACTACACGGCGGAGGGTGGCCGGCGAAGCCGGCCCATCGTTCAGCGGAGCCAAACGAATACCACGCGTGGTGAATGGAGGTGGGTCGGCAAAGCCGGCCCACCGTTCGGCGGAGCCGAACGAATACTACGCGTGGTGAATGGAGGTGGGTCGGCGAAGCCGGCACACCGTTCGGCAAAGCCGAACGAATACTACACGGTGGAGGGTGGCCGGCGAAGCCGGCCCATCGTTCGGCGGAGTCAAACGAGTACTAAGCGTGGTGAATGGAGGTGGGTCGGCGAAGCCGGCCCACCGTTCGGCGGAGCCAAACGAATACTACGCGTGGTGAATGGAGGTGGGTCGGCGAAGCCGGCACACCGTTCGGCGAAGCCGAACGAATACTACACGGCGGAAGGTGACCGGCAAAGCCGGCCCATCGTTCAGCGGAGCCTAACGAATACCACGCGTGGTGAATGGAGGTGGGTCGGCGAAGCCGGCCCATCGTTCGGCGGAGCCGAACGAGTACTACGCGTGGTGAATGGAGGTGGGTCGGCGAAGCCGGCTCACCGTTCGGCGAAGCCGAACGAATACTACACGGCGGAGGGTGGCCGGCGAAGCCGGCACATCGTTCGGCGGAGCCGAACGAATACTACGCGTGTTGAATGGAGGTGGGTTAGCGAAGCCGGCCCATCGTTCGGAGAAGCCGAACGAATACTACGCGTGGTGATTGGAGGTGGGTCGGTGAAGCCGGCCCACCGTTCGGCGAAACCGAACGAATACTACACGGCGGAGGGTGGTCGGCGAAGCCGGCCCATCGTTCAGCGGAGCCAAACGAATACCACGCGTGGTGAATGGAGGTGGGTCGGCGAAGCCGGTCTATCGTTCGGCAAAGCCGAACGAATACTACACGGCGGAGGGTGGCCGGCGAAGCCGGCCCATCGTTCGGCGGAGCCAAACGAATACTATACGGAGGGTAGCAGGCGAAGCCGGCCCATCGTTTGGCGGAGCCAAACGAATACTACGCGTGGTGAATGGAGGTGGGTCGGCGAAGCCGGCCCACCGCTCGGCGAAGCCGATCGAATACTACACGGCGGAGGGTGTCCGGCGAAGCCGGCCCATCGTTCCGCGAGGCCGAACGAATACTACGTGTGGTGAATGAAGGTGTGTCGGCGAAGTCGGCCCATCGTTCCGCGAGGCCGAACGAATACTACACGGCGGAGGGTGCCCGGCGAAGTCGGCCCATCGTTCGGCGGAGCCAAACGAATACTACGCGTGGTGAATGGAGGTGGTCGGCGAAGCCGGCCCACCGTTCGGCGAAGCCGATCGAATACTACACGGCGGAGGGTGCCCGGCGAAGCCGGCCCATCATTCGGCGGAGCCAAACGAATACCACGCGTGGTGAATGGAGGTGGGTCGGCGAGCCGGCCGTCGTTCGGCGAAGCCGAACGAATACTACGCGTGGTGATTGGAGGTAGGTCGGTGACACCGGCCCATCGTTCGGCGGAGCCGAACGAATACTACACGGCGGAGGGTGGCCGGCGAAGCCGGCCCATCGTTCAGCGGAGCCAAACGAATACCACGCGTGGTGAATGGAGGTGGGTCGGCGAAGCCGGCCCACCGTTCGGCGAAGCCGAACGAATACTACACGGCGGAGGGTGGCCGGCGAAGCCGACCCATCGTTCGGCGGAGCCGAAGGAATACTACGCGTGGTGAATGGAGGTGGGTCGGCAAAGCCGGCACACCGTTCGGCGAAGCCAAACGAGTACCACGCGTGGTGAATGGAGGTGGGTCGGCGAAACCGGCCCACCATTCGGCAAAGCCGAACGAATACTACACGGCGGAGGGTGGCCGGCGAAGCCGGCCCATCGTTCGGCGGAGCCAAACGAATACTACGCGTGTTGAATGGAGGTGGGTCGGCGAAGCCGGCCCATCGTTCGGCGGAGCCGAACGAATACTACGCGTGGTGAATGGAGGTGGGTCGGCGAAACCGGCCCACCGCTCGGCGAAGCCGATCGAATACTACACGGCGGAGGGTGGCCGGCGAAGCCGGCCCATCGTTCGGCGGAGCCAAACGAATACTACGCGTGGTGAATGGAGGTGGGTCGGCGAAGCCGGCCCACCGCTCGGCGAAGCCGATCGAATACTACACGGCGGAGGGTGGCCGGCGAAGCCGGCCCATCGTTCGGCGGAGCCAAACGAATACTATACGGAGGGTAGCAGGCGAAGCCGGCCCATCGTTTGGCGGAGCCAAACGAATACTACGCGTGGTGAATGGAGGTGGGTCGGCGAAGCCGGCCCACCGCTCGGCGAAGCCGATCGAATACTACACGGCGGAGGGTGTCCGGCGAAGCCGGCCCATCGTTCCGCAAGGCCGAACGAATACTACGTGTGGTGAATGGAGTGTGGCCGGTATAGCCGACCCATCGTTCGGCGAAGCCGAACGACTACTACACGGCGGAGGGTGCCCGGCGAAGCCGGCCCATCATTCGGCGGAGCCAAACGAATACCACGCGTGGTGAATGGAGGTGGGTCGGCGAAGCCGGCACACCGTTCGGCGAAGCCGAACGAATACTACACGGCGGAGGGTGCCCGGCGAAGCCGGCCCATCGTTCGGCGGAGCCAAACGAATACTACGCGTGTTGAATGGAGGTGGGTCGGCGAAGCCGGCCCATCGTTCGGCGGAGCCGAACGAGTACTACGCGTGGTGAATGGAGGTGGGTCGGCGAAGCCGGCCCACCGTTCGGCGAAGCCGATCGAATACTACACGGCGGAGGGTGGCCGGCGAAGCCGGCCCATCGTTCGGCGGAGCCGAACGAGTACTACGCGTGGTGAATGGAGGTGGGTCGGCGAAGTCTGCCCATCGTTCGGCGGAGCCAAACGAATACTTAGCGTGGTGAATGGAGGTGGGTCGGCGAAGCCGGCCCACCGTTCGGCAAAGCCGAACGAATACTACACGGCGGAGGGTGGCCGGCGAAGCCGGTCCATCGTTCAGCGAAGCCAAACAAATACCAGGCGTGTTGAATGGAGGTGGGTCGGCGAAGCCGGCCCACCGTTCGGCGGAGCCGAACGAATACTACGCGTGGTGAATGGAGGTGGGTCGGCGAATCCGGCCCACCGTTCGGCGAAGCCGAACGAATACTACACGGCGGAGGGTGGCCGGCGAAGCCGGCCCATCGTTTGGCGGAGCCAAACGAATACTACGCGTGGTGAATGGAGGTGGGTCGGCGAAGCCGGCACACCGTTCGGCAAAGCCGAACGAATACTACACGGCGGAGGGTGACCGGTGAAGCCGGCCCATCGTTCGGCGGAACCAAACGAATACTACGCGTGGTGAATGGAGGTGGGTCGGCGAAACCGGCCCATCGTTCGGCGGAGCCAAACGAATACTACGCGTGGTGAACGGAGGTGGATCGGCGAAACCGGCCCACCGTTCGGCAAAGCCGAACGAATACTACACGGCGGAGGGTGGCCGGCGAAGCCGGCCCATCGTTCGGCGGAGCCGAACGAATACTACGCGTGGTGAATGGAGGTGGGTCGGCGAAGCCGGCCCATCGTTTGGCGGAGCCAAACGAATACTACGCGTGGTGAATGGAGGTGGGTCGGCGAAGCCGGCCCACCGCTCGGCGAAGCCGATCGAATACTACACGGCGGAGGGTGGCCGGCGAAGCCGGCCCATCGTTCGGCGGAGCCAAACGAATACTACGCGTGGTGAATGGAGGTGGGTCGGCGAAACCGGCTCACCGCTCGGCGAAGCCGAACGAATACTACGCGTGGTGAATGGAGGTGGGTCGGCGAAGCCGGCCCGCCGTTCGGCGAAGCCGAACGAATACTACACGGCGGAGGGTGGCCGGCGAAGCCTTCCCATCGTTCGGCGGAGCCAAACGAATACTACGCGTGGTGAATGGAGGTGGGTCGGCGAAGCCGGCCCACCGTTCGGCGAAGCCGAACGAATACTACACGGCGGAGTTTAGCAGGCGGAGCCGGCCCATCGTTTGGCGGAGCCAAACGAATACTACGCGTGGTGAATGTAGGTGGGTCGGCGAAGCCGGCCCACCGCTCGGCGAAGCCGATCGAATACTACACGGCGGAGGGTGGTCGGCGAAGCCGGCCCATCGTTCAGCGGAGCCAAACGAATACCACGCGTGGTGAATGGAGGTGGGTCGGCGAAGCCGGCCCATCGTTCGGCGAAGCCGAACGAATACTACACGGCGGAGGGTGGCCGGCGAAGCCGGCCCATCGTTCAGCGGAGTTAAACGAATACCACGCGTGGTGAATGGAGGTGGGTCGGCGAAGCCGGCCCATTGTTCGGCGGAACCAAACAAATACTACGCGTGGTGAATGGAGTGTGGCCGGTATAGCCGACCCATCGTTCGGCGAAGCCGAACGAATACTACACGGCGGAGGGTGGCCGGCGAAGCCTTCACATCGTTCATCGGAGCCAAACGAATACTACGCGTGGTGAATGGAGGTGGGTCGGCGAAGCCGGCCCACCGCTCGGCGAAGCCGATCGAATACTACACGGCGGAGGGTGGCCGGCGAAGCCGGCCCATCGTTCGGCGGAGCCAAACGAATACTATACGGAGGGTAGCAGGCGAAGCCGGCCCATCGTTTGGCGGAGCCAAACGAATACTACGCGTGGTGAATGGAGGTGGGTCGGCGAAGCCGGCCCACCGCTCGGCGAAGCCGATCGAATACTACACGGCGGAGGGTGGCCGGCGAAGCCGGCCCATCGTTCGGCGGAGCCAAACGAATACTACGCGTGGTGAATGGAGGTGGGTCGGCAAAGCCGGCCCATCGTTCGGCGGAGCCGAACGAATACTACGCGTGGTGAATGGAGGTGGGTCGGCGAAGCCGGCCCACCGTTCGGCGAAGCCGAACGAATACTACACGGCGGAGGGTGGCCGGCGAAGCCTTCCCATCGTTTGGCGGAGCCAAACGAATACTACGCGTGGTGATTGGAGGTGGGTGGACGAAGCCGGCCCATCGTTCGGCGAAGCCGAACGAATACTACACGGCGGAGGGTGGTCGGCGAAGCCGGCCCATCGTTTGGCGGAGCCAAACGAATACTACGCGTGGTGAATGGAGGTGGGTCGGCGAAGCCGGCCCACCGTTTGGCGAAGCCGAACGAATACTACACGGCGGAGGGCGGCCGGCGAAGCCTTCCCATCGTTGGGCGGAGCCGAACGAGTACTACGCGTGGTGAATGGAGGTGGGTCGGCGAAGTCGGCCCATCGTTGGGCGGAGCCGAACGAGTACTACGCGTGGTGAATGGAGGTGGGTCGGCGAAGCCGGCACACCGTTTGGCGAAGCCGAACGAATACTACACGGTGGAGGGTGGCCGGCGAAGCCGGCCCATCGTTCGGCGGAGCCGAACGAATACTACGCGTGGTGAATGGAGGTGGGTCGGCGAAGTCGGCCCATCGTTCGGCGAAGCCGAACGAATACTACACGGCGGAGGGTGGCCGGCGAAGCCGGCCCATCGTTCGGCGGAGCCAAACGAATACTATACGGAGGGTAGCAGGCGAAGCCGGCCCATCGTTCGGCGGAGCCAAACGAATACTACGCGTGGTGAATGGAGGTGGGTCGGCGAAGCCGGCCCACCGTTCGGCGAAGCCGAACGAATACTACACGGCGGAGGGTGGCCGGCGAAGCCTTCCCATCGTTTGGCGGAGCCAAACGAATACTACGCGTGGTGAATGGAGGTGGGTCGGCGAAGCCGGCCCATCGTTCGGCGGAGCAAAACGAATACTACGCGTGGTGAATGGAGGTGGGTCGGCGAAGTCGGCCCATCGTTCGGCAAAGCCGATCGAATACTACACGGCGGAGGGTGGCCGGTGAAGCCGGCCCATCGTTCGGCGGAACCAAACGAATACTACGCGTGGTGAATGGAGGTGGGCCGGCAAAGCCGGCCCACCGCTCGGCGAAGCCGATCGAATACTACACGGCGGAGGGTGTCCGGCGAAGCCGGCCCATCGTTTGGCGGAGCCAAACGAATACTACGCGTGGTGAATGGAGGTGGGTCGGCGAAGCCGACCCAACGTTCGGTTGGAGCCGAACGAATACCACGCGTGGTGAATGGAGGTAGTCGGCAAAGCCGGCCCACCGTTCGGCGAAACCGAACAAATACTACACGGTGGAGAGTGGCCGGCGAAGCCTTCCCATCGTTTGGCGGAGCCAAACGAATACTACGCGTGGTGAATGGAGGTGGTCGGCGAAGCCGGCCCACCGTTCGGCGAAGCCGAACGAATACTACACGGCGGAGGGTGGCCGGCGAAGCCGGCCCATCGTTCAGCGGAGCCAAACGAATACCACGCGTGGTGAATGGAGGTGGGTCGGCGAAGCCGGTCCACCGTTCGGCAAAGCCGAACGAATACTACACGGCGGAGGGTGGCCGGCGAAGCCGGCCCATCGTTCGGCGGAGCCAAACGAATACTACGCGTGTTGAATGGAAGTTGGTCGGCTGAGCCGACCCATCGTTCGGCCGGAGCCGAACGAATACCACGCGTGGTGAATGGAGGTGGGTCGGCGAAGCCGGCCCACCGTTCGGCGGAACCGAACAAATACTACACGGCGGAGGGTGGCCGACGAAGCTGGCCCATCGTTCAGCGAAGCCAAACGAATACCACGCGTGGTGAATGGAGGTGGGTCGGCGAAGCCGGCCCACCGTTCGGCGGAGCCGAACGAATACTACGCGTGGTGAATGGAGGTGAGTCGGCAAGGCCGACCCATCGTTCGGCGAAGCCGAACGACTACTACACGGCGGAGGGTGCCCGGCGAAGCCGGCCCATCATTCGGCGGAGCCAAACGAATACCACGCGTGGTGAATGGAGGTGGATCGGCGAGCCGGCCGTCGTTCGGCGAAGCCGATCGAATACTACACGGCGGAGGGTGGCCGGCGAAGCCGGCCCATCGTTCGGCGGAGCCAAACGAATACTACGCGTGGTGAATGGAGGTGGGTCGGCAAAGCCGACCCATCGTTCGGCCGTAGCCGAACAAATACCACGCGTGGTGAATGGAGGTGGTCGGCGAAGCCGGCCCACCGTTCGGCGAAGCCGAACGAATACTACACGGCGGAGGGTGGCCGACGAAGCCGACCCATCGTTCAGCGGAGCCAAACGAATACCACGCGTGGTGAATGGAGGTGGGTCGGCAAAGCCGGCCCATCGTTCGGCGGAGCCGAACGAATACTACGCGTGGTGAATGGAGGTGGGTCGGCGAAGCCTGCCCATCGTTCGGCGGAGCCGAACGAATACTACGCGTGGTGAATGGAGGTGGGTCGGCGAAGCCGGCCCACCGTTCGGCGAAGCCGAACGAATACTACACGGCGGAGGGTGGCCGACGAAGCCGACCCATCGTTCAGCGGAGCCAAACGAATACCACGCGTGGTGAATGGAGGTGGGTCGGCGAAGCCGGCCCACCGTTCGGCGAAGCCGAACGAATACTACACGGCGGAGGGTGGCCGGCGAAGCCGGCCCATCGTTCAGCGGAGCCAAACGAATACTACGCGTGGTGAATGGAGGTGGGTCGGCGAAGCCGGCCCATCGTTCGGCGGAGCCGAACGAATACTACGCGTGGTGAATGGAGGTGGGTCGGCGAAGCCGGCACACCGTTCGGCGAAGCCGAACGAATACTACACGGCGGAGGGTGGCCGGCGAAGCCTTCCCATCGTTCGGCGGAGCCGAACGAATACTACGCGTGGTGAATGGAGGTGGGTCGGCGAAGCCGGCCCATCGTTCGGCGGAGCCGAACGAATACTACGCGTGGTGAATGGAGGTGGGTCGGCGAAGCCGGCCGACCGTTCGGCGAAGCCGAACAAATACTACACGGCGGAGGGTGGCCGGCGAAGCCGGCCCATCGTTCAGCGGAGCCAAGCGAATACTACGCGTGGTGAATGGAGGTGGGTCGGCGAAGCCGGCCCGCCGTTCGGCGAAGCCGAACGAATACTACACGGCGGAGGGTGGCCGGCGAAGCCTTCACATCGTTCATCGGAGCCAAACGAATACTACGCGTGGTGAATGGAGGTGGGTCGGCGAAGTCGGCCCATGGTTCGGCGGAGCCGAACGAATACTACGCGTGGTGAATGGAGGTGGGTCGGCGAAGCCGGCCCACCGTTCGGCGAAGCCGAACGAATACTACACGGCGGAGGGTGGCCGGCGAAGCCGGCCCATCGTTCGGCGGAGCCAAACGAATACTGCGCGTGTTGAATGGAGGGTGGCCGGCGAAGCCATCCCATCGTTCGGTGGAGCCGAACGAGTACTACGCGTGGTGAATGGAGGTGGGTCGGCGAAGTCGGCCCATCGTTCGGCGAAGCCGAACGAATACTACACGGCGGAGGGTGGCCGGCGAAGCCGGCCCATCGTTCGGCGGAGCCAAACGAATACCACGCGTGGTGAATGGAGGTGGGTTGGCGAAGCCGGCCCACCGCTCGGCGAAGCCAATCGAATACTACACGGCGGAGGGTAGCCGGCGAAGCCGGCCCACCGCTCGGCGGAGCCAAACGAATACTACGCGTGGTGAATGGAGGTGGGTCGGCGAAGCCGGCCCACTGCTCGGCGAAGCCGATCGAATACTGCACGGCAGAGGGTGGCCGGCGGAGCCGGCCCATCGTTTGGCGGAGCCAAACGAATACTACGCGTGGTGAATGGAGGTGGGTCGGCGAAGCCGGCCCACCGCTCGGCGAAGCCGATCGAATACTACACGGCGGAGGGTGGCCGGCGAAGCCGGCCCATCGTTCGGCGGAGCCAAACGAATACTACGCGTGTTGAATAGGGGTGGGTTTGGCGGAGCCAAACGAATACTACGCGTGGTGAATGGAGGTGGGTCGGCGAAGCCGGCCCACCGCTCGGCGAAACCGAACGATTACTACGGGGAGGGTGTCCGGCGAAGCCGGCCCATCGTTCCGCGAGGCCGAAGGAATACTACGTGTGGTGAATGGAGTGTGGCCGGTTTAGCCGACCCATCGTTCGGCGAAGCCGAACGAATACTACACGGCGGAGGGTGCCCGGCGAAGCCGGCCCATCGTTCGGCGGAGCCAAACGAATACTACGCGTGTTGAATGGAGGTGGGTCGGCGAAGCCGGCCCATCGTTCGGCGAAGCCGAACGAATACTACACGGCGGAGAGTGCCCGGCGAAGCCGGCCCATCGTTCGGCGGAGCCAAACGAATACCACGCGTGGTGAATGGAGGTGGGTCGGCGAAGCCGGCCAATCGTTCGGCGGGGCCGAACGATTACTACGCGTGTTGAATGGAGGTGGGTCGGCGAAGTCGGCCCATCGTTCGGCGAAGCCGAACAAATACTACACGGCGGAGGGTGGCCGGCGAAGCCGGCCCATCGTTCAGCGGAGCCAAGCGAATACTACGCGTGGTGAATGGAGGTGGGTCGGCGAAGCCGGCCCATCGTTCGGCGAAGCCGAACGAATACTACACGGCGGAGGGTGGCCGGCGAAGTCGGCCCATCGTTCAGCGGAATCAAACGAATACCACGCGTGTTGAATGGAGGTGGGTCGGCGAAGCCGGTCCACCGTTCGGCAACGCCGAACGAATACTACACGGCGGAGGGTGGCCGGCGAAGCCGGCCCATCGTTCGGCGGAGCCAAACGAATACTATACGGAAGGTAGCAGGCGAAGCCGGCCCATCGTTTGGCGGAGCCAAACGAATACTACGCGTGGTGAATGGAGGTGGGTCGGCGAAGCCGGCACACCGTTCGGCGAAGCCGAACGAATACTACACGGCGGAGGGTAGCCGGCGAAGCCTTCCCATCGTTCGGCGGAGCCAAACGAAGACTACGCGTGTTGAATGGAAGTGGGTCGGCGAAGTCGGCCTATCGTTCGGCAGAGCCAAGCGAATACTACGCGTGGTGAATGAAGGTGGGTCGGCGAAGCTGGCCCACCGTTCGGCAAAGCCGAACGAATACTACACGGCGGAGGGTGGCCGGCGAAGCCTCCCCATCGTTCGGCGGAGCCAAACGAATACTACGCGTGGTGAATGGAGGTGGGTCGGCGAAGCCGGCCCACCGTTCGGCAAAGCCGAACGAATACTACACGGCGGAGGGTGGCCGGCGACGCCTCCCCATCGTTCGGCGGAGCCAAACGAGTACTACGCGTGGTGAATGGAGGTGGGTCGGCGAAGTCGGCCCACCGTTCGGCAAAGCCGAACGAATACTACACGGCGGAGGGTGGCCGGCGAAGCCGGCCCATCGTTCAGCGGAGCCAAACGAATACCACGCGTGGTGAATGGAGGTGGGTCGGCGAAGCCGGCCCACCGTTCGGCAAAGCCGAACGAATACTACACGGTGTAGGGTGGCCGGCGAAGCCTTCCCATCGTTCGGCGAAGCCAAACGAATACTACGCGTGTTGAATGGAAGTGGGTCGGCGAAGCCGGTCTATCGTTCGGCAAAGCCGAACGAATACTACACGGCGGAAGGTGGCCGGCGAAGCCGGCCCATCGTTCAGCGAAGCCAAACGAATACTACGCGTGTTGAATGGAGGTGGGTCGGCGAGGCCGACCCATCGTTCGGCGGAGCCGAACGAATACCACGCGTGGTGAATGGAGGTGGGTCGGCGAAGCCGGCACACCGTTCGACATAGCCGAACGAATACTACACGGCGGAAGGTGGCCGGCGAAGCCGGCCCATCGTTCAGCGAAGCCAAACGAATACTATGCGTGTTGAATGGAGGTGGGTCGGCGAGGCCGGCCCATCGTTTGGCGGAGCCAAACGAGTACTACGCGTGGTGAATGGAGGTGGGTCGGCAAAGCCGGCCCACCGCTCGGCGAAGCCGAACGACTACTACACGGCGGAGGGTGCCCGGCGAAGCCGGCCCATCATTCGGCGGAGCCAAACAAATACCACGCGTGGTGAATGGAGGTGGGTCGGCGAGCCGGCCGTCGTTCGGCGAAGCCGAACGAATACTTCGCGTGGTGATTGGAGGTAGGTCGGTGAAACCGGCCCATCGTTCGGCGGAGCCGAACGAATACTACACGGCGGAGGCTGGCCGGCGAAGCCGGCCCATCGTTCGGCGGAATCAAACGAATACTACGCGTGGTGAATGGTGGCCGGCGGTGAAACCGGCCCATCGTTCGGCGGAGCCGAACGAATACTACGCGTGGTGAATGGAGGTGGGTCGGCAAAGCCGGCCCACCGTTCGGCGAAGTCGAACGATTACTACGGGGAGGGTGTCCGGCGAAGCCGCCCATCGTTCCGCGAGGCCGAACGAATACTACGCGTGGTGAATGGAGGTGGGTCGGCGAAACCGGCCCACCGCTCGGCGAAGCCGATCGAATACTACACGGCGGAGGGTGGCCGGTGAAGCCGGCCCATCGTTCGGCGGAACCAAACGAATACTACGCGTGGTGAATGGAGGTGGGTCGGCGAAGCCGGTCCACCGTTCGGCAACGCCGAACGAATACTACACGGCGGAGGGTGGCCGGCGAAGCCGGTCCATCGTTCGGCGAAGCCGAACGAATACTACACGGCGGAGGGTGGCCGGCGAAGCCGGCCCATCGTTCGGCGAAGCCGAACGAATACTACACGGCGGAGGGTGGCCGGCGAAGCCGGCCCATCGTTCAGCGGAGCCAAACGAATACCACGCGTGGTGAATGGAGGTGGGTCGGCGAAGCCGGCCCACCGTTCGGCAAAGCCGAACGAATACTACACGGCGGAGGGTGGCCGGCGAAGCCGGCCCATCGTTCAGCGAAGCCAAACGAATACCACGCGTGGTGAATGGAGGTGGGTCGGCGAGGCCGGCCCATCTTTCAGCGAAGCCGAACTACTTCTATATGGAGGGTGACCGGCGAAGCCGGCCCATCGTTCAGCGGAGCCAAACGAATACCACGCGTGGTGAATGGAGGTGGGTCGGCGAAGCCGGTCTATCGTTCGGCAAAGCCGAACGAATACTACACGGCGGAGGGTGGCCGGCGAAGCCGGCCCATCGTTCGGCGGAGCCAAACGAATACTACGCGTGGTGAATGGAGGTGGGTCGGCGAAGCCGGCCCATCGTTCGGCGGAGCCGAACGAATACTACGCGTGGTGAATGGAGGTTGGTCGGCGAAGCCGGCACATCGTTCGGCAAAGCCGAACGAATACTACACGGCGGAGGGTGGCCGGCGAAGCCGGCCCATCGTTCAGCGGAGTCAAACGAATACTTAGCGTGGTGAATGGAGGTGGGTCGGCGAAGCCGGCCCGCCGTTCGGCAAAGCCGAACGGATACTTAGCGTGGTGAATGGAGGTGGGTCGGCGAAGCCGGCCCATCGTTCGGCGAAGCCGAACGAATACTACACGGCGGAGGGTGGCCGGCGAAGCCGGCCCATCGTTCAGCGGAGTCAAACGAATACCACGCGTGGTGAATGGAGGTGGGTCGGCGAAGCCGGCCCATCGTTCGGCGGATCCGAACGAGTACTACGCATGGTGAATGGAGGGTGCCCGGCGAAGCCGGCCCATCGTTCGGCGGAGCCGAACGAGTACTACGCATGGTGAATGGAGGTGGGTCGGCGAAGTCTGCCCATCGTTCGGCGGAGCCAAACGAATACTTAGCGTGGTGAATGGAGGGTGGCCGGCGAAGCCTTCCCATCGTTCGGCGGAGCCAAACGAATACTACGCGTGGTGAATGGAGGTGGTCGGCGAAGCCGGCCCACCGTTCGGCGAAGCCGAACGAATACTACACGGCGGAGGGTGGCCGGCGAAGCCGGCCCATCGTTCAGCGGAGCCAAACGAATACCGCGCGTGGTGAATGGAGGTGGGTCGGCGAAGCCGGCCCACCGTTCGGCAAAGCCGAACGAATACTACACGGCGGAGGGTGCCCGGCGAAGCCGGCCCATCGTTCGGCGGAGCCGAACGAGTACTACGCGTGGTGAATGGAGGTGGGTCGGCGAAGTCTGCCCATCGTTCGGCGGAGCCAAACGAATACTTAGCGTGGTGAATGGAGGTGGGTCGGCGAAGCCGGCCCACCGTTCGGCAAAGCCGAACGAATACTACACGGCGGAGGGTGGCCGGCGAAGCCGGCCCATCGTTCAGCGAAGCCAAACGAATACTATACGGAGTTTAGCAGGCGAAGCCGGCCCATCGTTTGGCGGAGCCAAACGAATACTACGCGTGGTGAATACGTGGTGAATGGAGGTGGGTCGGCGAAGCCGGCCCACCGTTCGGCGAAGCCGAACGATTACTACACGGCGGAGGTTGGCCGGTGAAGCCGACCCATCGTTCGGCGGAGCCAAACAAATACCACGCGTGGTGAATGGAGGTGGGTCGGCGAAGCCGGCCCACCGTTCGGCGAAACCGAACGATTACTACGCGTGGTGAATGGAGGTGGGTCGGCGAAGCCGGCCCATCGTTCGGCGGAGCCGAACGAGTACTACGCGTGGTGAATGGAGGTGGGTCGGCGAAGTCGGCCCATCGTTCGGCGGAGCCAAACGAATACTACGCGTGGTGAATGGAGGTGGGTCGGCGAAGCCGGCCCACCGTTCGGCGAAGCCGAACGAATACTACACGGCGGAGGGTGGCCGGCGAAGCCGGCCCATCGTTCGGCGGAGCCAAACGAATACTACGCGTGGTGAATGGAGGTGGGTCGGCGAAGCCGGCCCATCGTTCGGCGGAGCCGAACGAATACTACACGGTGGAGGGTGGCCGGCGAAGCCTTCCCATCGTTCGGCGGAGCCAAACGAATACTACGCGTGGTGAATGGAGGTGGGTCGGCGAAGCCGGCCCACCGTTCGGCGAAGCCGAACGAATACTACACGGCGGAGGGTGGCCGGCGAAGCCGGCCCATCGTTCGGCGGAGCCGAACGAATACTACGCGTGGTGAATGGAGGTGGGTCGGCGAAGCCGGCCCACCGTTCGGCAAAGCCGAACGAATACTACACGGCGGAGGGTGCCCGGCGAAGTCGGCCCATCGTTCGGCGGAGCCGAACGAATACTACGCGTGGTGAATGGAGGTGGGTCAGCGAAGCCGACCCATCGTTTGGCCGGAGCCGAACGAATACTACGCGTGGTGAATGGAGGTGGGTCGGCGAAGCCGGCCCACCGTTCGGCGGAGCCGAACGAATACTACGCGTGGTGAATGGAGGTGGGTCGGCGAAGCCGGCCCATCTTTCGGCGGAGCCGAACGAATACTACACGGCGGAGGGTGGCCGGCGAAGCCGGCCCATCGTTCGGCGGAGCCAAACGAATACTACGCGTGGTGAATGGAGGTGGGTCGGCGAAGCCGGCCCACCGTTCGGCGAAGCCGAACGAATACTACACGGCGGAGGGTGGCCGGCGAAGCCGGCCCATCGTTCGGCGGAGCCAAACGAATACTACGCGTGTTGAATGGAGGTGGGTCGGCGAAGCCGGCCCATCGTTCGGCGGAGCCGAACGAGTACTACGCGTGGTGAATGGAGGTGGGTCGGCGAAACCGGCCCACCGCTCGGCGAAGCCGAACGAATACTACACGGCGGAGGGTGGCCGGCGAAGCCTTCCCATCGTTCGGCGGAGCCGAACGAGTACTACGCGTGGTGAATGGAGGTGGGTCGGCGAAGCCGGCCCATCGTTCGGCGAAGCCGAACGAATACTACACGGCGGAGGGTGGCCGGCAAAGCTTTCCCATCGTTCGGCGGAGCCAAACGAATACTACGCGTGTTGAATGGAGGTGGGTCGGCGAAGTCGGCCCATCGTTCGGCGAAGTCGAACGATTACTACGGGGAGGGTGTCCGGCGAAGCCGGCCCATCGTTCCGCGAGGCCGAACGAATACTACGCGTGGTGAATGGAGGTGGGTCGGCGAAGTCGGCCCATTGTTCGGCGAAGCCGAACGAATACTACACGGCGGAGGGTGGCCGGTGAAGCCGGCCCATCGTTCGGCGGAGCCAAACGAATACTACGCGTGGTGAATGGAGGTGGGTCGGCGAAACCGGCCCACCGCTCGGCGAAGCCGATCGAATACTACACGGCGGAGGGTGGCCGGCGAAGCCTTCCCATCGTTCGGCGGAACCGAACGAATACCACGCGTGGTGAATGGAGGTGAGTTGGCGAGCCGGCCCATCGTTCGGCGAAGCCGAACGAATACTACATGGCGGAGGGTGCCCGGCGAAGCCGGCCCATCGTTCGGCGGAGCCAAACGAATACTACGCGTGTTGAATGGAGGTGGGTCGGCGAAGCCGGCCCATCGTTCGGCGGAGCCAAACGAATACTACGCGTGGTGAATGGAGGTGGGTCGGCGAAGCCGGCCCACCGTTCGGCGAAGCCGAACGAATACTACACGGCGGAGGGTGGCCGGCGAAGCCGGCCCATCGTTTGGCGGAGCCAAACGAATACTACGCGTGGTGAATGGAGGTGGGTCGGCGAAGCCGGCCCACCGCTCGGCGAAACCGAACGATTACTACGGGGAGGGTGTCCGGCGAAGCCGGCCCATCGTTCCGCGAGGCCGAACGAATACTACGTGTGGTGAATGGAGTGTGGCCGGTATAGCCGACCCATCGTTCGGCGGAGCCAAACGAATACTACGCGTGGTGAATGGAGGTGGGTCGGCGAAGCCGGCCCATCGTTCGGCGGAGCCAAACGAATACTACGCGTGTTGAATGGAGGTGGGTCGGCGAAGCCGGCCCATCGTTCGGCGGAGCCGAACGAGTACTACGCGTGGTGAATGGAGGTGGGTCGGCGAAGTCTGCCCATCGTTCGGCGGAGCCAAACGAATACTTAGCGTGGTGAATGGAGTGTGGCCGGTATAGCCGACCCATCGTTTGGCGAAGCCAAACGAATATTAGATGGGGATGGCCGACGAAGCCTGCTTGCTGCGAAGATGCAAATGATACGTACCGATCTTGCGTGTCGCCACCTATGAGCGCAGCACGATTGGAGACTTGAAAACATTGAGCAGTTAAAAGGGTTTTTGACGTCATGTCTATTTGCTTGCTTGACCATTTTTCAAAAAGGACAACTATACTACTGCCATCGTGGTATTGTGGTGAGCGCGAAGCGCTCACTAGATTTGACTTTGATTCGCCATCGCGCAACCCCCTGATCTCAGAATCAGGGTCCAGAGTAAACGTAGGAAGACCGTTTTTTTGCATTTAATACAATTCAGAGAGCTGAATAACTGTTCAACAAATGGTCCGGAATGGTTACCTGAGATTCGAGAAAAATTGTCAGAACCACGTGATTTTGGTCGGAAAAAGGGTTCATCTCCTTTTTTTTTATTCAGTTGGCGTACATGATCTTGTTGGAACAGTTATCGTTGAGCTAGAAAGCTCATTTTCGGCCAGAAAGTTGTTTATGATTGCCGCTAGCACCTGACAAAACTTGAAGATGGTAGCTCAATTTTTGCGGGACCTCAAAATTGAGGGTCAAGTAAGACAAAAACACGTGAACATGTTGTTATGAACCATCCGACGTTTAGTCATTCGTAAAAATGAACTAATGAAATAAACACCGTTACTGATAGGCTTTTGCTCAGAATTGAACGCCTCCTGAGACGGGTCAACGCTTCAATCAATACGGCGGGATCTTCGAAGCACTTTTTGGGTAACTAAGAAGTGCGCCACAGAACGCCGTAGATAGTGTGCGGGACCCCAGTAGCAACACGCAAGACGCCGTAGAAAGTATGTGGGACCCCAATGAGAGTGCGCGGACGCCGTAGAAAGTGCGTGGGACTCGAGCGGGATGCGCAGGACGCCGAAGAAAGTGTGCGGGGCCCGAATACAAGCACGCCCACACCGATCATTTTTTCCGCAGGGCTACCGTAATCATTCTTGAACAAAACATGATAACGAACGATTACAAACGCTCATAACATGCGGGGTATGAAAAAGCGGAAGAGTGGTATGCATTCATTCACACACCGCTCTCTTCAAGAAGCCGCTGGTAATTGGCTGAGGAAGTCGAAATTGCGCAAACATGATTGTTGGCTACTACGATGTGCTCATATCCAAGCTGACACCTGAAATTTTCCAAAGGAGGGTTACGATAGCCCTGCGGAAAAAATGATCTGCAGGAGCGTACTTGTGACCCAAATGGGTGTGCGCAAAACGCCGTAGAAAGTGTATGGGACCCAAATGAGAGTGCGCCGGACGCCGTATAAAGTGTGGGGGACCCAAATGGGTGTGCGCAGAACGCTGTAGAAAGTGTGCAGGACATCAGTGGGAGTGTGCAGCATGTCACAGAAAGTGTGCAGGGCATCAGTTGTAGCATGCATGGCATTAGCGGCAGTGTGCAGGATGTCATAGAAAGTGTGCAGGACATCAGTGGGAGTGTGCAGGACATCAGCGGGAGTGTGCAGCATGTCACAGAAAGTGTGCAGGACATCAGTGGGAGTATCAAGGACGTTATAAAAAGTATGCAGGCCATCAGTTGTAGCATGCAGGACATTAGTGGCAGTGTGCAGGATGTCATAGAAAGTGTGCAGGACATCAGTGGGAGTGTGCAGGACATTAAGGACATTAGTGGGAGTGTGCAGCACCTTATTGAGAAGGTGCAGGACATTATTGGGAGTGTGCACGACATTAGTGGTAATGTGCAGGACGTCATAGAAAGCGTGCAAGACATCAGTGGGAGTGTGCAGGGACAATAGTGGTAATGCGCAGGACGTCATAGATAGTGTGCAGGCCGTCAGTTGGAGTGCGCAGGACGTCATAGAAGGGGGGGGGGGCAGGGCATCCGTGGGTTTACTTGGAATTAACACCACAACGCATAAATCATGTTACAAAGGAAACCTTTAGGAAAAAAAATGAAATTCCTTAAAGTTTAGGTTTCTGGCAAAAGTAAAGATTTGACATGGCAATTTTTTCGAAAATTTAGAAATACACTCAGTTAAAAGGGGAAGGTGAAGAAAAATGAAAAAAAGGTTTTGAAATATTGCTGAGAACGATTTGGCGTAGAATAAGTTGGTTTAGGGAAATGTAGTGAAATAGTTGAAAGTATGATTCGACAGTCGAGTTTGAACCAATTATTGATAAGAGTTGTGCAAAACGAGAGATCGCGTTGTATGAGCTTATCCGTAGAACATATCGAAGCAAAATCACGCGTGATAAGGCAAGCAGCAAAAGCTCGTTTGGGAGCTGGAATGTCGCGGTCTCACGTATTAAGTGAAGTAGAATCAGCTGTTTGTTCCATATCACGCGTGATTTTGCTTCGATATGTTCTACGGATACGCTCATACAAAGCGATCTCTCGTTTTGCAAAACTCTTATCAATAGTTGGTTCAAACTCGACTGCCAAATCATACTTTCACCTATTTCACTACATTTCCCTAAACCAACTTATTCTACGCCAAATCGTTCTCAGGAATATTTCAAAACTTTTTTTTTCACTTTTCTTTACCTTCCTCTTTTAACTAAGTGTATTTCTAAATTTTCGAAAAAATTGCCATGCCAAATCTTTACTTTTGCCAGGAACCTAAACTTTCAGGATTCGACCTTTGGAACGGCGCTGGCCAAATGGTTGTAGACGTACTGGTCTCTTCACGTTGCTTTCACAAGCATGTTCAGGAGCTTGTACCCTACATTAGGGAGTGAAATTTATTGTTCCTTCGCGTGCGTATGTGGAGCTGGGATACAGACAGTGTGAGTTTGGGATAGTTGTGTAGCAGCATACGCGCACACGCGCGCGATACACCTTAGTGAATTTGACTCTGGAACAGAGGGTTTGCTGCCTTCAAGTCAAGTGGCTGCCCCGGGCTAGGGACCCGAAGGGTCACTAGTAATAATAATAATAATAATAATATTAATAATAATAATAATAATAATTATTATTATTATTATTATTATTATTATTATTATTATTATTATTATTATTATTATTATTATTATTGTTATTATTATTATTATTTATTATTATTATTTTTATTATTATTATTATTATTATTATTATTATTATTATTATTATTATTATTATTATTATTATTATTATTGATAATTATTATTGTTTTTATTATTATTATTACTATTATTATTATTATTATTATTATTATTATTATTATTATTATTATTATTATTATTATTATTATTATTATTATTATTATTATTATTATTATTATTATTATTATTATTATTATTATTATTATTATTAATAGTAGTAGTAGCAGTAGTAGTAGTAGTAGTAGTAGTAGTAGTAGTAGTAGTAGTAGTAGTAGTAGTATTATTATTATTATTGATATTATTATAGGAGTAGCATTAACAATAAAATGTTAGTTGTAATGGTAAAATTGGTAGTGGTGCTGATAATGCTATGCCTGAAAGTTTTTTTTTTTCGGAACAACGTCTGTGCTCCATGGCGATCAAAACCAATTCATTTGATGCTACTCATCATTGCAAGCGAGCACTCAGTAATTCCTGACACCCCCGCTTCGTTCTAATAATTTTCAAGTTCACCTTCGATTCCTGAAAGACGATAGAATGCAATCAATTTGTGCACTCGACGGCGATTCTGTTGGTCACGGTAGACCAAGCTCGCGAAACCTGTGCACACAGTCAATTTCTCCCACTCGACAATGCAACTGGCCTCATGATCGCCTACATAGATGGCATTTCACATAGCACAAAAGGTAGTCGACGAAATAGCGTCTCAGACAGTCGTGGCGTCATACGGGTGGTCGACACGTCACCCTTGTGGCTTACCGGTCGCTGGGTGGTTTGACTGCAAGGGGCGGATCGACTGTCTGTCGACCGTTATGTGTCCGATCGACTGTCTGTCGACCGAGGTCCACAGACAGTCCACCACCCATCGACCGGTAGCATTGGATGACGTCACTTCGTCGTTTTCTCACCTTTGTACACGTATCGACGTGCAAAACTTCTGACCCCCGGACCAGCTGCACCGCCAACTGTTCGGCGCCGAATTTTTCGTTTCGGTTGTCCTCCTGATTCTGACGGATTGATTTCCCATTTCTTCCACGTACGTTTTAAAATTTTGAAGTTTTCAATTCCTTTCTATATCCTGACTCGTTATTAAAACATGAAGCTTTTCTTTCATTTATTAATTCGGTGAAGAATTTCTCCATTTTCGTTGATTTGTTGTTTGTAAGAAATTTCCGATCCTTTCCATGACCTTTTTGAATTTTCGAAGTTTCCGAATCTTGCCTTATACTGACTCGAATTCGAAACGGAAAGGTTTTTTATTTCTTGATTCGTCTTTCCAATCTTCACATTTTTGTTGATTTCTTCAGAGTAAAGGAAAATTTCCGATTCCTTCCGCGTCCTTTTTGAAATTTTCAAGTTTTCGATTGCTTTCTATATCCTGACTCGCTATTAAAACGTGACGTTTTTTTTTTTTTCATTTCTTGATTCAGCGTTGAATTTCTCATTTTTGTTGATTTGTTGTTTTTGGAAAAATTTTCAGATGTCCGATTCTTTTTTATGATCATTTAAAGTTCGGAGTTTCCCATTCTTTCCTTATACTGACTCGAAATTGCAACGGAAAGTTCCTTCATTTCTCGATTCGTCTTCCCAATCATAACGGTTTGGTTGATTTCTTGCTTATGAAGGAGAATTTCCGGAACCTTCCATATCCTTTTTGAATTTCTGAGTTTCAGATTCTTTCCATATCCTGACTCGATATCGAAACGAGAACTTTTTTCGTATCTTGATTTGGCGTCGAAATTCTAATTTTGGTTGATTTCTGGATCTTGAAATAAACTTTCCGATTTCTCCCATGTCCTCTCTGATTGCTGGGATTTTCTATTTCTTTCCACATCCTGACTCGATACAAAAGCAGAAATTTTTTCCTTTTTTTAATCTTCGTCAGATTCTTCTTTTTGGTTGATTTCCTGAAGGAAAAATCGATTTTTTTCGTCTGTTTACGATTCTGGAGTTTTTGTTTTATTGCGTGGAAAAATGAGTAGTTACATGGCTTTTGCTTCTGATTTTTCATTTTGCGTTGCACTCTCATTTTTCCTGTATGCTTTTGATTACAAGTGAGACCCATTTGGAAAAACAACGGCAAATAAAATAAACTGATTGAAAACTATTCAAAGCATAAGGGATCTAATTCAGAACTCTTGCTGGGACGGGTCTTGTGCGCCCGCCTTCTCGCCGTTTGCCAATCATGGCAGCCTTGGCATACGGTGTGCCGCGCACGCCGCGGCGGCGACCACGCAACATCGATAACGAGCAGGCTGATTGGGTGATCGGCGGAGATCATGCAGAACAACTCACTATTGGCACACACCTTAACTCCTTTTTGAGCAAAAACGCTGGGGTATCTTCGTACTGACCTAAAACATTTAAGGATCATGCAAAGTGTGAAACCTTGGAGTGGGTAATATTCCGCCCTTTGTAGGCAATGTTTGAAGAAAACAAAAGTTTGAATGATAGAGCATAATAGTAAGTGATCTAAAAGGTTATCAACATTTATAATGTTTGAGACGCGACATAATCCAATATTCCATTGCTCAATTCAAATCAGAAATGCTCCCACCCAGGGGATTCAACCCCTTGAAAAAAATCAAAGATTTTCTCACACCCGCGTCAGAAATGCTCTTTAGAATCATCGGGTCATCTTTGTTGAAAATGGGCGGAGGCGCTCCAGACCTGATCGAATGGAAAGATTCAAAAGATGGTTGGAACGGATTACATCGTGAATAAGCTCCTAACAACAATAAATATCCATGTCAAGATCATTTCTTACATCGGTATGGATCAAGCTTAGCTTCAGGTCTGGATTGCCCTGCACAAATAACAAAGCGCCTTAATTTCGATATGTGTAAAGGCACTACAAGGATTCCCTAGTGTTTTTGCTCAAAACGGAGTTTAGATGTATGTGTCGGAAGCAGACATGTGCGAAAAACTTTGAAACCGAAAAAACCGAAAAACGAAAAATTTTCGGTTTTGAATTCGAAAAATTCCGAAAAAACCGAAAAAAAATTTGTCTTTTGAAGCGTCTTATTTTCGTAATTTTATGCCTTCGATTGAAAAAACAAGGCAACGTAATCGAAAAGCTTCGAATAGTGGCAGAATCATGTTTTCTTAGTGAAACAAAAGCATACGCAATCAACGTATCAATGTGAGCAATTTTACCCTTGTTGCAGTGTTGAATCCTGACAAAATTGCAGCGCTGAACACCCTCTAAAAGTCTTATTGTGAACTTTTTGTTCAAAACTGCGGTAGTTCTCTGAACAATCATGTCCACGTTTTTTCGAGTTTTTCATCAAAACTCTGAGCTCAAATGTCGTCCTTAACTTTATGAAAAAAACCGAAATCGTAGAAGTTGAAAATCGTGGGCAGAGACGAACATCAAGTGATCTCGTCGAGGTCAGCACTGACCAGTAGCTAAGTCTCTCGGCGCTATTGGACGTTAATGGCCTCGACGCAACCACACGCATTGAGTCGTGATGTTTACACAGGGGTTAGGTTCAACCAATTTGGCTGGGCGGAACTATACATGATGCCGCTCGCCCAAGAATGTTTTCATTCGCGGTATTTTTTGGTGTGGATCGATAGAGGGAGCAGAAAAAAACGCTTAGAAACTATAGGCTTCCAAAGAGCAGTTCTCGACGTTTTTTTCATTAAAATTTTAAACGAAAACGAAGTTCCTGACCTTGAAGCAGTGTTCGCATTATATTTCACTTTTGATGTCTCAACCGTTTAAGCAAGGTCTGGTGCCCTATACAGCAAGGCATGCTTGAAGAGAACGTGAAAACCGTGTTTTTGTGCTAAAAGAGGGCCACTTTAGCTTGCGTTGACTTTTGAGCGTGGAGGAATCGACCGCCTTCAAGGATGTTACCTAAGGGGACATTAGGCGTTTTGGTGACTTCAGAACGCCTGTTTGCATCCGTTATTTTGCCGCTCCTGGCTTTCTACGGTTCTTTCTACACTGGGCGCCTAGGATCCTTCTCGCCCATCATTTCACTGTGGAAAGTCAACGAGGATGATCATCGTGAACGCTGCCTTTAAGGGGGTCATTTTCAAGCAGGAGGTGTCGGCTTGCAAAAGTCTTTTACCTAGGCCTCGAGACCCTCTACCAAAAGAACGTGAGGGCAAGTTGCTGAGTTCCATATATGGGCTCTATCAACTTCAGCGCACCCACATTATCGTCATTTTTGCATTGCCTGAAGACATACAGGCGGCTTACTTTGTGGTCGTGTGCGGAAGAAATTTCTTAATCGAATTCTCTACTTTTCATTAATTTTGAAGAAAATCAATAATCGATCTATTTTTGAGAAACGTTGGTAAAATGTCCACAGATCGATGGTAAACCTCCAGACGCATTTATGTTTCAAGTTTTACGCACGCCTGTGCGTTATCAGGTAAACGAAAAAAGTGGCGCCAATTCAGCTATCTTAGACTTCGACCAGAGCAAAAAATGGATTTCGGCAATTTGTCTTCGCGTTTTTTTTTCAATAATGGGTCCAAGGACTTCAGCTATGACAAATTTTTAAGCAGACACCCTCTGCTTCAAAATGACCCCATTGGCGCAGCTCTTAAAGGCAGTGGTCGCGCTCAAATATGCTCGTCTTCTTTTCCTCTCTGAACCCTTTTCTGGGTATAGAGTAGTAGAACCTATGAGAAAAAATCGCGAAAAAAACGCTGTTCTAGGCCAAATTTGAAGACTAAACTTCCTTGCCTTTTGATGGTGGACGAGTCCACCCCACATCATCGGCATCGATGATCTCTAATATCAAGAACAGCAGCTGGCTTGAACTTGATTTTCAATCAATGAACTTTCGGATTTATGTACACATCTAGTCAAAAACATTGACTGAAGGGCTTGCTTTCATTGTTCAACTGTTTTATTAGGTAAATTTGTATTTATTTCTTCCTCCGAACGTCGATGATTTTCAACTGCCGGGCATGAGACTGTGATCTTTCTGTGCACGTGTGCACGAACTGGAAGATTAGGGTCTCAATAACTCTAATTCTAGCCCGTTTTTCACCGCGCTACTTTCATAGTTTTTGAGGTGTTTTCGATCTGAGCTGATTTATGTAGTTTTTTCAATAACTTTTTCATCGTGACCACTGCCTTTAAAGGCAGTGTTCACGATAAATCTCATTCTCGAGGTCTGGGTGTGAAACACTAAGTTGGCAGGTGATGTAGAGGATAGGGTCGAAGAAAGCAACGAAAACTGGCCAGAAATAAATACAAACGGCTTCGAAAGCTCTCCCGGTGCGCCTACCTATCCCGGTCCGCCCTCCAATCGGACGAGTTTGTGGCTCCGCACACTTTTTGATGGCAAATTGCCAAGCAACTCTGCCGCAGTTAGCATTATCGATTCGCGCAGATTTCGCAATTCGCGCGCGCTTGCCGAAATCAGCAGTGTTCATGATTCTCGTCCACGCCCTGAATTTAGAAACCGTTATTTCGACTTATTCTGGACGTTTTTCTTCCCTGTTTCTTCAATACTAGTTACCTCACTACCAAAAATTCCCATTTTTGGGTCGAACTCGAGTGCGATATTCATCATGAACACTGCCTTTAACGGTCACATGGGGGAACGAGAAACATTTACCGAAGCCGACTCAATGACGAGCTCTACTGTGAAAAATCGTGGGCCCTTCAGGCTTCCGCTCACTATTTCTTTCAAAAACCATTCTGCGCTCCAAAACTTCGTGCAGTACGAACGAGAGGTCTGGTGAAAAGAACAGACCACTCAAGAGGATTAGCGACGGGCATATGTGGGCTTGGCAAGGCTAGAAATTTTGTCACCATATCTAAAGCGCACCCTGTAGTAGTAAGTGAATGAAGTGTATGTATGTGAATAAAGGGGTGTAATTGCTTTTCCCTTTCTTTGTTTGTGTGCTTTTCATTCATATTTTTCTCGTTAGTGGTCACAGTATATGACTGTCAACTCGTAACATCAAATAATCAGACGAAGTATTCAAAAATTTGAAAAATCATTTTGAAAATTTGAAAAATTTGCTCTTTGAGTATATTCGAAAAAGCGAAGTTCGAGAATTTAGGCGGTTTTGATCAAGTGCACTTGATCTGCCACAAGTTTCCGGAATATTTAGATGATCAACGAATTCATGAGTCTCCGGCCATTTTTTCACATTTGGCGATTGTGTATTCTCCGCTTGCCCCAGTCTTTCATATCATTACCATGGAAGAGGTGCGCTTATTGAAGCGAAATCATGATTTTCAAGAGTGGTATGTACTTTACAGAAAACAGTCGCTACGCGTCTATGATTGGTTTCTATGGTATGTACAAAAATCAGGCACTGGGCGACCAACAGGACAAGCTAGTCTACTAGACATCGCTGCTGAAAAGAGGAATCGGGTGAACCTTGTAAGCCAAATGCATTTCATTCAGTCTAGACTGACATTGCAATAATTTCTGAAATTCGCATAAAAGACGTTTCCGGATACAGTTTCGAAGACGACTACGCTTCTCTGATGGCTTCATACGAACGCTCTTCTAAGATCTCGTCTTCCTTGAGCCTTGTATATTCTCATTCACGAAATATATCTCGAAAGCGGCGTTTCTCCCTCGAAATTTCTCACGGTTGGGAAGCTTTGAACGAAATTAGCCGAAAATTTTGAAAAATCGACTAATAAACCACAGATTTGTGATCAACGCACCAAAAAAAACCCTTGGGAGAATTTTAGGTCAAATCTGGAACATTTTCTAAAACGCTTCCAGAGCCCTCTAATCGGTAAATATTCGCGCAACCAAAAATCCTAAACGCTGTAAGCCTGGACAAAGTATGGAAAATGCGCCTTCACCTGAATTTTGCTCAAGGGGGTAGCTTTGGACGCTGAACACATTTACGAGGCCCGTTTCCGAATTTTCGAAAGAATAATTTCCTTTTTGAGGGGTACAAAAAGCACAAAAAACGACCTTTATAGGCTTATAACTTCTTGGAACCGGCAGCTCGGGCGAAATACTGCGCAGTTTTACTATTGACTCACTAGAGATACTAACGATACTAGTCGT
Source organism: Aplectana chamaeleonis (assembly GCA_029168955.1). Lineage (NCBI taxonomy): Eukaryota > Metazoa > Nematoda > Chromadorea > Rhabditida > Cosmocercidae > Aplectana > Aplectana chamaeleonis. The sequence continues at coordinate 127,030 of JAPDOI010001639.1, read as the reverse complement.
TTTGGCAGATGTGTTTACCACTCTAAACACTTCACTTGTAAGCAAATTTTAAAATGTGTGCTGCGTGTGGGTGGTGTGGGTGTGGGTGTGGGTGTGGGTGTGGGTGTGGGTGTGGGTGTGGGTGTGGGTGTGGGTGTGGGTGTGTGGGTGTGGGTGTGGGTGTGGGTGTGGGTGTGGGTGTGGGTGTGGGTGTGGGTGTGGGTGTGGGTGTGGGTGTGGGTGTGGGTGTGGGTGTGGGTGTGGGTGTTGGTGTGGGTGTGGGTGTGGGTGTGGGTGGTGTGGGTGTGGGTGTGGGTGGTGTGGGTGGTGTGGGTGGTGTGGGTGGTGTGGGTGGTGTGGGTGGTGTGGGTGTGGTGTGGGTGTGGGTGTGGGTGGTGTGGGTGGTGTGGGTGGTGTGGGTGGTGTGGGTGGTGTGGGTGGTGTGGGTGGTGTGAGAGTGTGGGTGGTGTGTGGGTGTGGGTGGTGTGGGTGTGGGTGGTGTGGGTGTGGGTGGTGTGGGTGTGGGTGTGGGTGGTGTGGAGTGTGGGTGGTGTGGGTGTGGGTGGTGTGGGTGTGGGTGTGGGTGTGGGTGTGGGTGTGGGTGTGGGTGTGGGTGTGGGTGTGGGTGTGGGTGTGGGTGTGGGTGTGGGTGTGGGGTGTGGGTGTGGGTGTGGGTGTGGGTGTGGGTGTGGGTGTGGGTGTGGGTGTGGGTGTGGGTGTGGGTGTGGGTGTGGGTGTGGGTGTGGGTGTGGGTGTGGGTGTGGGTGTGGGTGTGGGTGTGGGTGTGGGTGTGGGTGTGGGTGTGGGTGTGGGTGTGGGTGTGGGTGTGGGTGTGGGTGTGGGTGTGGGTGTGGGTGTGGGTGTGGGTGTGGGGGTGGGTGTGGGTGTAGGTGTGGGTGTGGGTGTGGGTGGTGTGGGTGTGGGTGTGGGTGCTTTGGGTGTGGGTGCGATTGTGAAGACATCATTATGATCAGCGTGGAATTTTCCCCAAGATGAGCAGAAAAACAAAAAATCGATGTCGGGGTTGTGTGCCCTCAAGGTCCAATCAATAGATATTTGCATATATGTGAATAAGCATGTAACATTTCTGATGAAGTAAGTCAGTCGATCAAAAAATAACCTGGAAAAAGTTCTCGAAGTTTTTGGCTTATTTCATTATAGCACCGGACTGAACTGAGGCTTTGATATTTTATATATAACATATTTTTGCCGGTACAATGTGCACGTTAGGTCTTACTTCTTGTTATTTCGTTTTTTGGAAACTATTCGGTAATGTCGTTCAACATCCGTCATAATGTTGTCTTGTTATCTCATATTTGGGTATTGACAGTCGTTATTTGAGATCAGGAGTTCTTATCCTACCCTCATTCTAAATTGTTAAAATTGTAAGTGTCGGGGGTTAGCGCGGATGAATAGCGGGGACGTGCCGTCTCCGTCTTATCATGTTTACATCTGATGCATTCCAGGGTGGATGCCTCTCGCACATGGTTCGACCACGGCTTCGCTATTTGAAGAGGAAACAGCCTCCGACCGAGGAGAGTTCGTCTCGCGGCCAGTGACTGGTCATCGCCCGTGCTGTAGTGCCACCCGTCCGGAGTAATCCATGGGCCGCTTGCCCCGATCCCACAACGTATGTAGTTCTCATCTGTCCGCCCTGGAGCCTCCACCAAGGTCCCTTTGGGAGTATTCACTGTTGTCCTGCTATAATAAACTCTGAGTCATGTTGTATTGTGCCAGCACGTTTCCACTGGTGGGTTATTACCCACGTAAATGACTGGTAGCAGAGCATGGTTCCCCGCTTGGCGAGGATGAGAAGGTTAGTCCCATTATGTTGGCCGGTTGGCCCGAAGCAAAAACGCATTTTGTCTCCACTCCTCTGAGCATTATTCAGAGAGTTCTTTAATAAGTTGATCTGGTTTAGTGACATCCAAAGATCTTATCTAAATCTTAAAGGCAGCGTTCACAATGAAAAAATTGTCCATTTCTTGGCAAAAACTTTCGAATATTTTTTATCGCGAAAGGTTCTAACATTCCGGCATGTACAAAAGCCCTCATTTTTGAAAAAGTTTTCAATCCAGGAAACACAAAGCAAAACGACTTACCTAAGGATTTTGAAGCGCGTAACCATTTCCCCGACGTCAGATTGGATGAGTTGTCTGCATTCTACATACGAAACACGCAAACAGGTACAGGATTTTTTTCAGGGTTTTCTTCAAACGGTTTTTTTCTCAGTTTTTGAGTGTTCTGTGGGGACTTTTCCCTGTATACCCCTACTTAGTAGACTTAGCTTCTCAAAAACATCGAAAACCAGAATACGGTTTTTCATCGTGAACATTGCCTTAAAATTTAAGGCATCGTAGGCGCAGAAAACCACGCACCGTTTGTTGGGTCTGAATCATTGGTTGGCCCCGCCTGGTAAAGAAGGTAGAGTTTTTCTGGGTCACCAACGCATTGGGGGTGTGTATACAAGTCTGTTGGTACCTGCTCGTTGGTGCCCCTGCTTCTACTGAACCCAGCAGACGTTTGAGTGTACACAGGGAACGTTCGAGCGATATAGCGTGCACAACTATATCGCGAAAGTATCCCGCACATTGCATAAAGGTGTCGCCGTCCGGCACACTAAGGCCTCTGGTCCATAACACCTTAGGATCCGTACCTAGGGAGTCATGGAGTCTTTGGCCACAAGCCACAATTTCGCCACCCTGAACTGTCGATCGCTGTCGAGTGATATCCAAAAAACTGCGCTATCCAGACTCCTGAGCTATTTCCATGCACCGTTTGCTGCTTTGCAGGAAACGTCGGAGAATACACCATCTACTGCGGTAACGCTGACGATAGGAGAGTGGGAGGCTGTGCAATAGCTGTAAGGAAGGATTTCAATGGTATGGTCAAGGAGTTCGGCTCAACGTCGTGTCGGAATGCATTCGTACGACTGCGGGATCACAGAGGATTCAATCTGTGGATAGTGAGTGCTCATGCGCCCACTGAAACCGCCGAAGACAATTCGAAGGATGCGTTTTATGAGGAACTCAATACGTTGCTGGCCAGGATACCTTGTCAACATGCTGTTGTCGTGGGGATTGACGCAAATGCGAAGATGGGACTTGATCAGGAATCCGAAGTACTCGGTAAATGGTTCTACCCAGTGGAGCAAACATCGGACAATGGCTACCGCCTTGTCGACTTTTGTGAACGCAGTGGTCTGATTATTGCATCGACATTCAAGAGGAATCATCGCCGCCATCAGCTTACGTGGCAGGGACCAACCCGGCTATCTCCAGAAGAGCAGCGGAAGCGGAAGATGACAACTTTGAAACTACAGCTTGACTATGTCCTGACGAGGAATATTCCAGTATCGGACATTCGAAGATCTAGAGCTGTGTGGGATGTCGCATTCGATTCGGATCACCGTCCTGTTCTGTTGAACTTCACTGTGAGGATTCATAAGAGGAAGCGAGGGGCTCAGCCTCTCCAGAGGATTGACATGACAAGTCTCAGAGATGAAGAGTGCAGAAGGAATTTCCGACAACGCGTTTCTATTCACATCGGAGTACGGACTAAGAAGAAACTTTGCGACGCGGATTCTTTTGTCAAATGCATCCAGGACGCTTCGAAAGAGGCACTCCCGGTTGTACAGCCTAAGAAGAAGTTCGCCTACGTCTCAGAAGAAACAACATCTACCTACAACAGAGTATGTGCTCTCCGAACTGCAGGAAACTTCGTGGAGGAGAAGCGTCTGAGGAGGAAGTTGCGTCGGCAGCTTCAAAGTGACCGCGAACGAGAGGGGACGTGTAGAGCTAAGGAGGTCGAGAAGGCTTGGGAGGAGAAGAATCCGAGGAAAGCCTACACGTTGCTGCGACAGTATAGCGGGAAGATGAAGAGATGTTCTCCTGTATTGAACACTACCAATGGAGTTGCAGTTGGTGATGCGACGCTGCCAATATGGAAGGATTACTTCAGTTCACTACTGAATCGTCCAGCGCCATCAGTACCTGAGCTCCCGCATGTTCAGAGAGCACATTACGATGTCAGTGAGGAACCGCCGACTGAGTCTGAAGTTTTGGATTGTGTCCGGAAAATGAAGAATGGAAAGGCAGGTGGAGATGACAACATCACTGCTCAAATGCTGAAAGCTCTTCCTCCGTCTGGGATTCGTGAAATGACCAACACCATCCGTGCCATATGGATGAGCGAAAGGATACCCGATTCGTGGAGACATGCGATCATCGTACCTCTTCACAAGAAGCTATCCGTCACGGATCCTAAGAACTACAGAGGAATCTCTCTACTTCGTGTCATGTACAAGGTTTTAGAACGTATCATTCTCGAGCGACTTATCAAACATCGTGAAGGAACGACCAGAGATGAGCAAGCCGGTTTTCGACCTGGAAGATCGACCATCGACCAAGTGTTCGTCGTGAGAAGAGTAATTGAATCGTGGCAGCGGTTTTCCGAAGCCATTACAGCTTGCTTTTTGGACTTTGAAGCCGCGTTCGACTCTCCTCATCGTGATCGATTGCTCAATGCTCTGCGAGCAGATGGAGTCCCGGAAAAGTATGTTCGGTTAATCGAGGACATGAACAAAGGAACAACAGCAGCAGTTCGTACACCTGTCATATTTACGTCAGCTTTCGAGGTGAAAACAGGAGTAAGGCAAGGAGCCGTTGCAGTACCTTTTCTTTTCAACTTCGCCGTTGATGACATCATGCGTAGAGTTGCAGAACAGTTTCCTGCGGATGTGATCCTAACACCATCAGGACGCTCCCTTGTCGACCTGGAGTACGCCGACGACATTGTGTTATTCGCTGAAAACATTGCAAAACTGCAAAGGATTGTGAACCTCGTTTCGAAGTATGCCGCAGCCTATGGACTTCGTCTTCGTCCCGACAAATGCAAGCAGATGTGGGTCTCTCAGAGGCCTTCAACTGGAGTTTGTGTGGACGGACAACGTATCGAACTCGTGGACGATTTCTGTTATTTGGGCTGTTTGCTGAAGAACGATGGTAGTTATGCAGCGGATATTCGACAACGATGTGCGAAAGCTACGTCTGCATTCAATTCTCTAACCAAGTGTTTGTGGTCTACCACCATCGCGAAGGAAGTCAAGTTGCGCGTCTACCTATCCGCTATTCGCCCTATCATGATGTACGGATCGGAGACGTGGGCAGCACCGAAAACGCAGATGGAAAGGTTGGATTGCACGGAGAGGAAGCTTTTAGGCGTTTGCTTGGATATTTCTGGCCGCGTGTATGCCATAACGAAGACCTTTACAAGGAAATCGACGCAGTACATCAACGTTTGACACGAGGAGGAGGTGCCAGCATCTCCTAACGCCATCTCAAGCAGCAATGGAAAGTCGACTTCGACTGCTCGGGCACATACTAAGAAGAACGCCGGATCGTCTCGTACAACACGCTTTAAAAATGCTTCCAAATCCTGTCTGGAAACGGCCACCTGGGCGTAGGCGAAAGTTCTGGACGGATGTGGTTAAAGAGGATTTAAAGTCACTCGGCATCGAAAGACAGTTCAGGCGCGATGTTTCGTTTCGCAGGAAATGGAATAGTGACAGCTGGATGGAATGTGTTCAAATTGTGGCTGAAGACCGTGAAGAATGGACACGGCTGACTACTAGGACGGCACACCTCGGTGAAGATGCGGAATGACCGCGTCAGGCGAAAGCCAACCGATTAAGTCATAAGTCACCAACGCATCATTGTGCAGTTGTAGGAGATCGAATGTCTCGAACTCCGCCAAAAGAGGCAGGCTTTCCGACAGCCATGTGGTATCAAATGAGATAAGAGAGTAGCTTATCAACAAATGATGGCCTTAAATGAGAGGAATTTGATGTACTGTGCTTATCTGGGCCAAAATCCGGTCCGCTATTGCGTCTCTACACGCTTTGCGGCCGCACGCTTCCGATTCGGAAGGGCGCAGCCGCCGATCTGCTGACTTTAGGTGGGTTTTGGAAACTGGAAACGAAGAAAAATTAGAGAAATTTGTATAAAAAAGCCACATCGAGCTGGCTGTAGCGCTGGAAACCCGGCTGACTCGAGCGCGTGCGGCCGCAAAGCGTGTCGTGACGCAATGGCGGACCGCAATTTGGCTTAAAGAAGCACAGTATCATTTGTCGATAAGATAGTTCCTTTTCTTATTTGATGCAAGATGGCAGCGGGAAGGCCGGCCTCTTTCGGTGGAATTCGAGGCATTCAATCTTCAATTTCTTCACAGTAAATCGATTGTGACCCAACAAACTACACCTACTCAGATACAGACAGCACACTTTCCGCAGTACCACTAGCCGACGTCCCGTTACCTCTCTCGCGGAAGGCCAATAGATCGGTCGCGGGCAGTCGGCAGCGCCGTTTCGTTGAATGCCCGTAAACGGTGAACAAGCACTCTGCGGCCCTTCTGCCACCGTCTTGAAACTTATCTGATGACTGAAAGAAGAAGGTCTAAAAGAAGTTTACGGCAAAATTAAAAACCAACCTTTAAGTAAAGGTGTGTTGAAGCAAAATTTTTAAAATTCCCTTTCGGGCTTTTATTCTTGAACTGCTCTTGACAAGTAAGGAGTGAGCTTACACAGGGATGCTTACTACACTCGCTTGTCCTTGCTGTCTTTTATCCGCAGATACCATCAACGGACAATGGCTCACCTGCCCAAAACCAGCGGCGCACATGGCGAGGGTTTCGAAAAGAGTCTCAACACGGCGTTCTCTGCTCAGCAAACGCTCATTGGCTCCACTCTAATGGGTGGTCCAATGATGATATCGGAGTGGGAATCGATGAGTGAGTGTTTGATGACCCCAATAACAGCCGACTGTCCGCAGATACTCCGCGGGAAGACGGGAAAAGCTCTCTCTCCGCGGGAAGTGGAGCGCTGTGCCACGCCCACGAAACCGGGAACGCGTGAAGTCGACTAGCCCGGTCACGCCGGCGGGAACTGGGCTGTTTTTTTTTCTGACTACGTTCTCAAGCCATGATTTGACTGAACCTGGTCGCTGTGGCCATGCGAGGGACCTCTGTTCTTTTTTCACCGCGCTTAATTGAAAGGCGCTTCGATTGTGATCGCATCGTGGCAAACGTCCTACATAGCTGGGTAGCGACGACGAAATTCTATGTTTTACTGCTTCGCTGCTAAAGGAGCGATTCTCAATGATCGCTGGTCATTGCTCCATCGCTGCCATCATGGTAGCGATGGAGCGATTGCCAGTGAATGACACTTGTCGTCTAGTGAACATTGACCCTTGCACATGACAAGATCAGTATTCACGGGTCGAAACGTGTTATTGGAGACTCTCAGCCATTAATTTCATTGGTTGATTGAACTTCTTCAATCATCCGTGAGGCCATGCACTATGAACAAAATCGCCGCCGCTGCCAGATCGCCGCAGCAGCGGATGCAAAATCGCTGGGATGAAAAACTGCAGCAATGCAGTCAAAACATGGCTTCAGGCGGGCCCAACCAATGATTCAAACTCAGAAACTTTGAGTGGTTTGAATCGCGTACGATGCCCTTAACAGATGTATACTGCCTTTATTCGGGAGTGCACAAACCCCCCCCCTGTTCACCCGCACTCGCGTCTACAGTAGTGCACCACGGCGGCGCGGTCTGTCGTGGCTCTTTCTCACCCATTCTCTCCCATCCGATGTGGCAGGTATCGACCTTCGTATGACCACCTGATCGTCCGCATGACCGGCGATCATGTTCAGAGCCGGTGAGTTTTTTTCTAAAATTTTCACCGTTTCCAGTTTTTTGGGTGTTGATTTCAATGTCATTTTATTGGCTAAAGATTAGGGTTTAGTCGAAGCTGCACACAATCCTTCGCGCTACCAAGAAATTAAGAGAACGTCTGTTCTCTTTATTTTCAACAAGAAAGTCAGTCTTTCTAATCCTTAATTGTCTGTTTCGAATTGATGGCTCTTCTATACATTACCCATTACTAAGACATTTAAATTAATACGAAAACAAGTGAAGACGTTGAGAGATTTAAAAAACTCACCTTCTCTGAACATGATCGCCGGCTATGCGGACGATCGGAGGGTGGTCATACGAAGTTCGATGCCTGCCACATGGGACGGGGGAGAGATTGGATGAGAGAGGGCCACGACAGACCGCGCCGCCGTGGTGCAATACTGTAGAAGCGAGCGTGGATGGAAAGGGGGGCTTGTGCACTCCCGAATAAAGGCAGTCCATCTGCAGAGAGCTATGAAATTTTTTTACGACGGTGAGGCATCGCATAGGTCGAGCGACGCTGCATCATTCGCAGTCAGGGATGTGTGGGAATTTTCTTCTTGGAAACAGAAAACAGAAAATTCACTTCGACAGAAAACGGCGAAAAATCTCCGAAATCGGGCAGAAACAGAGAATTCTTCAAAAATCAATAAAGAGTGTTTAATGTACAATATTCGAGGTTTTTTGAAGCATTTACCTTTTAATACATTTTTACGTGATGAATGCCTTTTTTTGCACAATACCCGAAACCCAACCTCTGAGAAAATCTGTGGTGACGGCACCGCAATGCGGCTGTCTCTGAGAAAACTCGCCGCGAACGAGCCGTGAACCTACCGCGAACCTCGTGCCTGCCGCGAATCTGCCGGAAACCTACCGCGAACCTCGAACCTGCCGCGAACACCTCGGCACCGCGATGTTCTTTTAGTATTAACTCTGGAGCTGGTGCGAGCCTGCCGCGTATCCGCCGCCAACCTACTGCGATGTTACTCTCTGCCGCGAACCTGCCGCGTATCTGCCGCGACCCCATCTGAACTGGGTTATTATTCAAGATCCTAATGAGGCAAAATCGTCTATAGTGGCTTTACATGTTTCGTGAAATCCTGATAACACTGATGATAACCGCTTCACTTCACCAGTTGACATTCTACAATATATGCCTCACTTCACCATTTTTTCCTGCAAAGGTGCTTGTTTCCTCCTTTATCTTTCTCTGTGCTCGGTTATGTAGTTTTCTCACTTAAACGTCTCTACAAGCGTCTAAATCTACGCCTGGCATCCGGCGTCAAGTATGGGGTTTTGCTTGCGCCACTGCAGACGACACATCATAAATGACGGCGACCTTCAAAATTGCGCTTTCCCGCATTGGCCCATTGTTATACCTCCAGTCTGCGACCGCGACAGGCTCGCTCATCTACGAATCGTGTCGAACCCACACTTTTAATATGAAAAGAGCTGTCGCAGGAACACTTTGCATGCGCTGGTCGCGTCACAGGATTGATGTATGGGACATCACAACTGGCCTTCAGAGACTGCGACGTCGCTCAGGTCTGTGAACGCGACAGGGCTGTGGCAGAGTACAACAATGGCTTTGTTATGGTGAAATCTATCGGAGAGCTATTTTTTTACGTTGACGTATGTTCCTTAGAAGGTGTAAAAACGATGAAATCACAAATTATAGCGTGAAATATGTGAAGGTACAAATGTTGTGGGAAGACGATGTTCTGCTGATGATGATGATTGATGATGATGAAAAAACTCTGCTTTCATAGTTTTTTCATCTTCTAAAGAACGTACCTCAACGTACCATGCTGTTCACTAAGTCTTGTCGTTCGATAAGAGAGGGCGTTGCTACTAGCCCAATTTTTTTTTTGTTTTAGTGGTACGCTCTTCATATGAAAGTATGTGAAGTTTCATTTCAATCTGTCAATTCATTCTTCGTTTACAAGCCATTTAGTGTCGCCGTGTACATTGTGCCACATTGTACCATGCACTCACCTGAATCGTGGGAAAGAATATTAAGTACCAGGCTGTTCAATAAGTTTTGTCGTTCGTTAAGAGAGGGTGTCGCTACTAACCCAATTTTTTTTTGTTCTCTTGGTACGCTCTTCATATGGAAGTATGTGAAGTTTCATTTCAATCTGTCAATTCATTCTTTGTTTACAACGCATTTAGTGTCGCCGTGTCACAGCATTGGAAAATATTGGATATCGTGCAGTGATAAAATTCTTATTTTTGGAAGGTGTAGCACCAAAAGAAACTCGCGAACGAATGTTAAAAGTGTATAATGATTGTTCACCAACAATTGGAACACTAGAAAGATAGGTTGCTGAATTTGAACGTGGTCGTACAAGCCTTGACGAAGATCCCCGTGAAGGACGTCCAAAAAGCTCATCAACACCAGAAATCATAGCCAAAATACAGGATATGGTTTTGGAAGATCGTCGATTGACTGAGGGAAATTTAGTAGAGGCTCTACACATTTCATTAGGCAGTGTGAGCCATATTTTAAGTGAAATCTTGGGTTTTAGAAAGCTGTGTGCACAATGGGTGCCGCATTCGCTAACAATGGAACAAAAACGCATTCGAGTGCGACTTTCTCAGCAACATTTGGAGCGTTTTAATAAGGATAAAGTGGATTATATCATCACTATGGACGAGACGTGGGTATATCACCATGATCCTGAATTAAAACAAGAGGCTAAAGAGTGGAGTGAACCTGATAGATCGGCTTCGAAACGAGTCCGTGTCCGGAAATCGACCATGAAGGTTATGGCATCAGTTTTTTGGGATGCGAGAGACGTCCTGTAGACAACGGCGAACGCCTGAGATAGTGATGGTTTTCGCTGCTACGTCAGAGTTCGAGTCTCTAAATCGTTATGTTCCGAGACAACTCAGCATTTAGAGAAGTGTTCGCCATTTACGGGTGCGATGCTAGGATGAAGTGCAATACCTCGGATATCTGCGTTTTGAGCACAAAAAGGAGTTTTTATGCTTCTTTGTCAACACTCTGTTCAAAATTGACCATTCGTTGATATAAAGAGACATCTGAATTCAGATTTCAAGAGCCCTTTTTAGGAGACACATTGCTTACTCCGGAACAAGATATTTTGGAAAAGTAAGCCTTAACACAATCAACACGGGAAACGCGTTTTAAATTTTGAAGCGGCGATGAGTGATGTGTCCATCGCCACGCCTATATGCCTTGTTTGAGAGTAAGCCATGTGCCATCTTAGAAAAAAAAACACCAGATGTTATTTCCGAAAGCGTTTTTATTTTCCCCAGCGAAGTCCGAGAACGTAAGAAAGGGTGGTTTTCGAGTAATTCGACAAGTCGACCGTTCAAAAAAGCAGTTTTCGAAACAACAAAAAATTAACACAAAGTCTGTATCTCGGCTGAAGCGATTTTTTTCGTGAAAAATCGTCAAGAACACAGCGTATTAGACTTGGGTTCGGATAAATTTATCGAACAATAATCACATTATTCGTTTTATACGCGAGTACTCAAATATTCTATTTATCTGGGAACTAAAATTGTTGGATTTCTCAATAATGCGGCTAAATTATGAAATCCAAATATCCGCTGAATCCTTAAGGATTCATTTAGAAATATTTAAATCTTCGGTTGTCCAATTAATTAATTGTCCATTTCGATTATTGTAAAAAAACTTTGAAAAAAAAACTCGAATATTCGCTCATTTTGGGTCACGGGCTTAGAATAATCTGCCATTGAAAAAAATGTGCAGAAATATCTATGGAATATTTGAAAAGTCGAATCGAATAGGCCGAGTGCTTTTCCGAATACAAATACCAAACGGATAAAGTAAGGTTTTCAGATTAGTCCACTCATTCGGAAAATTCGAAAAGTTTCAATTTGGAATTCTTATTCAATCGGGCAATTCAAAAAGAGATGATTGGATTACACTTCCTCCTTCATAACTTTCAAAAATGGCGATATATTAAAGATTCGTTCATTTGAAACTTTCTGACAGTTGCCATTGAAATTTTCACTTTTTCGGGAACAATATGCAACTGTTTTCTGTAAATGCAATATTCTTTCGTTTATTTAAAAATTAGTGCCGAATGACCATGTCTATTCGGCTTTCTACCTAAGGGATGAATGCCGAAATTCAGGTGAACTCCGAAAAACACCCGAATATTCAGGAAATGTAACACACGGCATTGTTTCTTAGATCGTGGTTGCTGCAGTTTTGAAACCGAAATCTCGAAGAATACATAAAGCGTAATACGTGGAGACGCATGAGCACAAACAGGCGATCAAAATTATATTAGTTAATGTCGTAACATAAAAAACATCTAATGCTTGAGATAGAAATTCAACATGAAGCCAATTTTAAGACATAGGCGGCGTATGCTATGGCCAAAATGTGGATACCATAAAAAATACGAATTTGGGGAGCACCGGAATAGAAATCGGCGAGTCTAGTTGGAACTTTGATCGATACTGCCGTACAACTCATTCGGAGGTGTGTCAAACGCGGAGCCGACGAGACACTGAAAGCCTGCACACTCATCGCGGTGCTGACGCGGTTTTACCGAGGAGCCGTGTATTCGACGCTACCGCTTTATCGGACTGCGGAGCCGACATAAGGCTATCGCGGGGCGACTGCGTCAAACACCACTTTTCCACGATCGCGGAGCCTCCAATCAACTCCCGATACCTCATCGCGATACAAGCGAGAATCTAGGGGCTATCGCGAAACCAGCGATACCGATTTTCTCACAGACAGTTGGCCAGAGCAAAAAATCTAGACGTCCAAGAGAGGCGGATTACAAGTGGGAAACGTCCCTCTAACATTCTGCTGTAGACAGTAACACTCGATTACTTGTTCAGAGGCTCAATATTTGCAAAGAAAAAGTACGTACATAGATTCAGTCGGAACAGACATGGCATTCCCAGGTGTACATTTTTTGACTACTCAGGTTTGAAAAGTACGACAATTTTACCAGGGATTTACGGCTAATCTCTGGTAAATGTGTTTTTTCAAAGGCAGTGGTCACGATGAAAAACGTTATCGAAAAAGTTACAAAAATCAGCTTAGATCAAAAACAGCTGAAAAACTATGCAGGTAGAGGGGTGAAAAACGGGCTAGAAATAGAGATTTTAAGGCTCAAAATAGCCAGTTCGTGCACACGTGCACAGCGATGACGAAAAAGATCGCCGTCTCATGCCGAGCAGTCAAAAATCATCGACATTCAGAGGAAGAAATAAATGTAAATTTACCTAATAAAACCAGTTGAGCAATGAAAGAAAGCGTTCCAGTCAATGTTCTTGACTAGTTGTATAAATAAATCCGAAGGTTCAATGATTGAAATTCAAGTTCAAGCCAGCTGATGTTCTTGATATAAGAGGTCATCGGTGCCGATGTTGTGGAGTGGGCTCGTCCACCATCAAAAGAAGAAATTTCAGGCTTCAAATTCGGCCCAAAACAGTGTTTTTTCGCGATTTTTTCTTATAGGTCCTACTACTCGAGACCCAGAAAAGGGTTTAGAGAGAAAAAGACGACAAGCATATTTGATCGCGTCCACTATCTTTAACTAAAATTCGACTTTTTACAAGAGATTTTCCACTAATCTCTGTAAGTGGTGATAATTCAGTAAATTACCAGAGATTTTACTACTAAATTTTACTGTAGATGATCAGCTACAGCGGTAATTTACTAAAAATTGTACGATTTTTACTAAATTGTGACGTTTCGGAAGTTTCTCTTAAAAGAGGGAAGGATTGACTCAGGCACGTAGAAAACCTACTGGACCCTGATGGGCGGGATGGTTGCGAGAACGCAGTTCGTAAAGAGAAAGGCGGGTGTACGCTACGCGCAGTCGCGCCTGGGCTGGCGTACATCGTCGAAGCTTCACGCACAAATCCAATGAGCGCGCGAAACCGATGCGACATTTCATAGCTGACGATGCGGAGACACGAGTAAGATGCTGCGACAAAAATCATGCCGATTCTACAACCCTAAAAAACGCCGTGAGACACGTTAATGCTGCTTTACGCACTCGCTGATTGCGAAAGCGATCATAGTGCATCGACGCTCGCCTTCAATGGTGAATATCGGCAAAACTACGCTTAAGAGCAAAGGTAATGTATCGCGCCATCGAGATGCATATGCTGCAACTACACGCGCCCTCTGAATTGACACGCGCACAGTTCGAATGGTGTGTGACAGCACCACTACACTCAAAACCAACAGTCGTGACAGCGGCAATGAGTGCGCACGTACATCAGAATTGTGTATCGCGCCATCAAGTGTGCGCTCACATTGAATGTCTTCGCGCGTCCTCTGATAATTCACGCGCCCAATTTCAATGGGTTGTGCCGACACATTCGGGCTCAAGAACGACGGCAGAGCATCGTGCTATGGGAAGCGCGCATATTGAGCAACTGACGCTATGCCCGCGCGTGACACGCAAACATGGCGTCAGGTCATTCACACTCGAAGGCCACACCCACTCGTCATCCAAGCGGCGCGCTTCCGCTGAATAGCTCCGGAGCGCTAATGATCTGCTGTTGCTGTATTTTTGCAGATCATCTCTTCCATACTCTTCTATCCTGTCGCGCATTATTTTTTGTTAAATTGACGTGTGGTGCTTGTGGTTCTCCATAACCCTCTCAGACTCTGCCAGGGGGCTGGGCAGGCTTCGGACAATAGAGCCTGTTTTCGACTTGGGGGAGCGACAGCAGAGACCTCTCCCGAGGGGGGCTTCAGGGGCGGCATGCATGAACGCTGCGAAGAGAGTCAGGAAGCCGCTCCGCGTCCCATGCGCATAACGTCGAGCCACGGGACGGCCCCAAGTGCACGGCGTAAACTGGTGTGTCGCGGAAGTGAAGGCTTCTTCTACAGTAGTTTACGACAATAGAGGCCAGAGAAGGCACAGTAGGCTAAACGCACTCATCGCCATTCACGTCAAGCTTTGTCTCGATTTGACCTGATCGATTGATTGGCCTATGACTCCAACTCCGCCAGCTTGCTGACGTCATCAATTAATTCATTTCCTTTGACTAGTTCGTTGTTTTGATTATACAGTTGTGTGTTGTTTTGAGTATTCAATTCGATTCAAGGCGCAAAACTAGTTGGGGGGAAACACTTGAGATTCACCCATGGAAATGAAAATATTCGTCCATTGAAAGGAAAAAATTCCCGTTAGATGAATGACAACGTTATCACTCGTATTTCGCAAGAAATTTCATAAGATTAAACGATTTTTGAAGCGGTATCATTCATTCCTCTCTTGAATTCTGAGTGGCCCACCCAACTAGTTTTGCACCCAATTCAATTCAATTTAATCTATTACACGACGAACCCTTGGGCTTAAGCCACGTACGCGACACACCCAATTTTACTCGCAAATCGTTAATTCACCGTGATAACGCATAACTGAAAATTTTTACAGTATCAAGGGGAACTATCTGAGCTTTTGGCCGAATTCGTTCTCAGATACACCGGGGGCCGTATGCATACCTCTCCCCGGCAGGGATCCGTCCCCGAGCGTTATTCATTAATGAGCTAAGCATGGCCGGCAAAAGCTTCGAGAGGATTCTAAGGTGTGGTAGAAAACTTTTAGGTCTGCTACGACCCCTTTACTTATGATTGTGAAACAGTACTGGTAAGACTGATTCTAACTCGAAACATTGAATGATCAGATTGTATTACCATACGCCACGAGGGAGAAATGTCTGCGCCTTTTGCGTCATTTTTTCATCTGCGTACGATTTTCTTACGAATCCTTTCGTTGCATCGAGCGATTGCTAGGTAATAACGCAGAAATAATGTGAAGAACTCGCTCAACTGCTTACCGTCACGGTACTGTAATTTTCAATCCTTATAAAAGGGGATCGGTCGAAGCACTGGAAAGGGTCCAGAATACTTTTACGCGTAGGCTCTTTTCCAGAGCCGGTTGGATTTATGCGAATCGGAACGTGACCCATCTGGCCAGAAATGCCAGGTCAGGCCGAACCACTTTAGAGTTCAGGAGGCGAAGCTTTGATATGGTTGTGATGTATAAGATCGTTCATGGGTGTGCTGGTATCAAGGCTAGCCGGCTGTTCAACCTGAGGCCGTCAACCACTAGGGGATCGCCGGTGAAACTGGCGCTTGTTGGGGCTAGGCGTAATGTCAGACAGCACTTTTTTGTCAACAGAGCGGGTTCATATTTCAATGAACTCCCACGGTTAGGCTTAGTAATTGGGACATTCACTACTTTCGAAAAGACGCTTTAGAGCCATCTGTTGTCCCAAAAACGATCTTTATATCGTACACCACTGGATGAGGGTTCGCCGCGAAGCTGCTTGTCGGGACAAATTGCGGGCGGGAAAACGAAGGGAAAGTGGCTATTGATCGCGCAATTTTTCCCGCCAAGCAGCGTCGCGGCGATCCCTCATCCAGTGATGGACGATAGAGTCTGATGCTTCGCTGGGTCGTACGTTTTGCAATTGTTATTTATCATATGGTCGTCTCCTGCCTTTCCTCGTTAAGGGTAGTGGTTCTTTTTTTTCTCTTGTTTTGTGTTGTTATCGTTCACACGGGTTCCCGTGTAATAAATGAAATGAAATGAATGAACAGAAAGCAGAATAGCGGGGTAGTGAAATGTGAACTGCCAATTCAAACACCTATTAGAGCTTTGACGAGCTTTGCCAAATTCTGAAAAATTCTGCAGGTAATTTCTGTATAACAAATGAATATACAAGACACGCGTGCATATTGGTAGTGACACCGTCCCTGAAATGTTACCTTACGCTGTTGACTAACATAGAGTAGGCTAATGTCTGACAACTGTCGAATTTCCATCGAAATATATATTCGCTATGGTGAAATAACGCGCCCCATTCCGTAACCGCGCTCTAATCCCATCGTCCCCGAGCAAATTCGTAGGGGGACGCCATCCCCGCAAAATAAGGGCGGAGCCCGTCCCCCAAAGATCGCGGGGAGAGATGTGCATGCCGGGATGACTCGGGGTCGTCCACATCCCCGCGCGGGGACGCTCGGGGAGATGTATGCATACGGCCCCGGATCATATCCCCCTGCAATTCATAAAAAAAGGTGATTCCGGCAATAGTGAGCCAGCTCGCTCATGTTTTTAACCTGAGTTCATGAGGGCTGATATTCTGAGTTGCTAGCGAACTTCGTACGCCGTACGATTGTGTTCAACTCGAATACATTTTGTCAACAGAGTGAACAATGATCATTTAGTGATTATGCACCTTTTGAAACTCGTAAATACTCCGCGAAGTCCCAAAAAACATCAATTAACACGGATTTAGAAGGAAATTCTGATTTTTACGTAAATTTGGTGTGTCGCGTACGTGGCTGTGTACTACGTCATATATTCGACGCCATGTTCCATGTGCGCTGTGTCTGCGTGACTGAAGCCGAACCCATGTCCATGAAACAACTAAAAACAAGCAAGTAATGAAACAACACAAAATCAATTGGTCATAGCTAAGAATCATTTCCAAACCTAGGGTAAACCTCGAGAGCTTTCTTGAATGTCGACAAAGACCTACTGACCATGCCCATTCTACGCAACTTATATATTCCGACGCCGGCTCTATTTACGAAGAAATGCAATCGGCACATTCCGCCTAGACCCAAGACTAGTGAACTGTTTGGACTAGACTTGTTTCACATCAGTTTCCATTATGGATGGATCAGACGGCCACACTTTCTGCAAGAGTTTTATGTAGTGAGTGCTCTTAAGTGAACAAGTATTTTGTTTTGGTTCTGTTTGCCTCCGATCGCATGCTTTCGTAATTAACCTTCCTCGTATATATGTATTTGTAACTGTTTTGCTTCGCTACAAAAAGGTTTAGCTTCTTCTCTCCAATTCAAGCGAGCCAATAAATAGTTCAACCAAACAAGAGCTCCGTCCGCATCTCTGGCGCGGAGGAAACGCTTGTTCGATTGAACTCTTCATTGGCTCCCTTGATCTGAAGAGTGTGGAAGGAAGCGATTGTCTGGGAAGGAAGAGGAATAACGTACGCGACGCAGCATCTGCCTTAGCGTAATCTAGAAAACAGTGGTCTAATCGTAATCTTGAAAATCTAGAAGCGTAATCTAGAAAACAGTGGTCTAGATTCCCCCACCGTGGGTGTACTGCAGTTCTTCCGTCGCAACTCGGCGAGTCCGTCGAACGCGGTGGATGGGCGCAAAAGGCAATGTTCAGCGGTACAAAGGACGTTAGAATTGGAGCGCGTGAGCGTGCACATGAAGGTTCTGACAATTACGAGATCATTGAAGAGAGGGCTGTTGATCTCTGAAAAAATACGGTTTTTTTCTAAAAGCACTTCCAGTTTTTCATATATTTCTACAAGTAACTCCGAAATCGGTTCCGTTCTTATCAATGCGAGCAATAGGTACTTTTTATATGAAGATATTTTCCGCAGTGGTAATTATTCCTGCAAGGTGGTACTTTATTCCTATGTGTAAACAAAAGGTAAACAAGGAAGTGAATGGAAGAAATTACGAATACAGCAATAGGTCGGAAGGGTTATCTTTGGTCGGAAATTGAATAAACAATGCTGTGCGCGATAACGCGCCCTAGAGGGGTCTGCAGAGTCCAAGTTGCGGGGTTGCTCGCAGCGACGAGCAACGCTGGGTGATGCAATATCGATCTCTCTGGCGCGGAGGAAACGTATATACGGCCCTGCATTACTGCCAGCGAGCGGCAACCGACGCCGCGACGATAATGTTTCGAAACATTTCTGTCGCCGTGTCGAGACTGACGCTCGGCGACCACTCGCCGGTCTCTGCAACTCTGCAAACCCCTTAAGTGTAATGATCACGATAGAGGGAACTCGTCGCCGACCCTCGCGAAGCTCGCCGCGGCTCGACTGGCCTGGCCTTTATCTAGAGAACCGCTGGTCTCCCCCCACCGTCTGCGACAGGCGCTGGGGAGTCGCCGGGTAGTAATATCAATAATAAATGTTGAAGATGCAAACCACCAGCGTCACTTGGCGCTTGGACGTTTGCTATGCACGGAGGCTAAAGGATTGCTTCTACGCACACCCCTCATTCTAAAATCCCAATTTGGAAAGAAGCTAGAAGCTTGGCACTTTCATAAAAAATAACGCAGTAAGCGGAACCCAACTGGAAGTGGGCAGTACACCCAGTCAACTATATCGGACCTACCTATGACCACGCAGAGCGCCGGGGATTGTGCACAGGACCTCGGCGAGAGTGGACGCCGTAGAAAGTGTGTGGCACCCAAAAGGCAGTGCGCAGGACTCCGAGGGCGGCATGCATGAACGCTTATGAGGAGGTCAAGGAGCCGCTCCGCGTTCTACGAGCAAAGCGTCGACCCAGAAGTGACCCAAGGAATATGTCGTCCTCATCGTGTAAGGACGCAACCTCACTACGCACGGCGAACTCCCCGCCTAACTATTTAATTTTATTCGCGCTTCACTTTGGTTGTTTGATTTTTTATCTCATTGTTAATTATTTTTTTCATAATATTCCTGTTTCGCTATAATATTTCACAAAAATGAAGCCGTTCTAGACAAGGACCAAAATTTAAAAAAAACAGCTGTTAGGCGTTGGGATTGCTGTGCGTAGTGCGTTTGCGTTCAAAAGTTAAGCGGACATCATGTTTTTTGGGTCACCTCTGGCTCGACGCTTCGCAAGGAAGACGCGGAGCGGCTCCCTGACCTTCTTCGCAGCGTTCATGCATGCCGCCCCGGAAGGAGTGCGCAGTACGTTGGGAGAAACGAGTGGGGCTCTAGAAAAAGTGTGCTGGGCGTCGGGAAAAGAGTTATGGATTGCAGGAATATGCACCTGACATCGCAAGAAATCGGTAGGGATTCGAACCAAGTAGTGATGTTCGTGCGAAGTGTGAAACACCATCTTAGGGAAGCGCAGAGCATCAAAGTCAATTGCTGCGTGAATATATAAGCGCACATCACCACTTTTCAGGTCCTCTGCCCGTTCACCACTCATTCCGACTGTTCAGACGTCTGTAGATATTCAGGCCCGTAGTAAAGCCGGCGAAAATTTAGTTTAGCCTGTCTGAATCCATGTTTTGAAAAGAAGCCAGATGAGCCGCACTTATTTCAGACGTACGTGTTCTAGGATAGCGACCTAGGCTCAGTAGGAAAAGTCAGAAAAAAAAACAAGATAAGCTGATTCACTCAGTCAGATCTGACTGACCTCTTAGCTAGAGGGCAAAAACAGCGTACCAGGTTAGGAGTGTGCTCGAGACTGTTTTAAGGAGCAAAGGAGTATCTTAAATATTTCAGTAGAGATACCGGCTTATCAGTATATCAATATCAACATCAGCTTCCACGAAACTAACAGCATTTCATTTATTGAGAAACGGAGCATGGATTAGGTCGATTCGTGAACGACCACGTGGAAAATAATGGTCGGTGGTTCTTATCATCACAGGTATCATCATGTTTTCATAATCATGGATTTGCGAGACCGACCGCTTGAATGCAATCTACGATACGATTTCGGACTCGTCTGAGCCCTGTCTGAATCGTTTCGGGCTCGTCCTGTCACCCACTCAGATGATCCTGACTGGGTGGTGGGTTTACTACGGGCCTAACTTTTCTGCTTCAATTCATCAAAATCTGCGTTCGCGAAAACACTAACAGCATTCTACTTCAGTGGACAATAGAAATAGCACGGTGTCGGTTGGCTACTTACGAAGAAAACGAAGGGCGGTTCTGTTATCATGCCAGATATGAATATGAGACAACAGCCACTTCAGTGCCCTAAAGGCAGACAAAATCCCTTCTCTGTTTCTTTCGCCTATTTCGAGAACGGTCCCATTCTGATTCCAATGATGTCTCTGGAATCGTACAATACCTGGCAACGGAGTTATGTGTCCCTCAAAAATTGAGCTAGGGAAGAGTGGTGGACGAGTTGTCCGAGGCTTGTAACTTCCGTCTGCAGCCAATGTATGCGAGCTGACCTGAGTAAAGAGAGAAGTTGAGAGTGTTATTCACTTGATCATACAAGAATGAAAAAAACTAAAATAAAAAAAAACAAAAAAAAGAGAAAATATAAAAAAGAGGGTTGAATAACGGACCATACCGGGGTTCTCCAAAGAAGAGGATCCCAACCATTTGCTTCGATGTTGTCGTCAACGTGCCGAAAATTGGATCCAAGATCAATGTGTATGGTGCAAGATGGGCAACAACAACAACAAGAACGGCTCCTCATAGACCACTGTCGTAACCTCGTATGATAGATCATTGATCACTATAAGACAAATTTCTACTTCTGGATGAACTACCAATCCTGTAAAATACAGAAATCACCAAGCAAATATCGAAAACGAAGGTCTAATTACCCAAGTTTGAGGCTAAACGTGATGTCTCCTATTCGAGTACTTGTCACTGGTGCAGCTGGTCAGATTGGCTACTCGCTTGTTCTTCAGATTGACAAAGGAGATGTGTTTGGAAAGAAAACCCCCATTACCCTCGTTCTTCTTGACGTTCCTCCGATGGCCACCGTACTTGAGGGAGTACAGTATGAGCTGCAGGACTGTGCCTTGGCTAACCTGAAAGGCGTCGAATGCGTGACCACCGGAAGGGAGGCGTTCACTGATATCGGCTATGCATTCCTGGTCGGAGCTATGCCTCGTAAGGAAGGTTAGGAGCGAAAGGATATTCTCGCCGCAAATGTGAAGATCTTCAAATCCCGAGGCAAGGCTCTTGCTGACTATGCCAAGGCCACAACGAAGGTGCTTGTTGTCGGAAATCCGGCCAACACAAATGCTTTCATCTGCGCCAAATACGCTGCCCCCAAAATTCCTGCTCGCAACTTCTCTGCTATGACTCGACTTGACCACAACCGTGCCACGGCTCAGCTGGCAATGAAAGCAGGAGTTGAAATTGGAGATGTGAAGAACGTCATCATCTGGGGAAACCATTCAAGCACACAATTCCCGGACGTTAAGCATGCTGTGGTTTCGAAAGGTGGCTCCAACATCGACGCTTTCACTGCTGTCAACGACACAGCCTTCTTGCAAGGTCCATTCATCTCGACGATTCAGAAGCGAGGAGCTGTCATCATCCAGAAGCGCAAGCTGTCATCAGCAATGTCTGCAGCCAAAGCTGCCTGTGATCACATCCATGACTGGCATTTTGGTACCAAGGCTGATCAGTGGGTGTCGATGGCCGTTCCATCTGATGGATCCTACGGCATTCCCACTGGACTTGTCTTCTCATTCCCGGTCACAATTGATGCAGCCACTAAGGAATGGAAAATTGTCCAGGGTCTCTCACTTGATGACTTCGCCAAAGCAAAGATCGCAGATACCCAAAAAGAACTGGAAGAGTAACGTGATGACGCCTTGAAGGCTTTCGATGGCGCCAATATGTAAGCCTAGAACCTCGGTCGCTATCATGCGTAGATCACTTGCCTCATTCTGGGGTATAAGGTACCTTACCCGTAGAGAAACGTCGTGACGTGTAGGTTGTTTTTATTTTGCATGTTGTAATATTTACAGACGGTTCTGAATATTTGCATGTTTTGTTTTCGTTATGATTAAAGTATTATATAGGGAAAACAAACGACGAAGAAGAAGAACGAGTTTAGGTAGAGACAAAAAGTCGCAGATAGCAAATATTGACAAATACTCATCCCCATCGATGTACATTTGAGCTATAATTCTGCAGCACACATAATTTTAGCGGCATTATGATCAAAAATATCATATTAGAAGATGAAATTGATAGACCCAGTCAGAGCAAAGATATTTGGAAAAAAGCCGATGTCAATAGATTTGTGACCGCTACTGTAGGTCGGTGGCTTGCGTCCCCAAGAAACATTAAAATTTCATCCGCGCCTGGCGCGACGATAGCGTGCGTCGGCCCGCCAATCGATTCAGGACGTGAGAAGAGCGCAGCTGATCAATTACCATACTGCCAACCGCCTGTGGAATCTAAACCGTCCGCGCCAGCCACGGAAAAGATTTAAATGTTTTTTCTCAAAGGCAGTGTTCACGATAATCTTCAATTTTAAGAATAATGGGTAAATCGATTGTTTGGCCTCCGGGTAGAGTTGAAGTGACGAAGAAGTTGAGAAAAATGCACCACGAGTACACGGAATGCTTTACTCTCATCCCGCCTTTTTACTCTCACTGGAACTGTTTGTTGTGAAAATGAAATCTTTTGTGGACCCGTCCTTTAAAGGCACAGTCCAACCTCAGGGTCGAAATCTGAGATTTCCATACAATTGTGAAGTCGGCCCACCGTATATAACACATGCCAAGTGCGAGCTCTCAATTCCTCTGAATAAGCGAGATATAAGAGGAAGCCACCCTGTGGCGCCCACGCCCGGGAGCCACTTTGGCACGCCCCTTTTGCGACCTTTCGACCTCAATAGTGGTGAGATGAGAGAGGATTTCTGATCAATAGCCCCGTTCTTCCCTTCTCAGTCTCTCTCTGTATTCTAATCGACTCGCAAACATAGATTGCAAATGACGGAAGTTACAAGCCCTGGAAAGCTCATCCACCATGATTCCGTTGCTCAATTTTTGAGGGGCCATAACTCCGTTCTTGGGGGGTCTTAAACGATTTCAGAGATATTATTGGAATCAGCGTGGGACACTTCTCAAGATAGGCAAAAAACCAGAAAATCGATACTGAGGTTCCACTGTGCCTTTAAAGGCACAGGACACCCAGAAAATTATTTTCCAGATTCTATGCTTTTCTTAGGGACGGTCACACGCTGATCACAATGGTATCTCTGAAATTGTCCAAGACCCCTCATGAACCGAGTTATGGCTCCTTAAAGATGCCTATATTTTGAGGGTGAAAAATTGGTGGACGAGATATCTCAGGCCTGTATTTCTCTCCATTCATAATCGTTGAGCGAATGCAAGCCAGGATAGGGAGACAGTCCGACAATGGACTGAAGAACGCGACGCGGTCGAAATTCATCCATCCATCTAGCCGCTATCGAGTTCGGAAATCTGGTAAGGGCCTGTGGTGGTGAGCGAAGGGGCTCGGGCCTGTGGTGGTCGCTTATATCCCGCTTATTTGAAGGAATTGAGATCTCGTTTTTGGCACGTGTTATATTGGAGATGTCTACTACACATTCAAATGCAAATCTCAAAATTGATGTCTGAGGGTGTACTGTGCCTTTAAAGTTCTCCAATTTATGTTGCTCCGTTCTTTGCTTCGAACCCTGACTAATACTGTTTTGCCAAAAATATTCTTCCATTTCCGATTAACCCCATTTTTCACAGGTGACAACCACCGAGAACATGTTCATACAACCGGACAACTAGTTCAGACCAGGAAACAATCTCAGTGAAATAAGGCGTTTTAGTGCGTTTCTCGCCGTTTCTTCGTAATTTTGCTAACTCTTGGTGGCCAGCGCATTGTTTTGAGTGGAAAACTCGGTAAAGAAAATCATCGTGTACACTGCCTTTAAAGAAGTAAGCCACGGGGCGAACTATACATAGTGCATTCCTTCAGAAGAAAATTCGGCTGGGTAATGAAAAAAGAGCATAATATGGTGTTTTTCAAGCTTTAAAGATCATTTTTCTCTTGCAAAATCACAACAATAGGAGGTGACTATGAAACTGCTAAAGACGACATTTGTTTTTTGATTTTTTTTCCAAAAATGGTTCGTTTTAGAATTTTTTCAGAAATGTATGCTTTACGTTGACATTCTCCTCACGTTAACGAAACGTACGATAAAGAAACGAAACTGATGTTAAAAACAAGTGAGAACAAGCAACTTCCCTGTTGCGGGACTTTCCCTGTATTTTCCTGAATGTCATCACGTTTCAACGTCCGCAGCCCCCCAGAACTGGCTATTTCGGCGCAGTGAAAGAGTTGATATAAGCAAACACACAAATAAGTTGTATACAAAGAGATTTCAATTTGTTAAAAGGGGTTCACGAGGAATGTGAAAACAGGGACGAAAAAACAGGAAGAATGTGAAATAATCAAATAAACTGACAGAGAGTTTGAAAGGAGAAAAAACACAAGCGCAGCTCTCTTACTTCGAAAACACCAGGCAAAGCATACCTATCGACCCATTTTGGAACGATTTTTGTGAATAGCTTGAGGTTTTCACCGATAAAAACCTCTGAGATGTGCTAGGTCTGAAAGCTGCATTACCAGCAGTTAAAATGGTGTCCAATCGATGACGAGGACGCTGAACAATGACGTCACACTTGGTGAGAAGTGGCGCAAGGAAGTGCTCATAAACGCCCCGCCGGCGCGAGGAAATGCACATAAACGCCCCGCCGGCGCGACGAAGTGCTCATTGTGTGGATTGCTCGTCGGCTGTCGCGCAAGTGTGGAAGTTGACGCGCCGACGAAGACGTCGTCAAAATCGGCACCTTACTCCGGGGCTACAACTGAGCTTTTGTCAGAGAATGAACAGCAGACGAGTCGATTCGAGTGAGTGATCATCAGGTCAAATGTTTTCAATCGAATCAACACGGGTCATGATGCACTTATCCGTGTCTTTCGGCCTGTACGGGCACCTATCAGCGTTGAAGAGCGCTGAGGAGCGCTGAGGAACGATAGCGGGCATTCTCGCCATGTATGGACGGAGCCTAACGGTTTCATCATCTATTAAAATACAGGCCGTATCTTTTGCGTTTTGGAAGAAAAAGACGCAAAAACGCGTCTTTTGCGTCCTTTTCTCATAACTCTGTTCAAAGTGGTCCATTCTGGAATCTGAGTAGATGTTTGGATTCCGCATTGAGAGCTCTTCCTTTTGAGCTTTCACATGTCTTACTCTGCGACAAGGCATATAGGCGTGACACAATCAATCGAGTGCACGAAACGCGAAGGCGGAATTGTGGCCGGAGAATTGAATGTGTTTATATAACTACTGTGTATATTCTAGTGAAACATTCTTAAGAGATTTTGACTGAAATAATGAGATATAAATTTCGATTTCTCCTATTTTCAAGTATCCATATTTCGGTCGTTTCCCGGGTCACGTCTCTGCGCAAACGGTATCAATCGACGTGGGACTCGGCCAGTGACCTTTTTTTGTTATCTTCCTCTAATTAAACATTGTCGCAGTCCAATTCGCTGAACTCCATTTTTCCCCCCATTCAGATGTGTCAAAACAGCGTTTTTTTCGCTTTTTTTTATGCCACGGGAGATCCAACAATCGTTCTTCTCTAGGGCGCAAAACATTTGCGATTACAAGTGCTCTTAGTGTAGACTCTTTTGAAACAGTAACGACCGGTGTGAAGGCTTTCTACGCCTAGCGACACCCTGGTCATTTTGGCTGAAAACGACCCAAAATTACCGCCGTCCCATTCTCGGCTCAAATGGGACCAAACGACCTGAGACTCGGCCAGTAAGATTTTTTTTTGCGATCTTCTTGCAGATAAGCTCTACAGCAGCTCGATCCGGAGATTTCGATTTTTCATCCCCTCCAGATGTGGAAGCAGCGTTTTTTTGCCTTTTTTTGACGCCCCGGGAGACTCAACAATCGTCCTTCTCTAGGGCGCAACACACTCGCGGTTACAAATGCTCTTAGTGTAGACTCCTTTATAACAGTAACAGCCTGTGTGACGGCTTTCTACGCCTAGCGACACCCTAATCATTTTGGCTGAAAACGACCCGAAATTACCCCCGTCCCGTTCTCGGCTAAAATGGGACCAATCGACCTGAGACTCGACCAATAATCTTCTTTTATGATGCTCTTTCAAATAAGCATTTCATCAGCTCGATCCGGAGATCTTGATTTTTTCACCTTTTTGGGGTATGCTAAAACAGCGTTTTTTCGGCTGTTTGGCGCCCCGGCAGATACAGTCATCGTCCGTCGCTCAAGCACAAAATGCGCGCATTCACAACCGCGCTCAATATAGACTCTTTTGAAACAGAACCAACCTGTCTGTAGGCATTTCCCGCCTACCCCGTGATTTTGGCTTTAAAAATTTAAGTCGAGAGAGCAAGCGCCCTCGCTGTTGTTCGCTCCCGAACGGCACTGAACGGACGCTTACCAACGCCCCTTAGTCGTGGAGTTTCAATTTTCATCCTCACCACGACATGGCGGCCCTTCTCGTCTCGCGGTAGAGACAGGGTAGAGATGCAGAGCGCAGAGAAGAAGAGGAACAGACCGAGAGCAAGCCGCCACGTCGCCTCACTTATCGATTCGTGATAGCGAGGCACGGGGAGTGTGAGCGGCGTACGTTGAATCGCGCGGCCCAATTTCCAATTCACGAGGAGACAATTACCGGGGGCCCTGTCGCCGGTCTTCGAGGACCTCGGATTGAACACATGTAAGGTCTTGAAAATATTTGGAAAAATGTCCAGCATATGTACACTTCATCTGAAAACAGTGTAGGATTACTAAATACCCTTGAACTGTATACAATTACTCGTAACTTCAAGTAGTTCGCAACATTCTTACAAATACATCACTGTTATATATTGCATTCATGTATTTTTGAATCAATATATCAGTTCCACGCTTGAAATCAACTCCACAGTCCTAGGCAAACTCAAATGTCGACAGGTTTCTGAGGTGTCGTCACAGAGCACATCAGCCGAGGACACCAAAAAATTGGTGATTTCGGCGCGAGAGAACCTGGTATCACGCCGAAAAGTCCAGCTGTAGACTTCCTAGCGCCGGATTAGGAGACGGCGGCATGGCTTAACCGAAGCCCCGAAAGGTTCAGCTGACGACCTGCTACCGCCGGATTTATGGATTTAGCTGTAGACATCCTATCGCCGGGCTTTTATTAACAGGGTGGCCAACTTCAAAATTCGGAGCAGTTATACGAGGATACCAAAACTATTGCTGCATTATTACTATACCCAGCTGTTATTATAGCACTCCCTATGCTCGACTGTCCTTAGACATGGGCATTTTGGTTTTTTTTTCTGCCGTATTCGTTATCGAGGTGTAACTCTTACTAACTCAATATTTGAGCTATTTCGCAACCGGTAGAAGAAAAAATAAAAAATAATAATAAATTTACTTTCGAAGCGATTGGACTTTTACCGGCTTTATTTGAAGCTAGGATATAAACGAAGAGATTTGGACAAAGTAACCATATATAGAACTTCTGACTATGTGAGGACTTGATTATGGTACTGAAACGGGTTAATCCGGTTTCTCCAATGGGGCGAAATTCCCGATTGTGGTTATTTCTTTTCAGAAATCCTCGAAAACTGTTAAAATCGAATCTTTGAAAAATGGTTGATATATGGCAAAATGAATTTAGGCAGAAGGATAAATCATTGTGCAGAAATATCAAATCAGAAGGTAATTGGGTTGGATGATGAAGATATAATGAAATTTGTACTTTTCAAACATTTCAAGAAATGTGAAATTAGCTAAATTGAGACAAACTTCCTCTAACTCGATTTGGTACTAGGATTCAGTCCTCACATAATTCAAATGTTCTAGGATCTTGAACAGAGTGAATGGGTTGAAGGAAGAGAACGATGTGTATTCAAATATTTTCGGTCCCTTGAACCTCCCCTGACACTTCGATGTGAAATATGAAAGTAGGGATTTAGGGTAGCGCTATTAGATAGAGAAAGTGTTGCGCCTACAAAAGGCATTCCATTTCAGCTGATAAGATACATTTAGACTGTAAAACAGTTAAATTGTTGTGGTTTTGGCGCGGAAAGGTGCGGAGCGGAGGTTAGAGACAGCGAGCGAGCAGAGATCCGACGGAGGCAGCAGCACCGCGCGCGCTGCGTGGGCCCTGAATCATCAGAATTTAAAATTTTCACAGAGGATACGCAGGAGGGAAAACCCGCTGATCTGTGGGTAAGATATCTTTCATAGTCCTCACCGCAAACGCGGAATGCGCGTGACGTTCGGAACGAGCGGTGGACTATGAAACTTTTTACCGCGCAGGACGGACGCGAAGCAACTATGAAATCCCCAGCAGCACCGAAATGACTGTGCGGAGCATAGCTGGGCAAAACTTGTGGCATGCACGAAAATGCAAGGCTTGCATTTGCGCACACGGTAGCGTAGGATAATGGTAGAATTGTTTATGACGCAGCAGACTTGAACTGAGCATCAAGTAATGATGGAAATAGCAACACCTCAATGGCGATTCGGGCGGCGCCGCCATGGGGGTGCTGGGGCGGCATGCAGGAACGCGCTTTGACGGGGTTTGGAAATACCGTGCGTGAGGCGGCGTTCAGAGTTCATTCGTCACGCGACGTTACAATTAGCCTACGTATCGATCAAACGACGTCGCGTCGCGTCTTTGCTAGGTGTTCACAGTGAAGTGGCGCAATACATGAGATTTGATGCGCAAGTGACGATCGCTCCGCGTCGATCGCGTCGCGCTGCAATGGTCGTCTCGAGAAGACAAGCTGGTTGCTGGTTTTCTTCAGGGGTTTCCTTTCATTAACACATTCAAATCTCACAATGAAAACATTAAATTAGGACCGCTTGCACTGAAACAAACACTAAAGAACTTCTGCTAATTTCAGAGAAAAATTGCTGTTGCCGGCTTACGCGAGATTGCGTAGGCACGCGATTGCGCGTAATCGCCCAGCCTTCGCACAGTGTCCACACCTAAACACCTGCGCGATTTTCGAGTCGCACTAACATATACCATCGCGTCGCTCCGGAAAACTCTGTACGCCATCTGAAACACTCCGCGCTGGACGGTCGCTCTCGTTCTTGGCTCCTCGTATGGGTCTCCGCACTCGCCGTTCACTTTCGCACTCGCGCGCGGCGTGATGCATGCTGCCCCTGGATGGGCGACAAGCACGACGCGCACGCCCCGCGCGGTAAAAACTTTTATATCCCACCGCGCGCTTGCGGCCAGGACTATGAAAGATGTTCAAGCAGCGTGCCACCGCACTTCTGACCAAGACTAAGGGCGCCTGAGTGATATAAATCCATATAAGTAGAAGATTCGAGCATTTGAGTATTCGATTCAACCAGCCACTGTCTTCAAGTGGTTACAATCGAAAAACTTATTCATCAGAAATTTTTTAATAGTGGCTATCCGCATAATTCGTTCTTCTGAGGTTATCTGAAAATGCGATAATTGATTGATTGTCTCATTCAAAACCTAACGACGATTGCCCATGTTTATTAATTAGGGGCAGGGTTTGCGATGAAAACGATGGTTGTGCTATCTTCATTAGAAAGTAGATCTGACCATCACGAATGTGAAAATAAGTGGAAAGTTGTAGAAAAAGCGCTCAGGAACATGTTATTGCTTTGTCCGTTCGCCTTCAATTATCGAGATTTCTATAGATGGCTGATTTGTCAACATTTATTTTGTTTCTAAAAAAAATCTTGAGCATTTATGTAGACTCTTGACAATTTTAAGGGCAAAATAAAAAGCGGATAAACCTGCATTAATGAAAATCTCGTTATATAGGGGGTCGGCCGACATTCTCTTTGATTAGGGGGCAATTAATTAGTTAACGTTTTTGCGTACTTTGAGAGGTCATAACCTTAGAAAGCGGGGACCAGTTAGGATGAAAATTTGCACACACATGCAATTTCTTGCAGCGCATCGAATGGTGTACAGCAGGGGTGTGCGTTAATGAAAATTATTTTTTTCGTTAAGCGTTAATCGTTAATTTTTGGAAAAAAACCGCGTAACCCGTTAATGCGTTAACACGTTAATTTTGCATTTCGTTAAACCATTAAAGGGAAAAACATCACCACGTCAAGAATAAATAAATTACCAGATCTCCCATATCAATCAGTGCCGTACAGAGTTCGGCGCGGGATAGGGCCCCACAGGGGGTTCTGAGCTCCGGAGGGGATGAAGGGCTCCGGAGATATCTGACCTTCGAAGGAAGACCCAATGGACAATTGTGTATGTGAGTGAAAGCCGCCCGGAGCAATTTTCACATGGAATTCAACTATGTATTGCGATTTAACTGAAATGCTGTTTGAATTGAGTTGTGAGTGTCGGTGTTCAATTAGGAAGCTTAGGGTGAAGTCATCGTGAGGGTGTTCAAAATGATAGACAATACATATGAATCACCAATGTGAAGTGCCTAAAGCAATTTGCCTACTAAATGCTGAATGATTTTTGCCAAAGATTTCTATGAGTCCGTAGAGTTGCTATTTGAAATGAGCGTGGTCGATTTACCCTGTACTGTGCTTATCTGGGTCAAATTCCGGTCCGCAATTGCGTCTCGACACGCTTTGCAGCCGCACGCGCTCGAGTCAGTCGGGTTTCCAGCGCCAAAGCCGACTCGATATGGCTTTTTTTGTACAGTTTTCTTCAATTTTGTTTAGTTCCAAGTTTCTAAAACCCACCTAGAGCAAACAGATCGGCGGCTGAGGCCTGGAAATGCTTCCGACTCAAAAGCGCGCGGCCGCAAAGCGTGTCGAGACGCAATTGCGGACCGGAATTCGACCCAGATAAGCACAGTACAAAAAAATTCCTCGTTTAGGACATCGCTAAATTATGAGAGCTAACACGTCTCTCAGGTGTGGTCCCCTCGGAAGTCAGCAATTTTGAAAACTAAGATTCGCGGGAGTAGTATATTTGAATCCAGCGTGGCCGATTTATTCTATGCTGGGTTTCAGCGTCTAAATTGAACGCTGAAAACCGCTACACTGATAGAGGAAGAAGACAAAAAGTATCCACGTTCACGAATCTAGTAGGGTTTTAAAACTGCAGTAACTTAAGTTTTAAATGAGGTACATGGAAAAAAACGCAGCTTCAGGAAACTACTTTCTGTACCCTACCTCGTGAAGTACTCGAACACACTGTTTGAACACATCAGCTCTAGGTGGGGAGAAGGGGGAGGGGATAGAACACTGTCAAAACTTGACCTACTCACGCTCCTGGGGGGGTTCTGAGCGAAATTGGCATTGGAGGGTGGGGGGGTCTGAGCGAAGCTGGCCGACCCACACCTCGTGCAGTACCCTGCTGCCATAATTCTACAACAGTTAACGAATTAAAAATTAACGTGATTTTAACACTTTTTCGTTAAGCGTTAATCGTTAATTTTTGAGAAAAAACCGCGTTAACCCGTTAATGCGTTAACACGTTAACGTTATTAACGCACAGCCCTGGTGTACAGCTCATACCTCTGGTGACGGTATGAATAGGTGATCTCATAGTGAGGCATCCGCGCGGGAAGAGATCAAAGCCAAATCCTGGTACTAAAATAAGCATGCATTAATGAAAATCTCGTTAATTAGGGGGCCGGCCGACACCGGTAATTAGCCGTCACACCTTGTTGTTGAGCGTTTTTTTACCGCAAATTTCCGGTTTTTTTTTCATTTATTTTTTAGTTTGATGAGAACCAAATCTACTTTCTCATGAAAAGAGCTCAAAAACCGTTTTTATCGCGAATCCTGCCCTTAACTACAGCATCAATACTAGATCTCATGAGGAATGTGGAGAGTTTCTCCACTATGATCTTCATTAAGTCTCTCAAGGAATCCAAAAAATGGGTGAGTTCTTTAGAAATTTTCTAACAAATATATCAAAAATATATCCTATACTCGATTTAATTGTATTACGTGTGAACATTTGAACAAATATTCGAGCACTTATTCGATTTCGAATTTGAAATGGCTTTCAAGTAAAATACTTGTACAAATGGACAACTTCCTCCGAAGGGCTATGTAAGCTGAATTGAGACAAATATTCGAACAAACGGAAATTCATCCTGACCGAAGGCAAAAATATTTTCGAATTCCCGAAGGAATGGAACACTCGAGAGGCGAAAAATATGAAACCTCCGCTAAGTCGAGAATCAAAACAGTAAAAAATCACGACGGAATCGAATATTCAAAAAAAAAGATTTTTTTAGGATTTCAAATAAACCTAGTGTTTGAAAAAATACGCATAATAAAATCCCAAGAGTCAATAAAATGTAAGAATACCTCAAAAAATCCTAGAACACTATTTGAGTATTAATTCCATTCGATACCAGGACTTATTTGCGCGTTATTGGACAAAAACAGGTGTGCTTTACGAGAGACAAAAAAATAAAAACAGGTTCTTCAATTGCGCAACCGGCTGAATAATTCGCCAAGCATCCGGAGAATCGGACGATCAATGCTCACCGGCGATAGGATGTGCTGCCTTACCAGCCTGCCGTGAACCTGATATCGACAGGTCGATAGCAGGTCAATAACAGGTTCATGTTTTTCTCCCGAAAGAACCTGTGAGTGCCCGGTCGCTCAAGAAAGGGGCGGACCAACCTGCTGTCGACATCTGAGCTAGCCTGAGGTGTTCTGTTGGGTGCGCTTGTCACACGCGCTGCCATATGAATGGCTGGTTGGTCGGCCACCAGCGAGAGGCGAGAGACATCATACATGTTGCGAAATCCTGCGGGAATAAGTTACCGGGGTGAGACGGGGCAAGATGCCTGTATCTCAGTCCGAACCCTGAGGAATCAATAAGTGATGCTACAGGCTGGCTTGCTCCTGGCCTGCTGCTCTTCTTCTCTGCGCTGTGCAGCTCTGCATCTTTGCCCCAGTCTCCACAGAGTTACCAGAAGGGCCGGCAAGTCGAAATGGGCGGTGAGAATTGAGACTCAACGCGTGAGGGGCGTTGTGAATCGCACGTTCAGTGGCGTTTGGGAGAAAGGAAAAGCGGGGGTGCACGTTCTCTCAACATAACTGTCTGTCTCAGTCTACTGGCTGGCCATAGTGGGTCTCAAAAATCGAAAACAAAGACGGGCGAAAAACACGTTGTTTTGGCACATCCTGATGAGGGGAAAATCATGTTTTCCGGATTGGGCTGCCGTAGGGCTTATCCGAAAGAGAATTAGAAAGTAAGCTTGTGATCTGAGTTTGAGGTCGATTGGTCTCATTTGAGCCGAGAACAGGACGGCGGCAATTTCGGGTCGTTTTCAGCCAAAATCACCGGGGTGTCGCTAGGCGGAGAGAACCTCCAGACCGGTTGTTACTGTTTTAAAGGAGTCTTCACTAACAGCACTTGTAACCGCAAATGTTTTGCGCCCTAAAGAAGTACGATTGTTGGGTCTCCCGGGGCGTCAAAAAGGCGGAAAGATGCTGTTTTGACACATCTGGAAGGGATGAAAAATCGAAATCTCTGGATCGAGGTGCTGCAGAGCTTGTCTGCAAGAAGATCTCAAAAAAAAGGTTACTGACCGAGTCTCAGGTCATTTGGTCCCACTTGAGCCGAGAACGGGACGGCGGTAATTTTGGGTCGTTTTCAGCCAAAATGACCAAGGTGTCGCTAGGCGGAGAAAGCCTTCACACCGGTTTTTACTGTTTTAAAGGAGTCTTCACTAACAGCACTTGTAACCGCAAATGTTTTGCGCCCTAAAGAAGTACGATTGTTGGGTCTCCCGTGGCATCAAAAAGGCGAAAAGGCGCTGTTTTGACACATCTGAACGGGGTGAAAAATTGAGTTCAACGAATTGGACTGCTGCAATGTTTAATTGGAGGAAGATAGCAAAAAAAGGTTACTGGCCGAGTCCCACGTCGATTGATACCGTTTGCGCCGAGAACGTGACCCGGGAAGAGACCGAAATATGAATACTTGAAAATGGGAGAAATCGAAATTTATATCTCTCTAATTCAGTCAAAATCCCTTCAGAATGTTCCTCTAGCTTATAGACAGTAGTTATATAAACACATTCAATCCTCCGACCACAATTCCGCCTTCGCGTTTCGCGCACTCGATTGATTGTGTCACGCCTATATGCCTTGTTGCAGGGTAAGACATGTGAAAACTCAAAAGGAAGAGCTCTCAATGCTGATTCCAAATATCTCCTCAGGTTCCAGAATAGACCACTTTGAACAGAGTTATGGGAAAAGGACGCAAAAGACGCGTTTCTGCGTCTTTTTCGTCCAAAACGCAAAAGATACGGCCTGTATTGTACATCATGACCCCACGATCAATTTCCTTGGACTCAATTGAATTTATATTCTACGTAATCCTGCGCTAGAAAAAATTAAAACAGGTATTAAGAATTTGCGTGAATGGCATGATTGGTGCAAAATTTCACCCGAAGAATTCATCGGCGGTAAACCTCTAGGTAAGGGAACAAACTGTAAAAGAAAGATGTAGACTACTCTCCCTCAATCCCTACTGGGATACGCAGCGCATTTGACGTCTAATTTTTGGTGGCTTGGATGCTTTTCAGGCCTTTTCAGGCCCTCAGCTTTCATGGGTCAGCCGAGTCTCTAGTCAATGCCTTCCTTTCCTTACATGAAAGTGGTTCCGATTCCAGGACCCCGGAGCGATAGTAGGTTTAGTTGACCTTGGGTTGGATTGAATACAATCGGGTACAGCTAGTAGCAGCGCATCCTTCCACTACACAACACAGGCTCGGGTAACAACTATAGCGAGGTAGACGTGTTTACCACGGGGAACTAGGAGGGAATGCTGGTGACGTTTTCTAGACTTATGGATATACTGGTCACTAGTCCGGCCTGTTGTCTCTAGAATAAATTTGCCACGAATCACGGTTCATGGTTTTTTCTTTTACTGCCAGATTTTGCCATCTTTACAGAAATTAGAATAAGTGGTCAAAAATGGGCAGAAAACAGAAAACCGAAAATTCCGTACACTTGCAATCGCTGCTCCTATGGATTTTCTAGACCAGTAATTTCACCACTTCCCCTTCAACTCTCCGAGTTGATAGCTAAACGGCTTTGATGAGTTTCTTTCTGTGTTAAAAGATAATCATTTGTCCGAAATAAAGAAGTTGAAATTATGTTCTATGTATGGTAGCCTAAGCCTCAAAATTTTATATAAAGCTCTGCATGCGAATGGCCTCCGCCGCCCTGGTGACGTCGCACTCGTTCGCCGTAGTTGGTGCCATCTGTAGCACGAGGGGGAGATCCCGTGCAGCTTCAAACTCTCCCTGAAACGTGGAGCTAATCCTACCAAAAGAAAAACCCAGACCTGCATGCGTTCTATAAGAGTCAGAACTCTACAGAATTGATAAAACGCAAGCAGCGGAGAGCTCCGATTGACCAGCAACTTGCCGCTCACCTTGTCTGCAAACGTAACTAGCCTGGCTCACTGCTTTCCCTCTCGAAGGACGGTGGAACCGCGTGTCATGATTGGATGTTGACCGTTCATGAACTGTCCATCAATAACAAGCGTGAAATGAAAGTCTTCCCCGGGGAATCCTTGGGGAAAAGCACCATCTGCAAGTGTTCGTATACTTGTGGATCGGTTGAAAATTATGTTCAGGTCCCGTAGAAGCATAAAATATGGGCAAGAAGGCTAGCTATAAACGAAGCTACGGTTTTCAGGGTTGCAGAAGACGGTGGTAACACTTTCGTAGCTCAGAAGTTGCTGCGACATTCAGCAACCTCAATTTCGGGGGTGTTCGTATATTTATGGAACGGAGTGTATTCAGCACAACTCAATAATTACAGCACACCTCGAAGAAAGAAACCTTTGTCACGTGATAAGACTTTGTTTCCTAGCGAAATTTTACATGTTCGGGCAGTGTTCACTGCATGTTTAGCATACGTCGAAAATCAAAATCAGCGTTTTGACAGAAACTGCATTTAAGAAACAATCTGCACTCGGCAGCGAATCGTATGGTGATCGAATAGCGGGGGAATGTTTTGAAACATCATGCGGAATTTGCTGCATGTGCAATCATAACATCGAAGGAAATGCGACTTTGAAGCAAAAAAAGCTCATTGCTTTGACAACACTTCGCATCGCTACCACGGGCCTCTACTAAACCTTATTCTGACATCAGTTTTGCTGCCTTGAGTGAACATTCTCTGGGATTGGTCAAATGACCACAAATGTGAAGCTGTGGGTTTGGCAGTCCCAGTAAATGTGCACACTGTATGAATTCAACCAGTAATTGGAAATTCAATCGCAATTAACTTCCAGTTGTTTTTTCTTTGAAGTATTTACCTTTCGAAGATGTGAAAAGAATTGTTAACAAGTTCAAGGGCTTGGGCACAATCCTCTTATCAAGACTTCTATGCAACTCTTCCCTCTGAAAAATCTTAGCCGTCAAGTAGTGTCTTCAAAACTTTGCATGAATACTGAGAAACCGGCATGTCCTCGAGTGCATTTAATAACTATAATGAAGACGATTTCAGCATTCTTGGATTTCGAGAAGCTGTTTCCTCATCATCACATTGATTCAACTCTGCCCCTTTTCACTTTTTTCGTCGAGCTATGTGAGCTTCCCAGCACATTCAATATACGATGTGAAGTCGCATCACAATTTCTAGTCTAGACGATTGATTGTGTGCGTGTGATCTCCCCCTCGTGCTACAGATGGCACCAACTACGGCGAACGAGTGCGACGTCACCAGGGCGGCGGAGGCCATTCGCATGCAGAGCTTTATATAAAATTTTGAGGCTTAGGCTACCATACATAGAACATAATTTCAACTTCTTTATTTCGGACAAATGATTATCTTTTAACACAGAAAGAAACTCATCAAAGCCGTTTAGCTATCAACTCGGAGAGTTGAAGGGGAAGTGGTGAAATTACTGGTCTAGAAAATCCATAGGAGCAGCGATTGCAAGTGTACGGAATTTTCGGTTTTCTGTTTTCTGCCCATTTTTGACCACTTATTCTAATTTCTGTAAAGATGGCAAAATCTGGCAGTAAAAGAAAAAACCATGAACCGTGATTCGTGGCAAATTTATTCTAGAGACAACAGGCCGGACTAGTGACCAGTATATCCATAAGTCTAGAAAACGTCACCAGCATTCCCTCCTAGTTCCCCGTGGTAAACACGTCTACCTCGCTATAGTTGTTACCCGAGCCTGTGTTGTGTAGTGGAAGGATGCGCTGCTACTAGCTGTACCCGATTGTATTCAATCCAACCCAAGGTCAACTAAACCTACTATCGCTCCGGGGTCCTGGAATCGGAACCACTTTCATGTAAGGAAAGGAAGGCATTGACTAGAGACTCGGCTGACCCATGAAAGCTGAGGGCCTGAAAAGGCCTGAAAAGCATCCAAGCCACCAAAAATTAGACGTCAAATGCGCTGCGTATCCCAGTAGGGATTGAGGGAGAGTAGTCTACATCTTTCTTTTACAGTTTGTTCCCTTACCTAGAGGTTTACCGCCGATGAATTCTTCGGGTGAAATTTTGCACCAATCATGCCATTCACGCAAATTCTTAATACCTGTTTTAATTTTTTCTAGCGCAGGATTACGTAGAATATAAATTCAATTGAGTCCAAGGAAATTGATCGTGGGGTCATGATGTACAATACAGGCCGTATCTTTTGCGTTTTGGACGAAAAAGACGCAGAAACGCGTCTTTTGCGTCCTTTTCCCATAACTCTGTTCAAAGTGGTCTATTCTGGAACCTGAGGAGATATTTGGAATCAGCATTGAGCGCTCTTCCTTTTGAGTTTTCACATGTCTTACCCTGCAACAAGGCATATAGGCGTGACACAATCAATCGAGTGCGCGAAACGCGAAGGCGGAATTGTGGTCGGAGGATTGAATGTGTTTATATAACTACTGTCTATAAGCTAGAGGAACATTCTGAAGGGATTTTGACTGAATTAGAGAGATATAAATTTCGATTTCTCCCATTTTCAAGTATTCATATTTCGGTCTCTTCCCGGGTCACGTTCTCGGCGCAAACGGTATCAATCGACGTGGGACTCGGCCAGTAACCTTTTTTTGCTATCTTCCTCCAATTAAACATTGCAGCAGTCCAATTCGTTGAACTCAATTTTTCACCCCGTTCAGATGTGTCAAAACAGCGCCTTTTCGCCTTTTTGATGCCACGGGAGACCCAACAATCGTACTTCTTTAGGGCGCAAAACATTTGCGGTTACAAGTGCTGTTAGTGAAGACTCCTTTAAAACAGTAACAACCGGTCTGGAGGTTCTCTCCGCCTAGCGACACCCCGGTGATTTTGGCTGAAAACGACCCGAAATTGCCGCCGTCCTGTTCTCGGCTCAAATGAGACCAATCGACCTCAAACTCAGATCACAAGCTTACTTTCTAATTCTCTTTCGGATAAGCCCTACGGCAGCCCAATCCGGAAAACATGATTTTCCCCTCATCAGGATGTGCCAAAACAACGTGTTTTTTGCCCGTCTTTGTTTTCGATTTTTGAGACCTACTATGGCCAGCCAGTAGACTGAGACAGACAGTTATGTTGAGAGAACGTGCACCCCCGCTTTTCCTTTCTCCCAAACGCCACTGAACGTGCGATTCACAACGCCCCTCACGCGTTGAGTCTCAATTCTCACCGCCCATTTCGACTTGCCGGCCCTTCTGGTAACTCTGTGGAGACTGGGGCAAAGATGCAGAGCTGCACAGCGCAGAGAAGAAGAGCAGCAGGCCAGGAGCAAGCCAGCCTGTAGCATCACTTATTGATTCCTCAGGGTTCGGACTGAGATACAGGCATCTTGCCCCGTCTCACCCCGGTAACTTATTCCCGCTATTCAAATTCGAATAACGTTCGAATATTCACCTCTGCGAGTAATCGAATTAGAATAATGTTCGGATATTCACCTTTTGCCGAATTGTCGAATTCGAATAATATTCGAATATTCACCTTTCCCTATAGTCGAATTCGAATAATATTCGAATATTCACCTCTCCCGAATAGTCGCATTCGGATAATATTCGAATATTCACCTTTTGCGAATAGTCGAATTCGAATAATGTTGAATGTTCGAATAAAAATTCGTTCGAAAAATTCGAATATTTATTCGAACTCGAATATTTGGTCCTCACTCTAATTTCTTGGCTATGTTATCGTCACTTCGTGGACATGGAACACTTGATGCGACATGGAACACTTCGTTGCGTTCCATGTCGCATCAAGTGTCAGTGTTCCATGTCCACGAAGTGACGATAACATAGCCAAGAAATTAGAGTGAGGACCAAATATTCGAGTTCGAATAAATATTCGAATTTTTCGAACGAATTTTTATTCGAACATTCAACATTATTCGAATTCGACTATTCGCAAAAGGTGAATATTCGAATATTATTCGAATTCGACTATTCGGGAAAGGTGAATATTCGAACATTATTCGAATTCGACTATTCGCAAAAGGTGAAAATTCGAACATTATTCGAATTCGACTATAGGGAAAGGTGAATATTCGAATATTATTCGAATTCGACAATTCGGCAAAAGGTGAATATCCGAACATTATTCTAATTCGATTACTCGCAGAGGTGAATATTCGAACGTTATTCGAATTTGAATATTCGAGCTGATTTAACAAAAAATATGAAAATCAGCTCTAATGTATGAAGGAATTGAAATACCTTTGAAGACTGATGTCATTTTCTTCACTACTCCACTGTTCCATTTTTCCGAACGCAAGAGCTAAATTTTTTATCCACGCCGTCTGATGAGGCTACTAGGGCGTAGAGTGAGGACCGAATATTCGAGTTCGAACAAATATTCGAATTTTTGAACGAATTTTTATTCGAAATTCGAATATTCGAAAAGTGTGAATATTCGAATATTAATCGAATTCGACTATTCGCAAAAGGTGAAAATTCGAATATTATTCGAATTCGACTATTCGGGAAAGGTGAATATTCGAACATTATTCGAATTCGACTATTCGCAAAAGGTGAAAATTCGAACATTTTTCGAATTCGACTATTCGAGAAAGGTGAATATTCGAATATTATTCGAATTCGACTATTCGGAAAAGGTGAATATTCGAATATTATTCGAATTCGACTATTCGCAAAAGGTGAATATTTGAACATTATTCAAATTCGATTATTCGCAGAAGTGAATATTCGAACGTTTCTCCAATTTGAACACCCGAGCTGATTTAACAAAAAATATGAAAAACAGTTCTAATTCAGGAAGGAATCGAAATACCTTTCCAGACTGATGACATTTTCTTCACTACTCCATTGTTCCAATTTCCCGAACGCAAGAGCTAAATTATTTCCCCACATCGTCTGATGAGGCAGGCTACTTGGGCGGTTCTAACAGGGGGAGCCACATGGCAATCGCACTTGGCCACTCCCATTTTTTCATGCCGCTGCGCAATGATAACACCAACCATAGCTTCGTTGGCTGGAGCCATGTACTCCACCAACCTTAACCTCTGGGCAGGTGAAGGGGGAACACCATTGGGAGAACCGTGACAACCAGTGAAACGCCCCGAAAAAGAATGGAAGTGACCCAACAGTCATGCAAGCCATTTTCAAGAGTGGGTTGGTGTCACTGCCGGTTTCTCGTCCATAACTTTTTTGTGTTTGGAGATTCTGCGTCAACTTGTGCTTCCAGTTTGGAAAAATATTTTCTCGAGCCTTCAGCCTAATTCATTTTACGAAACACCGGTTTTTCACCTATAACTCTTTAACCTGGTGAGGGTTGTATCTGAAATCTACGTAAAATTCCGCGTCGAATGATATATGGGGTTCCTAACTTTGCTCGCTCCATAAGCCAGCCAGGTCGGTGGAGCCGAGCCCCGTTGTTGGTTCCAGCAGAACTCTGCGCCTCTCATTTAAACCATAGAGGCGGAAGCACCCTATGGATATAACTATGGAGCTTGGCTCCACCAACCTGGCTGGCTTATGGGGCAAGCAAAGTTAGTTGGGCTCCTCGGATAAGCTCCTTAGGCTAAGTTAGAGCAGAAAAGTTGACTTTGTAGCATTCTTTGCGTTGTAGCCCGTACAGGTTTAGAGAAGAGTCGTGCCTCATTAATTTCAATTTTACGTGGAAATAAAGCTCTAGAAGAAGAATTCAACTTGTTATTGCCGCTCACTTCGTAGTTGCGCGATATTGCTTTGGATGCTTAGATTCTTCGTCATTCGAGTATTCGAATTTCGAATATTCGTTCGTTCGAAATAAAAGATGGACGAATTTATTCGAAATTCGTTCGTTCGGAAAGAAAAATGACCGAATTTATTCAAAATTCGTTTGTTCGAAATAAGAAATGAACGAATTTATTTGAAATTCGTTCATTCGAAATAAAAATGAACGAATTTATTCGAAATTCGTTCGTTCGAAATAAGAAATTAACGAATTTATTCGAAATTCGTTCGTTCGGTCTCTTTTTAAAAAGTCCTCACTCTACAAGAAATCGATGAAAGAAGCCCTTTGCTCGGAGGAGCATCATGAAACCGCTAGGTCCCAGTTCGCTCGCCTGAACGTGAGCAGGAATTGGAACAAGTTACCCTCCTTGGGTCCCATTCAATTAAAGCCCTCCAGAAGTCGACAAAGAATCGCAATTGGTGTTTCCTGACGGAAAATATTCATTCTGAGTGGAGTTGACTCGAAACGATACTGCTGGAGTGATTTGAGGAAAGAACCAGCCTTTTCTGATTGGAGGAGTTCCGATGAAAGAAGCGCAGTGGTCAGAACTACATACCGCAGCGGTGGTAGAGTGAGGACTTTTTAAAAAGAGACCGAACGAACGAATTGCGAATTAATTCGTTCATTTTTTATTTCGAACAAACGAATTTCGAATAAATTCGTTCATTTTTTATTCCGAACGAACGAATTTCGAATAAATTCGTTCATTTTTTATTTCGAACAAACGAATTTCGAATAAATTCGTTCATTTTTTATTCCGAACGAACGAATTTCGAATAAATTCGTTCATTTTTTATTCCGAACGAACGAATTTCGAAAACAATTTGTTCATTTTTTATTCCGAACGAACGAATTTCGAATAAATTCGTTCATTTTTTATTCCGAACGAATGAATTTCGGAAAAATTCGTTCATTTTTTATTCCGAACGAACGAATTTCGAATAAATTAGTTCATTTTTTATTCCGAACGAACGAATTTCGAATGAATTCGTTCATTTTTTATTTCGAACGAACGAATATTCGAAATTCGAATATTCGAATGACGAATAATTTAAGCATCCATAGCATTACCGCGCAGCTGCGAAGTGAGCGGCACTAACAAGTTGAATTCTCCTTCTAGAGCTTTATTTCCACTTACAAATGGAATTAATAAGGCACGACTCATCTCTAGACCTGTACGGGCTACAACGCAAAGAATGCTACAAAATCAACTTTTCCTCTACAGCTTAGCCTAAGGAGCTTATTCGAGGACCTTACTAACTTTGCGTGCCCCATATGCCAGCGAGATTGGTGGAGCCGAGCTTCATAGTTATCTCCATAGGGTGCTTTCGCCTCTATGGTTCAAAGGCAGTGTTCACGATATTCTTTAATTTTGAAATTATTCGCTATATCGATTAACTGGCCCCCGGGTAGATCTAAAATGACGTAGAAATTGAGAAAAACGCAACAGAAGTACGCGAAATCCTTAAGTATCACCCCAACTCTCAAGTATCACAGGAATGGTTTGTTGTGACAATGGAATCTTTTGTGGACGCGACCTTTGCAATTCTTTACTCTCTATTGCTCCGTTCCTTCCTTAGAGCCCTAACTGATTCTGCTTTGCATGAAATATTCTTCTATTTTCGATTGACACAGTTTTGCAACAGTGACAACCACCATTAACATGTTTATCCGACCGGACAACTGGCCCATGTTGAAGAATAATGTCACTGAAATACGACGTTTTAATGCGTTTCTCGCCATTTCTTCGTAATTTTGGTAACACTTGGAGGCCAGCGCATTGTTTTATGTGAAAAACTCGCGGATGAAAATCATCGTGAACACTGCCTTTAAATGAGAGGCGCAGAGTTCTACTGGAGCCAACAACGGGGCTCGGCTCCACCGACCTGGCTGGCTTACTCTGAGAGAATCTTTTGCGCTAGTACCGTGATGCTCCCGTGATTCGCGTTCGTTTCGCGATAGTTACCCAATCGACTCATCCGTTGACATTCTCGTTCTCATACCGTAATAATACCGCGATCGTTCAGAGGCTTACCGCGCTAATACCGTGGTGCACTCGCGATCCGCGATGGTACCGTGACCGTCTCCCTCCGCTCGCGCGTTCTCATGTTGTGCAGATTTGTAAAGCAGCGCGAAATGCGGAGAGGGCAATACCTAATAATTCCAAGCTTGGTTCGTCGCGGATCCGCGATGTAATGCCCCGAATACGTACAATGTATAGACGCGATTCGCCCTCAGGTTGAAACTGGTAGGATCTCGCAATCGTTCCGTGATAGGCCCAGGCTCGACTCCTCGCGGTTTTGCTATAGAGCATCGTGGGAGCATCGATGAACGAACGCGGTACACTCTCGGTTTGAGACTGGCAGAATTTCGAGATCGTTGCGCGATAACCCCATGCTAGAATCCTCTCGGCCCCTAACAGAAACCGGAGATTCTATCCGTGAATGATCGCGGGGGATCCTCTCTGAGTATGGAGCGAGCAAAGTTACGATCATTCGACGCAGAATTTTACGTAGATTTCAAAAACAACCCTCACCAGGGTAAAGAGTTATAGGCGAAAAACCGGTGTTTCGTAAAATGAATCAGGCTGAAGGATCGAGAATAGTTTTCCAAACTGGAAGCACAAGTTGACGCAGAATTCTATCTTCAAGCACAAAAAAGTTATGGACGAAAAACCGGCAGTGACACCCACACAATCTTGAAAATGACTTGCAGGAATGTTGGGTGACTTTCATTCTTATTCGGGGCGCGTACTGGGGGGAGATCGGAGTACGGGGCGGAGTTTATTGCTCCGTCGGCCAATCGACAGACGTCTCTCCACCCCTTAAGACGTGGGTGATTGGTCAACGGAGGGATAAACCCCACCCCCACGTACTCGCATCTCCTCCTGTGCCTCGGGGCGTTTCACCGGTTGTCACCGGTTTTCCCAATGATGGAGGTTCCCCTTCACCTGCCCAGAGGTGAGGGTTGGTGGAGTACATGGCTCCACCCAACGAAGCTGTGGTTGGTGTTATCATTGCGCAGCGGCATGGAAAAATGGGAGTGGCCAAGTGCGATTGCCATATGGCTCCCCCTGTTAGAACCGCCCTAGTAGCCTCATCAGACGGTGTGGGGAAAAAATTTAGTTCTTGCGTTCGGGAAAATGGAATAATGGTGTAATGAAGAGACTGACATCAG
This sequence comes from Aplectana chamaeleonis, assembly GCA_029168955.1. Classification (NCBI taxonomy): domain Eukaryota; kingdom Metazoa; phylum Nematoda; class Chromadorea; order Rhabditida; family Cosmocercidae; genus Aplectana; species Aplectana chamaeleonis. Next base: position 82,487 of record JAPDOI010001639.1, on the reverse strand, counting down.
TCTTGAAAGGTATGTCGATTCCTTCATACATTAGAGCTGATTTTCATATTTTTCGTTAAACTAGCTCGGGTATTCAAATTGGAATAACGTTCGAATATTCACCTCTGCGAATAGTCGAATTCGAATAATGTTCGAATTTTCACCTTTTGCGAACAGTCGAATTCGAATAATGTTCGAATTTTCACTTTTTGCGAATAGTCGAATTCGAATAATGTTCGAATTTTCACCTTTTGCGAATAGTCGAATTTGAATAATGTTCGAATATTCACGCTTTTCGAATATTCGAATGTTCGAATAAAAATTCGTTTGAAAAACTCGAATATTTATTCGACCTCGAATATTCGGTCCTCACTCTAAGCGGTGGCATGGTCGGTGCTGCTTCTCAGAGTTGTAGAATGGATTTCATGAAGTACCAACAAGTTCTCTGAGGTCACCTTGCACCGCTTCTCTGCTGTAGGAAACGTAAGGGATTCTGGTATGCCCAGGACAGCTTCAGCATTCCCTTATGCCACCCTACCATGTCGTGGCTAGAAACGGGAAATTTCGCTTATTCCCTTGTCCTGCGGGCATTCTGAACTTGAACCTTATAGAAAATTTGTAGGGTACCACAACTAAACAAAATCAAGCAAATGGAAAGTACAGCGACTTGAGCAAGCTCAAGCTCGCATTTTTCGATACATGGAGCAGTCACGATCAAATCCTGCTACAATTTTTTTTCCACCACCTAGCTAACAAAATATTCGATGTTGTTCTTCTCAATGATAGTTTTACCTCATATTGAAATGTTATTAAAGATAGTTTTTCAAAATTCGACACTAAACATGCAGTTTTCCGTAAGTGTTCGCATAATTATGGAAAGGTCAAAATTCAAGTCCTACTCGTGCAGGTGTGGTGTATCACCAAAAAACCTGACCATAAACGAAACTGCGGTTTTCGGTGTCGTAGAAATCAGTGGTGACACTTTTGCAGCTCATGAGTTGGTGGAAGTTCCAGAAACTGCAATTCCGGGAGTGATGGAACGCAGTGTATTCAAAACCAACCCGGCTTTTCTGCGTGGGTGTGCGAAATTCTTCTAGAAACGAGGTGGCTTGGTCAGTTGTCCTGAGGGTTTACAATAAAAACGGTTGATGGGTTGTCCTCATGAGAAAGATCTTGCCATCACAAGACCAATTAATAGTGACCTTCCGCCCCCAGTCAACGAGATTGTTAAAAATGCTTGCTTTGCCGTCTTCATTCTGCTCTTGAAGATGTTGCTATCTAGTTCAAGAGACTACTAGGTCAACCACGCCTAAAAATCTTATTAGTTAGGGGCAGATGAACATGCATAATTGTCCAATCCATCCTACCATATTTTCTCTTTCAAAAGTACATGTAACCCTAATTCTCAGGCCTCTATTTCAGATGTACAGTACCAAGCAAATTTCTTGCAAAGCAAGCGTTTTGCGACGTTTTTTGCGCGCACAAAGCGCTGCAACGCCATAACTTGTTTCAAAGTGGTCCAATTTCAATTCTGAAGTCATTTCTGGATTGCTTGCATTGAGTCCTATACGATAGTGTTACGAAATCATAGATCCAACTCCAAAAGTCCATCGAAAAATGAATATTGGTACCACAAAATCACTCATTATGAACTGATCAGATGATCATGATAGCAGAAATCTGTTCTGTTTTGACCTGTGGTCGATGTGAATCTTAGAAGGAAATACACATTTTTGAACGAAATACCGAAGTTACAAGATCTTTCTTTTCATACTATTACATTCGCTTAGCACAAAAGAACACAAAAACTTCCTGAAAACTCATTCCGTCAATTTTGAAAGGAGTTTTGGCGATGCGGCGCTATGTGAGCTCAAAGAAAAAACGCCGCAAAACGCCGTTTTTGCAAAAAAAACATGCGCGGTACTGTAGTTCTCTTACAAGGGAGACTTGTGAACTTCCGGTGGCGTTTTGAACAATCATGTTGTCGTTTCTGTGTCTGTGAGAGTATATAAATGACCCTAAATGGCTAAAGGGATTCCAAAAACGAGATTTTATTGCTCAAAAAAAGAGGTAAGGGTAGGGAATTTTTGGGGCGCTCAGAGAATGTTTTTCGGATTCGGCTAAATTTAGGGCGCTGAATCCGAATCTGGGGTCTATTCCGGGCTAGACATAGGGCTACTTAAGATTACGGTCGGCATAAAAATTTTTAACAGGCGATTCCTACCTTAAAATTTCGAAAATCAAAAAATGAACCTCAAATTTGTGTTCAGCGTCCCAGATAACACCCAGAGTGAAATTTTGAGTCAAATCTGAGACTTTGACCGAGCTACGGTATACCCACCGTAGCCTACCATAAATTATTGAAAACCGATAAGCGGGTTACAGAGTCGTGTTAGGCATCCCGAACAGCCCCTATGCACAAGTTTTGGGGCGATTTGATAGTAGGGTGCTCGAAATCGTTAAAAGTCGCGCTTGGGCAGCAAAATTCCCTCAACTTGAAGCTTCGGACCAAATCAGACGAATTTTTAGAAATATTGACAAATGTGCCTTAGAATCGTAATCAGCACCCAAAACAACCCCCAGAAACAAGTTTTAAAGTCAATCCGAGACAATTTTATTTGAACGCCTAAAAAATGTCATTCGTGTACCCCTTTTCTATAGGCTAAGCTATGGAATTGCCTACTTTGGGAATCTCCTGTAAACTTCTCAGGCATTTAGCCGATTCTGAGTATAGAATATTGGAGCACTGTGGTCTCCCTAGAACATATTAAAGTGGCATCTCGAATTTCCATCTTATGTGTGCAACCTTTTCTTGTTAGAGATGTACTTCAAATAGAAAGTGTACTTCTATTATACTTCAGGGTCAATCGAATCGTCGCTTCTACAATCACTGATATCATCCTCATATTCAAGCAATAATTCGCGTCCTTTGTCAAGCTGATTTCTTTCAAAAACTATAACAGTTCGCAGCCGAGGAAGCCGGCCCGTCGTTCGGCGAAGCCGAACGAGTACTACACCGAGAGTGGCCGGCGAAGCCGTCCGATCTTTCGAGGAAGCCGAACGAATACTACTTAGAAGGAGGTGGGTCGACGAAGCCGGCCCATTGTTCGACGAAGACCAACGAATACTACGTAGAGGGTAGGCGGCGAAGCCGAACGAATACTACTTGGAAGGAAGGGGGTCGGCGAAGCCGACCCATTGTTTGAGGAAGCCGAAACGAATACTACATAGAGGGTAGCGGGCAAAACCGGGCGATCGTTCGGCGAAGCCGAACGAATACTACTAAGAATGAGGGGATCGGCGAAGCCGGCCCATTGTTTGAAGAAGCCGAACGAATACCAAGTAGAGGGAGGGGGTCGGCGAAGCCGGCCCATCGTTCGACGAAGACGAACGAATACTACGTGGAGGGTAGCCGGCTATAGTGCCTCAACCGCACTATCAACAGCGAAAGGAAGAAGTGATAAAGATCAGAGTATATTGATAAAGGATAAAGTCGAGTATAAGTAAGACTGTCTGTTAGAAATGAACCTTACTTGATCGATTGTGTCCACAGCAGCACCCAGCTACTACACTGGTGCATCGGCGGTTTCGAAGAAGAATCAAGACCCGCGTGGCAGAAGATCTACCCGGCAGTTTCGACAACTGCTGAAGAAGCCCGACCACGATCAAGTGTGGGCAACTATCTACGGCAGATAGCAACTATCTCCGACGGTCCAGCTACTACAGCTCTCGACGACGACTATATAGTGGTTCTGTATATAGCTACGTATACGACGACTCATACTACTTAAATACGACGACTATACTTTATATCTCGACGTCAACACTCACGATCCCCAAGAATCGTCTGCGTAAGTAATTTCGAAGAAATCACACAGATTCAACCAAAATCTTGAGTTCGCTCAAAATGTCATCGTTTCTAAGTATGCGCCAAGGAATTTTAACCAAAGCGAGGAACCGTCTCTCGTCAACACTGAAGGAAGAATCTTCACTTCTTAATTTCCAAGCAGTCCCACGCGAAGAAGCGGAGACAGCAGACTTGCGCAAGCGGCTAAGGAAAGCGAAGATCGCCCTCCAAAACGACGCAGAGAAGCTCTAAGAATCCATGGTGAAATACAGCAAGGCTGCCGACGAACCAGAAAGGGATACACCAGGTCGATATGAGATTCTGTCGCAAGTGGAATCTACCTTGAAAATGGCACAAGGAGTCCTGGATGAATGTCAGAAAGCGCTGTCGGCATTGTTGAAAATTAGTGAAGAAAACGATTATGTAGGGAACAGTGGTAGCTCTCTTGGTTCGGAACCCATGATAGCGAAACTGGCACCAATACCAATTCCCAAGTTCACTGGTAAATTAGCGGAATGGGAAGCGTTTTGGACAGTCTTCGATCATACTGTCCATTCAAAAACCATCGACAATATCTACAAGCTCAACTATCTTCTTGACTCTCTTCAAGGAGAAGCAAAGGAATCAGTGAAACAATTCGAAATATCGGGACACACGTATGATCTAGTAATCGCCCATCTAAAGGAGAAATACGGAAACAAGCAGGCATCACTGGATCGTCTTCTTAGCAAACTTCACATGATACGAGCACGCAGTAGTCACTTGGAAGATCAAGAAACTCTCGGTGAACAACTCTGCTCCATAGTATCGCAATTGAAGCTCAAGGGAAAACATGTTGACAATGCGTTTCTTCGAAGACAGCTTTTGAGCAAATTTGCAGTGGACGTTCAGAGACATATCCTACGGCAGAAGGCAAGACTTGAAGAAGAAAACAACTGGAACACTTCATCATTGCTATCAGCAGAAAGGAATACGTGAAATCCGAACTAAGGATAACCCACCAGCTAGAACAATACCCAACCAGCAATATTCGAAGGCAAGAACAAATGAAACCTCCGAAAAACAATGACTTCAGAAAAGCACAAACAGTCCATCGACCATGCTTCTACTGCGAGAGACAAGGGCATCAACCGAAGGACTGCAGAGCAGTATCCACACTCGAACAACGAATCACCGCTATGAAACGCAAGAAACTATGTCAAAATTGTGGAAACAGCGACCACATTTCAATGCAGTGTTCCAAAGGAGCTTGTCGAATTTGCAAACAAGTTGGCCATCACACTTCGATTTGCAAAAAACTTTTCGACTCAGGAAATACATCAGAAAACGACACAACTCAAATTCACGCGTTGGCTTCGTCAACGGATATCCACCATATCAACACGGTTTCCACTGCTCTTGCACTATCGATCAAGGAAACATTACACGTCATCGAACAAGAAGACAAGACGTCGAAGAAGAAGAAGAAGGTCAACCTGCTCGGCCCGGAGTATAGTGCCTCAACCGCACTATCAACAGCGAAAGGAAGAAGTGATAAAGATCAGAGTATATTGATAAAGGATAAAGTCGAGTATAAATAAGACTGTCTGTTAGAAATGAACCTTACTTGATCAATTGTGTCCACAGCAGCACCCAGCTACTACACCGGCGAAGCCGGCCCGTCGTTCGGCGAAACCGAACGAATACTACATAGAGGGTAGCCGGCGAAGCCGGGCGATCGTTCGGTGAAACCGAACGAATACTACGTAGAGGGAGGGTAGACGACGAAGCCGGCCTGTCGTTCGGCGAAGCCGAACGAATACTACACCTTGGGTGGCCGGCGAAGGCTACCGATCGTTCGGCGGAGCCAAACGAATACTACGTGGAGGGTAGCCGGCGAAGCCGGCCATTGTTTGATGAAGTCGAACGAATACTACACCGAGGGTGGCCGGCGAAGCCGGCCGATCGTTCGGTGAAACCGAGCGAATACTGCTTAGAAGGTAGGGGGTCGGCGAAGCCGGCCTATCGCTCGGCGAAGCCGAACGAATGTTACATGGAGGGTAGCCGGCGAAGCCGGCCCATCGTTCGACGAAGCCGAACGAATACTACTTAGAAGGAGAGGGTTGGCGTAGCCGGCCCATCGTTTGGCGAATGCGAACGAGTACTACGTGGAGGATAGCCGGCGAAGCCGGCCCATCGTTTGGCAAAGCCGAACAAATGCTACGTAAAGGGGGGGGGCGGCGAAGCCGGCCATCGTTCGGCGGAGCCAGCAGATACTACATAGAGGGTAGCCGGCGGAGCCGTTCGAGCGTTCGGCGGAACCGAACGAATATCACGTGGAGGATAGCCGGCGAAGCCGAACAAATACTACGTAGAGAGGGGTGGCCGGCGAAGCCGGCCCGTCGTTCGGCGAAACCGAACGAATACTATACCGAGGGTGGCCGGCAAAGCCGGATGACCGTTCGGCGGAGCCGAACGAATACTACGTAGAGGGACGGTAGACGGCGAAGCTGGCCCGTCGTTCGGCGAAACCGAACGAATTCTACACCGATAGCCGGCGAAGCCGGCCATTGTTTGGCGAAACCGATCGAATACCAAGTAGAGGGAGGGGGTCGGCGAAGCTGGCCCATTGTTCGACGAAGACGAATGAATACTACGTAGAGAGGATGTAGCCGGCGAAGCCGGGCGATCGTTCGGTGAAACCGAATGGATACTATATCGAGGGTGGCCGGCAAAGCCGGATGACCGTTCGGCGGAGCCGAACGAATACTACGTAGAGGGACGGTAGACGGCGAAGCTGGCCCGTCGTTCGGCGGAACCGAACGAATTCTACACCGAGGGTAGCCGGCGAAGCCGGCTATTGTTTGACGAAACCGATCGAATACCAAGTAGAGGGAGGGGGTCGGCAAAGCCGGCCCATTGTTCGACGAAGACGAATGAATACTACGTGGAGGGTGGCCGGCAAAGCCGGCCCATCGTTCTGCAAAGCCGAACAAATACTACGTAGAGAGGATGTAGCCGGCGAAGCCGGGCGATCGTTCGGTGAAACCGAACGGATACTACTAAGAAGGAAGGGGGTCAGCGAAGCCGGCCCATCGTTTGACGAAGCCGAACGAATACCAAGTAGAGGGAGGGGGTTGGCGAAGCCGGCCCATCGTTCGACGAAGACGAACGAGTACTACGTGGAGGGCAGCCGACGAAGCCGGCCTATCCTTCGGCTAAGCCGAACAAATACTACGCAGAGAGGATGTGGCCGGCCAAGCCGGGCGATCGTTCGGTGAAACCGAACGGATACTACTAAGAAGGAAGGGGGTCAGCGAAGCCGGCCCAACGTTTGGCGGAGCCGAACGAATACTACATGGAGGGTAGCCGGCGAAGCCGGCTCATCGTTCGACAAAGACGAACGGATATTACGTGAAGGGTGGCCGGCGAAGCCGGCCCATTGTTTGACGAAGCCGAACGAATACCAAGTAGAGGGAGGGGGTTGGCGAAGCCGGCCCATCGTTCGACGAAGACGAACGAATACTACGTGGAGGGTAGCCGGCGAAGCCGGCCCATCCTTCGGCTAAGCCGAACAAATAATACGCAGAGAGGATGTGGCCGGCAAAGCCGGGCGATCGTTCGGTGAAACCGAACGGATACTACTAAGAAGGAAGGGGGTCGGCAAAGCCGGCCCATCGTTCAACGAAGACGAACGATTACTACGTGGAGGGGAGCCGGCGAAGCCGGCCCATTGTTCGACGAAGACGAATGAATACTACGTGGAGGGTAGCCGGCGAAGCCGGCTCATCGTTCGACAAAGACGAACGGATATTAGGTGAAGGGTGGCCGGCGAAGCCGGCCCATCGTTCTGCAAAGCCGATCGAATACTACATAGAGGGTAGCCGGCGAAGCCGGGCGATCGTTCGGTGAAACCGAACGAATACTGCTTAGAAGGAAAGGGGTCGGCAAAGCCGGCCCATCGTTCGACGAAGCCGAACGAATGTTACATGGAGGGTAGCCGGCGAAGCCGGCTCATCCTTCGGCTAAGCCGAACAAATAATACGCAGAGAGGGGGTGGCCGGCGAAGCCGGCCCGTCATTCGACGAATACGAACGAATACTACGTGGAGGGTAGCCGGCCAAGCTGGCCCAACGTTCGGCGACGCCGAACAAATACTACGTGGAGGGTAGCCGGCGAAGCCGGCCATTGTTTGATGAAGTCGAACGAATACTACACAGAGGGTGGCCGGCGAAGCCGGCCGATCGTTCGGCGAAGCTGAACGAATACTACTTACAAGGAGGGGGGGCCGGCAAAGCCGGCCCATCTTTCAACGAAGACGAACGAATACAACGTGGAGGTTAGCCAGCAAAGCCGGCCGATCATTCGACGAAGACGAACGAATACTACGTGGAGGGTAGCCGGCGAAGCCGGCTCATCGTTCGACGAAGACGAACGAATACTACGTAGAGGAGAGGGGGCCGGCGAAGCCGGCCCATCGTTCTGCAAAGTCGAACAATTACTACGTAGAGAGGATGTGGCCGGCGAAGCCGGGCGATCGTTCGGTGAAACCGAACGGATACTACTAAGAAGGAAGGGGGTCAGCGAAGCCGGCCCATCGTTTGACGGAGCCGAACGAATACTACGTGGAGGGTAGCCGGCAAAGCCGGCCATCGTTCGGCGAAGCCAAACGAATACTACGTACAGGCAGGGTAGGCGGCAAAGCCGGCCCATCGTTCGGCGAAGCCGAACGAATACTGCGTAGAGGGGGAGGGTGGACGGCGAAGCCGGCCCATCGTTCGGCGAAGCCGAACAGATACTACGTAGAGGCTAGCCGGCGAAGCCGGGCGATCGTTCGGTGAAACCGACCGAATACTGCTTAGAAGGAAAGGGGTCGGCGAAGCCGGCCCATCTTTCGACGGAGCCGAACGAATCCTACATGGAGGGTAGCCGGCAAAGCCGGCTCATCGTTCGACGAAGCCGAACAAATACTACGCAGAGAAGGGGTGGCCGGCGAAGCTGGCCGGTCGTTCGACGAATACGAACGAATACTGCGTGGAGGGTAGCCGGCAAAGCTGACCCATCGTTCGGCGACGCCGAACGAATTTTAAACATAAAGGGTAGCCGGCGAAGCCGGGCGATCGTTCGGCGGAACCGAACGAATACTACATGGAGGGTAGCCGGCGAAGCCGGCCCATCGTTCGGTGAAACCGAGCGAATACTGCTTAGAAGGTAGGGGGTCGGCGAAGCCGGCCTATCGCTCGGCGAAGCCGAACGAATGTTACATGGAGGGTAGCCGGCGAAGCCGGCCCATCGTTCGACGAAGACGAACGGGTATAACGTGGATGGTGGCCGGCGAAGCCGGCCCGTCGTTTGGCGGAACCGAACGAATACTAAGTAGAGGGAGGGTAGACGGCAAAGCCGGCCCATCGTTCGACGAAGACGAACGAATACTACACCTTGGGTGGCCAGCGAAGCCGGCCGATCGCTCGGCAAAGCCGAACAAATACTACGTAGAGAGGGGGTGGCAGGCGAAGCCGGGCGATCGTTCGGCGGAGCCGAACGAATACTACGTAGAGGGACGGTAGACGGCGAAGCCGGCTAGTCGTTCGGCGAAACCGAACGAATTCTACCCCGAGGGTGGCCGGCGAAGCCGGCTGATCGTTCGGCAAAACCGAACGATTACTACATGGAGGGTAGCCGGAGAAGCCGGCCCATCGTTCGGCAAAGCCGAACAAATACAACGTAGAGAGACGGTGGCCGGCGAAGCCGGCCCGTCGTTCGGCGGAGCCGAACGAATACTACGTAGAGGGACGGTAGACGGCGAAGCTGGCCCGTCGTTCGGCGAAACCGAACGAATACTGCGTAGAGGGAGGGTAGACGACGAAGCCGGCCTGTCGCTCGGCGATGCCGAACGAATACTACATAGGGAGGGGAGCCGGCGAAGCCGGCCCGTCGTTCGGCGGAGCCGAACGAATACTACGTAGAGGGACGGTAGACGGCGAAGCCGGCTAGTCGTTCGGCGGAACCGAACGATTACTACACCGAGGGTGGCCGGCGAAGCCGGCCGATCGTTCGGTGAAACCGAGCGAATACTGCGTAGAGGGAGGGTAGACGACGAAGCCGGCCTGTCGCTCGGCGATGCCGAACGAATACTACATAGAGGGTAGCCGGCGAAGCCGGGCGATCGTTCGGTGAAACCGAACGAATACTGCTTAGAAGGAAAGGGGTCGGCAAAGCCGGCCCATCGTTCGACGAAGACGAACGAATACTACACCTTGGGTGGCCAGCGAAGCCGGCCGATCGTTCGGCGGAGCCGAACGAATACTACGTGGAGGGTAGCCGGCGAAGCCGGCCGATCGTTCGGTGAAACCGAGCGAATACTGCGTAGAGGGAGGGTAGACGACGAAGCCGGACCATCGTTCGACGAAGCCGAACGAATACTGCACGGAGGGTGGCCGGCGAAGCCGGCCCATCGTTCGACGAAGCCGAACGAATACTACGTAGAGGGAGGGAGGTCGGCGAAGCCTGCCCATTGTTCGACGAATACGAACGAATACTACGTGGAGGGTAGCCGGCGAAGCCGGCCTATTGTTTGATGAAGCCGACCGAATACCACGTAGAGGGAGGGGTCGGCAAAGCCGGCCCATCGTTCGACGAAGACGAACGAATACTACGTGGAGGGTAGCCGGCGAAGCCGGCCCATTGTTCGACGAAGACGAATGAATACTACGTGGAGGGTAGCCGGCGAAGCCGGCTCATCGTTCGACAAAGACGAACGGATGTTAGGTGAAGGGTGGCCGGCGAAGCCGGCCCATCGTTCTGCAAAGCCGAACAAATACTACGTAGAGAGGATGTGGCCGGCGAAGCCGGGCGATCGTTCGGTGAAACCGAACGGATACTACTGAGAAGGAAGGGGGTCAGCGAAGCCGGCCCATCGTTTGGCGGAGCCGAACGAATACTACATGGAGGGTAGCCGGCGAAGCCGGCCCATTGTTTGACGAAGCCGAACGAATACCAAGTAGAGGGAGGGGGTTGGCGAAGCCGGCCCATCGTTCGACGAAGACGAACGAATACTACGTGGAGGGTAGCCGGCGAAGCCGGCCTATCCTTCGGCTAAGCCGAACAAATAATACGCAGAGAGGGGGTGGCCGGCGAAGCCGGCCCGTCATTCGACGAATACGAACGAATACTACTTAAAAGGAGGGGATCGGCGAACCCGGCCCATCGCTCGGCGAAGCCGAACGATTACTACATGGAGGGTAGCCGGCGAAGCCGGCCCGTCATTCGACGAATACGAACGAATACTACGTGGAGGGTAGCCGGCCAAGCTGGCCCAACGTTCGGCGACGCCGAACGAATACTACATAGAGGGTAGCCGGCGAAGCCGGGCGATCGTTTGGCGGAACCGAACGAATACTATATGGAGGGGAGCCGGCGAAGCCGGCCCGTCGTTCGGTGAAACCGAACGAATACTACGTAGAGGGAGGGTAGACGACGAAGCCGGCCTGTCGTTCGGCGAAGCCGAACGAATACTACACCTTGGGTGGCCAGCGAAGCCGGCCGATTGTTCGGCGGAGCCGAACGAATACTACGTGGAGGGTAGCCGGCGAAGCCGGCCATTGTTTGACGAAGGCGAACGAATACTACGTGGAGGGAGGAGGGCCGGCTAAGCCGGCCCATCGTTCGACGAAAACGAACGAATACTACGTAGAAGGTAGGGGGTCGGCGAAGCCGGCCCATCGTTCGGCGAAGCCGAACAGAATACTACTTAGTGTGGAGGGTAGCCGGCGAAGCCGGCCCATCGTTCGACGAAGACGAACGAATACTACGTCGAGGGTAGCCGGCGAAGCCGGCCCATCGTTCGACGAAGACGAACGAATACTACATGGAGGATAGCCGGCGAAGCCGGCCCATCGTTCGACGAAGACGAACGAAATACTACGTGGAGGGTAGCCGGCGAAGCCGGCCCATCGTTCGGCGAAACCGAACGAATACTACACCGAGGGTGGCCGGCGAAGCCGGCCCATCGCTCGGCAAAGCCGAACAAATACTACGTAGAGAGGGGGTGGCAGGCGAAGCCGGGCGATCGTTCGGTGAAACCGAACGAATACTACGTGGAGGGTACCCGGCGAAGCCGGCCCATCGTTCGGCGGAGACGAACGAATACTACATGGAGGGTTGCCGGCGAAGCCGGCCCATCGTTCGACGAAAACGAACGAATACTACGTAGAGGGTAGCCGGCAAAGCCGGCCCATCGTTCGGCGAAGCCGAACGAATACTACGTAAAGGGAGGGTAGCCGGCGAAGCCGGCCCGTCGTTCGGTGAAACCGAACGAATACTGCTTAGAAGGAAAAGGGTCGGCAAAGCCGGCCCATCGTTCGACGAAGACGAACGAATACAACACCTTGGGTGGCCAGCGAAGCCGGCCATTGTTTGACGAAGTCGAACGAATACTCCACCTACGTAGAGAGGGGGTGGCAGGCGAAGCCGGGCGATCGTTCGGTGAAACCGAACGAATACTACGTGGAGGGTACCCGGCGAAGCCGGCCCATTGTTTGACGAAGCCGAACGAATACCACGTAGAGGGAGGGGGTCGGCGAAGCCGGCCCATCGTTCAACGAAGACGAACGAATACTACGTAGAGGGTACCCGGCGAAGCCGGCCCATTGTTTGACGAAGCCGAACGAATACCACGTAGAGGGAGGGGGTCGGCGAAGCCGGCCCATCGTTCAACGAAGACGAACGAATACTACGTGGAGGGTAGCCGGCCAAGCTGGCCCAACGTTTGGCGACGCCGAACGAATTATACGCAGAGAGGGGGTGGCCCGTCATTCGACGAATACGAACGAATACTACGTGGAGGGTAGCCGGCCAAGCTGGCCCAACGTTCGACGAAGCCGAAAGAATACTACGTAAAGGGAGGGTAGCAGGCGAAGCCGGCCCATCGTTCGGCGAAGCCGCACGAATACTACTTAGAAGGATGGGAGGGTAGCCGGCGGAGTCGGCCCGTCGTTCGGAGAAGCCACACGAATACTACGTAGAGGGAGGGTAGCCGGCAAAGCCGGCCAATCGTTCGACGAAGACGAACGAATACTACGTCGAGGGTAGCCGGCGAAGTCGGCCAATCGTTCGACGAAGACGAACAAATATTACGTAAAGGGAGGGTAGCAGGCGAAGCCGGCCCATCGTTCGACGAAGACGAACGAATACTACGTCGAGGGTAGCCGGCGAAGCCGGCCAATCGTTTGAAGAAGACGAACGAATACTACGTGGAGGGTGTGGAGGGTTGCCGGCGAAGCCGGCCCATCGTTCGACGAAAACGAACGAATACTACGTAGAGGGAGGAGGGTCGGCGATGCCGGCTTATCGTTCGACAAAAACGAACGAATACCACGTAGAGGGTAGCCGGCAAAGCCGGCCAATCGTTCGACGAAGACGAACGAATACTACGTGGAGGATAGCCGGCGAAGCCGGCCCATCGTTCGACGAAGCCGAACGAATACTACGTAGAGGGTAGCCGGCGAAGCCGGCCCATCGTTCGGCGAAACCGAACGAATACTACGAGGGTGGAGGGTCCGGCAAAGCCGGCCCATCGTTCGGCGAAGCCGAACAAATACTACATGGAGGGTAGTCGGAGAAGCCGGCCGATCGTTCGGCGGAGACGAACGAATACTACATGGAGGGTAGCCGGCGAAGCCGGCCCATCGTTCGACGGAGACGAACGAATGCTACGTGGAGGGTAGCCGGCGAAGCTGGCCCATCGTTCGGCAAAGCCGAACGAATACTACGTAGAGGGTAGCCGGCAAAGCCGGCCCATCGTTCGGCGAAGCCGAACGAATACTACGTAAAGGGAGGGTAGCCGGCGAAGCCGGCCCGTCGTTCGGCGAAGCCGAACGAATACTACTTAGAAGGATGGGGATCGGCGAAGCCGCCCCATCGTTCGACGAAGACGAATGTATACTACGTGGAGGATAGCCGGCGAAGCCGGCCCATCGTTCGGCGAAGCCGAACGAATACTACGTAGAGAGGGGGTGGCAGGCGAAGCCGGGCGATCGTTCGGTGAAACCGAACGAATACTACGTGGAGGGTACCCGGCGAAGCCGGCCCATTGTTTGACGAAGCCGAACGAATACCACGTAGAGGGAGGGGGTCGGCGAAGCCGGCCCATCGTTCAACGAAGACGAACGAATACTACGTGGAGGGGAGCCGGCGGAGCCGGCTCATCGTTCGGCAAAGCCGAACAAATACTACGTAGAGAGGGGGTGGCAGGCGAAGCCGGGCGATCGTTCGGTGAAACCAAACGAATACTACGTGGAGGGTACCCAGCGAAGCCGGCCCATTGTTTGACGAAGACGAACGAATACTACGTGGAGGGTAGCCGGCGAAGCCGGCCCATCGTTCGGCAAAGCCGAACAAGTACTACGTAGAGAGGGGGTGGCAGGCGAAGCCGGGCGATCGCTCGGTGAAACCGAATGAATACTACCTAGAAGGAAAGGGGTCGGCGAAGCCGGCCCATCGTTCGACGAAGACGAACGAATACTAGGTGGAGGGTAGCCGGCGGAACCGGCCCATCGTTCTGCAAAGCCGAACAAATACTACGTAGAGAGGATGTGGCCGGCGAAGCCGGGCGATCGTTCGGTGATACTGAACGGATACTACTTAGAAGGAAGGGGGTCAGCGAAGCCGGCCCATCGTTCGACGAAGACGAACGGATATTACGTGAAGGGTGGCCGGCGAAGCCGGCCCATTGTTTAACGAAACCAAGCGAATACCAAGTAGAGGGAGGGGGTTGGCGAAGCCGGCCATTGTTTGACGAAGTCGAACGAATACTCCACCTACGTAGAGAGGGGGTGGCAGGCGAAGCCGGGCGATCGTTCGGTGAAACAGAACGAATACTACGTGGAGGGTCGGCCAAGCCGGCCCATTGTTCGGCGAAGCCGAACGAATACCACGTAGAGAGAGGGAGTCGGCAAAGCTGGCCCATCGTGCGGCAAAGACGAACGAATGCTACGTGGAGAGTAGCCGGCGAAGCCGGCCCATCGTTCGGCAAAGCCGAACGAATACCACGTAGAGAGAGGGAGTCGGCAAAGCTGGCCCATCGTGCGGCAAAGACGAACGAATACTAAGTAGGAGGGTAGCCGGCGAAGCCGCCCCATCGTTCAACGAAGACGAACGATTACTACATGGAGGGTAGCCGGCGAAGCCGGCCCATCGTTCGACGAAGGCGAACGAATACTACATGGAGGTTAGCCGGCGAAGCCGGCCCATCGTTCGGCGAAACCGATCGTATACTACGTAGAGGAAGGGGGCCGGCGAAGCCGGTCCAGTGTTCGGCGAAAACGAACGGATTTTACGTGGAGGGAGGGTAGCCGGCAAAGCCGGCCCGTTGTTCGGCGAAGCCGAACAAATACTACACCGAGGGAGGGGGTCGGCGAAGCCGGCCCATCGTTCGACGAAGCCGAACGAATACTTACGTAGAGAAGGGGTAGCAGGCGAAGCCGGCCCATCGTTCGGCGAAGCCGAACGAATACCACGTAGAGGGAGGGGATCCGCGAAGCCGGCCCATCGTTCGACGAAGCCGAACGAATACCACGTAGAGGGAGGGGATCCGCGAAGCCGGCCCATCGTTCGACGAAGACGAACGAACACTATGTAGAGGGTGCCGGCGAAGCCGGCCCATTGTTTGGCGAAGCCGAACGAATACCACGTAGAGGGAAGGGGGTCCGCGAAGCCAGCCCGTCGTTCGGCGAAGCCGAATGAAAACTACACCGAGGGTAGCCGGCGAAGCCGGCCCATCGTTCGACGAAGACGAACGAATACTACGTGATGAGTAACCGGCGAAGACGGCCCATCGTTCGGCGAAGCAGAGCGAATACTACGTAGAGGGAGGTGGTCCGGCGGAGCCGGCCCATCGTTCGGCGAAGCCGAACAAATACTACCTAGAAGGAGGGGGCCGGCGAAGCCGGCCCATCGTTCGACGAAGACGAACGAATACTACGTGGAGGGTAGCCGGCGAAGCTGGCCCGTCGTTCGGCGGAGCCGAACGAATACTACGTAAAGGGAGGGTAGCCGGCGAAGCCGGCCCATCGTTCGGCCAAACCGAACGAATACTACGTAGAGGGAGGGTAGCCGCCGAAGCCGGCCCGTCGTTCGGCGAAGCCGAACGAATACTTCACCGAGGATGGCCGTCGAAGCCGGGCCGTCGTTCGGCGGAGCCGCACGAATACTACATAGAGGGTAGCCGGCGAAGCCGGCCCATCGTTCGACGAAGACGAACGAATACTACGTCGAGGGTAGCCGGCGAAGCCGGCCCATCGTTCTGCGAAACCGAACGAATACTACTTAGAAGGAGGGGATCGGCGAAGCCGGCCCATCGTTTGACGAAAACGAACGAATTTCGCGTAGAGGTGGGAGGGTCGGCGGAGCCGGCCCATCGTTCGGCGAAGCCGAACGGATACTACGTAGGGGGTGGCTGGCGACGCCGGCCGATCGTTCGGCGGAGCCGAACGAATGTTACGTAGAGGGAGGGTAGCCGGCAAAGCCGGCCCGTTGTTCGGCGCAGCCGAACAAATACTACGTAAAGGAGGGTAGCCGGCGAAGTTGGCCTGATCGTTCGGCGAAGCCGAACGAATACTACTTAGAAGGAGGGGATCGGCGAAGTTGGCCCATCGTTCGGCGAAGCCGAACGAATACTACGTGGAGGGTAGCCGGCGAAGCCGGCCCATCGTTCGACGAAGACGAACGAATACTACGTAAAGGGTAGGGGTCGGCGAAGCCGGCCCATCGTTCGACGAAGACGAACGAATACTACGTAGAGGGTAGCGGGCAAAGCCGGCCCATCGTTCGACGAAGCCGAACGAATACTACGTAAAGGGAGGGTAGTCGGCGAAGCCGGCCCATCGTTCGACGAAAACGAACGAATACTACGTAGAGGGTAGCCGGCAAAGCTGGCCCGTCGTTCGGCGGAGCCGAACGAATACTACGTAAAGGGAGGGTAGCCGGCGAAGCCGGCCCATCGTTCGGCGAAGCCGAACGCATACTACTTAGAAGGATGGGGATCGGCGAAGCCGGCCCATTGTTCTACGAAAACAAACGAATACTACTTAGAGGGAGGAGGGTCGGCCAAGCCGGCCCATTGTTCGGCGAAGCCGAACGAATACCACGTAGAGAGAGGGAGTCGGCGAAGCCGGCCCATCGTTCGACGAAAACGAACGAATACTACGTAGAGGGAGGGTAGCCGGCGAAGCCGGCCCGTCGTTCGGCGAAGCCGAACGAATACTACACGGAGGGTGGCCAGCGAAGCCGGCCCATCGTTCGACGAACACGAACGAATACTACGTCGAGGGTACCCGGCGAAGCCGGCCCATTGTTCGGCGAAGCCGAACGAATACCACGTAGAGAGAGGGAGTCGGCAAAGCTGACCCATCGTTCGTCGAAGTCGAACGAATACTACTTAGAAGGAGGGGTCGGCGAAGCCGGCCCATCGTTCGACGAAGACGAACGAATACTACCTGGAGAGTAGTCTGCGAAGCCGGTCCATCGTTCGGCGAAGCCCAACGAAGACTACTTGGAGGGTAGCCGGCGAAGCCGGTCCATCGTTCGGCGAAGATGAACGAATACTACGTAAAGGGAGGGTAGCCGGCGAAGCCGGCCCATCGTTCGACGAAGACGAACGAATACTACGTGGGAGGGTAGCCGGCGAAGCCGGCCCATCGTTCGACGAAGACGAACGAATACTACGTAGGAGGGTAGCCGGCGAAGCCGGCCCATCGTTCGGCGAAGCCGAACGAATGCTACATCGAGGGTAGCCGGCGAAGCCGGCCCATCGGTTGGCGAAGCCGAACGAATGCTACGTGGAGGGAGGGGTCGGGAAAGCCGGTCCATCGTTCGACGAAGACGAACGAATACTACGTAGAGGAGGGTATCGGCGAAGCCGGCCCATCGTTCGGCGAAGCCGAACGAATACTACGTGGAGGGGGTAGCCGGCGAAGCCGGCCCATCGTTCGACGAAGACGAACGAATACTACGTATAGGGAGGGAGCCGGGGAAGCCGGCCGATCGTTCGGAGGAGCCGAACGAGTACTACGTGGAGGGTAGCCGGCGAAGCCGGCCGATCGTTCGGTGAAACCGAGCAAATACTGCGTAGAGGGAGGGTAGACGACGAAGCCGGCCTGTCGCTTGGCGATGCCGAACGAATACTACATAGAGGGTAGCCGGCGGAGCCGGGCGGTCGTTCGGCGAAGCCGAACGAATACTACTTAGAAGGAGGGGGTTGGCAAAGCCGGCATCTTTCAACGAAGACGAACAATTACCACGTGGAGGGTAGCCGGCGAGGCCGGCCGATCGTTCGGCGAAGCCGAACAAATACTACGCAGAGAGGGGGTGGCCGGCGAAGTCGGCCCGTCGTTCGACGAATACGAGCGAATGCCACGTGGAGTGTAGCCGGCGGAGTCGGCCCGTCGTTCGGAGAAGCCACACGAATACTACGTAGAGGGAGGGTAGCCGCCGAAGCCGGCCCGTCGTTCGGCGAAGCCGAACGAATACTTCACCGAGGATGGCCGTCGAAGCCGGCCCATCGTTCGGCGAAGCCGAACGAATACTACATAGAGGGTAGCCGGCGAAGCCGGCCCATCGTTCGACGAAGACGAACGAATACTACGTCGAGGGTAGCCGGCGAAGCCGGCCCATCGTTCGACGAAGACGAACGAATATTACGTGGAAGGTAGCCGGCGAAGCCGGCCCATCGTTCGACGAAGCCGAACGAATACTACGTAAAGGGAGGGTAGCAGGCGAAGCCGGCCCGTCGTTCGGCGAAGCCGCACGAATACTACGTAGAGGAAGGGGGATCGGCGAAGCCGGCCCATCGTTTGGCGGAGCCGAACGAATACTACATGGAGGGTAGCCGGCAAAGCCGGCCCATCGTTCGACGAAGACGAACGAAAACTATGTGGAGGGAGGGAAGTCGGCAAAACCGTCCCATGGTTCGACGAAGACGAACGAATACTACGTGAAGAGTAGCCGGCGAAGACGGCCCATTGTTCGGCGAAGCCGAACGAATACCACGTAGAGAGAGGGGGTCGGCGAAGCCGGCCCATCGTTCGACGGAGACGAACGAATGCTACGTGGAGGGTAGCCGGCGAAGCTGGCCCATCGTTCGGCAAAGCCGAACGAATACTACGTGGAGAGTAGACTGCGAAGCCGGCCCGTCGTTCGGCGAAGATGAACGAATACTACGTGAAGGGAGGGTAGCCGGCGAAGCCGGCCCGTCGTTCGGCGAAGCCGAACGAATACTACTTAGAAGGATGGGTAGCCGGCAAAGCCGGCCCATCGTTCGTCGAAGTCGAACGAATACTACATGGAGGGTAGTCGGCGAAGCCGGCCCATCGTTCGGCGGAGACGAACGAATACTACATGGAGGGTAGCCGGCGAAGCCGGCCCATCGTTCGACGAAGACGAACGAATACTACGTCGAGGGAGGAGGGTCGGCGAAGCCGACCCAACGTTTGGCGGAGCCGAACGAATACTACATAGAGGGGAGTCGGCGAAGCCGGCCCATCGTTCCGCGGAGCCGAACGAATACTACATGGAGGGTAGCCGGCGAAGCCGGCCCATCGTTCGGCGAAGCCGCACGAATACTACTTAGAAGGATGGGGATCGGCGAAGCCGGCCCATCGTTCGGCGAAGCCGAACGAATACCACGTAGAGAGAGGGAGTCGGCGAAGCTGGCCCATCGTTCGTCGAAGTCGAACGAATATTACGTAGAGAGGGTAGCCGGCGAAGCCGGGCGATCGTTCGGCGGAACCGAACGAATACTATATGGAGGGTGGCCGTCGAAGCCGGCCGATCGTTTGGCGAAGCCGAACGAATACTACTTAGAAGGAGGGGAGTCGGCGAAGCCGGCCAATCGTTCGGCGGAGCCGCACGAATACTACATGGAGGGTAGCCGGCGAAGCCGGCCCATCGTTCGACGAAGACGAACGAATACTACGTGGAGAGTAGCCGGCGAAGACGGCCCATCGTTCGGCGAAGCCGAACGAATACTACATGGAGGGTGGCCGGCGAAGCCGGCCCATCGTTCGACGAAGACGAACGAATACTACGTGGAGAGTAGCCGGCGAAGCCGGCTCATCGTTCGGCGAAGACGAACGAATACTACGTGAAGAGTAGCCGTCGAAGACGGCCCATCGTTCGGCGAAGTCGAGCGAATACTACGTAGAGGGAATTGGGTCGGCAAAGCCGGCCCATCGTTCGGCGAAGCCGAATCGAATACTACACGGAGGGGGGGGTCGACGAAGCCGGTCTATCGTTCGACGAAGACGAACGAATATTACGTGGAAGGTAGCCGGCGAAGCCGGCCCATCGTTCGACGAAGCCGAACGAATACTACGTAAAGGGAGGGTAGCAGGCGAAGCCGGCCCGTCGTTCGACGAAGACGAACGAATATTACGTGGAAGGTAGCCGGCGAAGCCGGCCCATCGTTCGACGAAGCCGAACGAATACTACGTAAAGGGAGGGTAGCAGGCGAAGCCGGCCCGTCGTCCGGCGAAGCCAAACGAATACTACTTAAAAGGAGGGTAGCCGGCGAAGCCGGTCCATCGTTAGACGAAGAAGAACGAATACCACTTAGAGGGAGGGGGGTCGGCGAAGCCGGCCCATCGTTTGACGAAGACGAACGAATACTACGTGGAGAGTAGCCGGCGAAGACGGCCCATCTTTCGGCGGAGCCGAACGAATACCACTTAGAGGGAGGGGGGTCGGCGAAACCGGCCCATCGTTCGACGAAGACGAACGAATACTACGTGGAGGGAGGGCAGTCGGCAAAACCGGTCCATCGTTAGGCAAAACCGAACGAATACGTAAAGGGAGGGTAGCCGGCGAAGCCGGCCCGTCATTCGGCGAAGCCGAACGAATAATACTTAGAAGGTTGGGTTCGGCGAAGCCGGCCCATCGTTCGACGGAGCCGAACGAATACTACGTAAAGGGAGGGTAGCCGGCGAAGCCGGCCCGTCATTCGGCGAAGCCGAACGAATAATACTTAGAAGGTTGGGTTCGGCGAAGCCGGCCCATCGTTCAGCGAAGCCGAACCAATACCACGTAGAGGGAGGTGGTTTGGCGGAGCCGGCCCATCGTTCGACGAAGACGAACGAATACTACGTAGAGGGAGGGGGTTCGGCGGAGCCGGCACATCGTCCGACGAAGACGAACGAATACTACGTAGAGGAGGGTAGCCGGCGAAGCTGGCCCATCGTTCGGCGAAGCCGAACAAATACTACTTAGAAGGAGGGGGATCGGCGAAGCCGGCCCGTCGTTCGGAGAAGCCACACGAATACTACGTAGAGGGAGGGTAGCCTGCGAAGCCGGCCCACCGTTCGACGAAGACGAACGAATACTACGTAAATGGGGGTAGCCGGCGAAGCCGGCCCATCGTTCGACGAAGACGCGCAAATACTACGTGGAGGATAACCGGTAAAGCTGGCCCATCGTTCGGCAAAGCCTAACGAATACTTCGTAGAGGGTAGCCGGCAAAGCCGGCCCATCGTTCGACGAAGACGAACGAAAACTATGTGGAGGGAGGGAAGGCGGCAAAACCGTCCCATGGTTCGACGAAGACGAACGAATACTACGTGAAGAGTAGCCGGCGAAGACGGCCCATCGTTTGACGAAAACGAACGAATACTACGTAGAGGAGGTAGCCGGCGAAGCCGGCCCATTGTTCGGCGAAGCCGAACGAATACCACGTAGAGAGAGGGAGTCGGCGAAGCCGGCCCATCGTTCGACGAAAACGAACGAATACTACGTAGAGGGTAGCCGGCAAAGCCGGCCCATCGTTTGGCGGAGCCGAACGAATACTACATAGAGGGTAGTCGGCGAAGCCGGCCCATCGTTCCGCGGAGCCGAACGAATACTACATGGAGGGTAGCCGGCGAAGCCGGCCCATCGTTCGACGAAGACGAACGAATACTACGTGGAGGGTAGCCGGCGAAGCCGGCCCATCGTTCGAAGGAGACGAACGAATGCTACGTGGAGGGTAGCCAGCGAAGCCGGCCCATCGTTCCGCGGAGCCGAACGAATACTACATGGAGGGTAGCCGGCGAAGCCGGCCCATCGTTCGACGAAGACGAACGAATACTACGTAGAGGGAGGAGGGTCGGCTAAGCCGGCCCATCGTTCGACGAAAACGAACGAATACTACGTCGAGGGTAGCCGGCGAAGCCGGCCAATCGTTCGACGGAGAAGAACAAATATTACGTGGAGGGTTGCCGGCGAAACCGGCCCATCGTTCGGCGAAGCCGAACGAATACTACGTAAAGGGAGGGTAGCCGGCGAAGCCGGCCCATCGTTCGACGAAGACGAACGAATACTACGTAGAGGGAGGAGGGTCGGCTAAGCCGGCCCATCGTTCGACGGAGACGAACGAATGCTACGTGGAGGGTAGCCAGCGAAGCTGGCCCATCGTTCGACGAAAACGAACGAATACTACGTAGAGGGAGGAGGGTCGGCGAAGCCGGCCCATCGTTCGACGAAGACGAACGAATACTACGTAGAGGGAGGTAGCCGGCGAAGCCGGCCAATCGTTCGACGAAGAAGAACAAATATTACGTGGAGGGTTGCCGGCGAAACCGGCCCATCGTTCGGCGAAGCCGAACGGATACTACGTAAAGGGAGGGTAGCCGGCGAAGCCGGCCCGTCGTTCGGCGAAGTCGAACGAATACTACTTAGAAGGATGGGGATCGGCGAAGCCGGCCCATCGTTTGACGGAGACGAACGAATGCTACGTGGAGGGTAGCCGGCGAAGCGGGCCCATCGTTCGGCAAAGCCGAACGAATACTACATGGAGGGTAGCCGGCGAAGCCGGCCCATTGTTCGACGAAGACGAACGAATATTACACCGAGGGTGGGTGTTCGACGAAGCCGGCCTATCGTTCGACGAAGACGAACGACTACTACATGGAGGGTAGCCGGCGAAGCCGGCCCATCGTTAGACGAAGACGAACGTACATTACGTGGAGGGTAGCCGGCGAAGCCGGCCCATCGTTCGACGAAGACCATCAAATATTACGTAGAGGGTAGCCGGCGAAGCCGCCCCATCGTTCGACGAAGAACGAATGCTACGTGGAGGGTAGCCGGCGAAGCGGGCCCATCGTTCGGCAAAGCCGAACGAATACTACGTAGAGGGTAGCCGGCAAAGCCGGCCCATCGTTCGACGAAAACGAACGAATACTACGTAGAGGGAGGAGGGTCGGCTAAGCCGGCCCATCGTTCGACGAAAGCGAACGAATACCACGTAGAGAGGGGGTCGGCGAAGCCGGCCCATCGTTCGAAGGAGACGAACGAATGCTACGTGGAGGGTAGCCAGCGAAGCTGGCCCATCGTTCGACGAAGCCGAACGAATACTACGTAAAGGGAGGGTAGCAGGCGAAGCCGGCCCATCGTTCGGCGAAGCCGCACGAATACTACTTAGAAGGATGGGGATCGGCGAAGCCGGCCCATCGTTCGGCGGAGCCGAACAAATACTACATGGAGGGTAGCCGGCCAAGCCGGCCCATCATTCGACGAAGCCGAACGAATACTATGTAAAGGGAGGGTAGCAGGCGAAGCCGGCCCATCGTTCGGCGGAGACGAACGAATACTACATGGAGGGTAGCCGGCGAAGCCGGCCCATCGTTCGACGAAGACGAACGAATACTACGTCGAGGGTAGCCGGCGAAGCCGGCCAATCGTTCGACGAAGACAAATGTATACTACGTGGAGGGTAGCCGGCGAAGCCGGCCCATCGTTCGACGAAGACGAACGAATACTACGTGGAGGGTTGCCGGCGAAGCCGGCCCATCGTTCGACGAAAACGAACGAATACTACGTAGAGGGAGGAGGGTCGGCTAAGCCGGCCCATCGTTCGACGAAAACGAACGAATACTACGTGGAGGGTAGCCGGCGAAGCCGGCCCATCGTTCGACGAAGACGAACGAATACTACGTGGAGGGTAGCCGGCGAAGCCGCCCCATCGTTCGACGAAGACGAACGTATACTACGTGGAAGGTAGCCGGCGAAGCCGGCCCATCGTTCGACGAAGCCGAACGAATACTACGTAAAGGGAGGGTAGCAGGCGAAGCCGGCCCATCGTTCGGCGAAGCCGCACGAATACTACTTAGAAGGATGGGGATCGGCGAAGCCGGCCCATCGTTCGGCGGAGCCGAACAAATACTACATGGAGGGTAGTCGGCGAAGTCGGCCCATTGTTCTACGAAAACAAACGAATACTACTTAGAGGGAGGAGGGTCGGCCAAGCCGGCCCATTGTTCGGCGAAGCCGAACGAATACCACGTAGAGAGAGGGAGTCGGCAAAGCTGGCCCATCGTTCGTCGAAGTCGAACGAATACTACGTGGAGGGTAGCCGGCGAAGCCGCCCCATCGTTCAACGAAGACGAACGAATACTACGTGGAGGGTAGCCGGCGAAGCCGGCCCATCGTTCGACGAAGACGAACGAATACTACGTGGAGGGTAGCCGGCGAAGCCGCCCCATCGTTCGTCGAAGTCGAACGAATACTACGTGGAGGGCAGCCGGCGAAGCCGCCCCATCGTTCGTCGAAGTCGAACGAATACTACGTGGAGGGTAGCCGGCGAAGCCGCCCCATCGTTCGGCGAAGCCGAACGAATACCACGTAGAGAGAGGGAGCCGGCAAAGCTGGCCCATCGTTCGTCGAAGTCGAACGAATACTACTTAGAAGGAGGGGGTCGGCGAAGCCGGCCCATCGTTCGACGAAGACGAACGAATACTACGTGGAGGGTAGCCGGCGAAGCCGCCCCATCGTTCGACGAAGACGAACGAATACTACGTGGAGAGTAGCCTGCGAAGCCGCCCCATCGTTCGACGAAGACGAATGTATACTACGTCGAGGGTAGCCGGCGAAGCCGGCCAATCGTTCGACGAAGAGGAACGAATACTACGTAGAGAGAGGGAGTCGGCGAAGCCGGCCCATCGTTCGACGAAAACGAACGAATACTACGTAGAGGGTAGCCGGCAAAGCCGGCCCATCGTTCGGCGAAGCCGAACGAATACTACGTAGAGGGTAGCCGGCAAAGCCGGCCCATCGTTCGGCGAAGCCGAACGAATACTACATGAAGGGTAGCCGGCGAAGCCGGCCCATCGCTCGGCGGAGACGAACGAATACTACATAGAGGGTGTGGAGGGTAGCCGGCGAAGCCGGCCCATCGTTCGACGAAGCCGAGCGAATACTACGTAAAGGGAGGGTAGCAGGCGAAGCCGGCCCGTCGTTCGACGAAGACGAACGTATACTACGTGGAAGGTAGCCGGCGAAGCCGGCCCATCGTTCGACGAAGCCGAACGAATACTACGTGGAAGGTAGCCGGCGAAGCCGGCCCATCGTTCGACGAAGCCGAACGAATACTACTTAGAAGGATGGGGATCGGCGAAGCCGGCCCATCGTTCGGCGGAGCCGAACGAATACTACTTAGAAGGATGGGGATCGGCGAAGCCGGCCCATCGTTCGACGAAGACGAACGAATACTACGTGGAGAGTAGCCTGCGAAGCCGCCCCATCGTTCGACGAAGACGAATGTATACTACGTGGAGGGTAGCCGGCGAAGCCGGCCCATCGTTCGACGAAGACGAACGAATACTACGTGGAGGGTAGCCGGCGAAGCCGGCCCATCGTTCGACGAAGCCGAACGAATACTACGTAAAGGGAGGGTAGCAGGCGAAGCCGGCCCATCGTTCGGCGAAGCCGCACGAATACTACTTAGAAGGATGGGGATCGGCGAAGCCGGCCATTGTTCTACGAAAACAAACGAATACTACATGGAGGGTAGTCGGCGAAGCCGGCCCATCGTTCGACGAAAACGAACGAATACTACGTAGAGGGAGGAGGGTCGGCTAAGCCGGCCCATCGTTCGACGAAAACGAACGAATACTACGTAGAGGGAGGAGGGTCGGCTAAGCCGGCCCATCGTTCGACGAAAACGAACGAATACCACGTAGAGAGGGGGTCGGCGAAGCCGGCCCATCGTTCGAAGGAGACGAACGAATGCTACGTGGAGGGTAGCCAGCGAAGCTGGCCCATCGTTCGACGAAGCCGAACGAATACTACGTAAAGCGAGGGTAGCAGGCGAAGCCGGCCCATCGTTCGACGAAGACGAACGAATACTACGTGGAGAGTAGCCTGCGAAGCCGCCCCATCGTTCGACGAAAACGAACGAATACTACGTAGAGGGAGGAGGGTCGGCGAAGCCGGCCCATCGTTCGACGAAGCCGAAAGAATACTACGTAAAGGGAGGGTAGCAGGCGAGGCCGGCCCATCGTTCGGCGAAGCCGCACGAATACTACTTAGAAGGATGGGGATCGGCGAAGCCGGCCCATCGTTCGGCGGAGCCGAACGAATACTACATGGAGGGTAGCCGGCGAAGCCGGCCCATCGTTCGACGAAGACGAACGAATACTACGTGGAGGGTAGCCGGCGAAGCCGGCCCATCGTTCGACGAAGACGAACGAATACTACGTCGAGGGTAGCCGGCGAAGCCGGCCAATCGTTCGACGAAGACGAACAAATATTACGTGGAGGGTGTGGAGGGTAGCCGGCGAAGCCGGCCCATCGTTCGACGAAGCCGAACGAATACTACGTAAAGGGAGGGTAGCAGGCGAAGCCGGCCCATCGTTCGGCGAAGCCGCACGAATACTACTTAGAAGGATGGGGATCGGCGAAGCCGGCCCATCGTTCGACGAAAACGAACGAATACTACGTAGAGGGAGGGTAGTCGGCGAAGCCGGCCCATCGTTTGGCGGAGACGAACGAATACTACATGGAGGGTAGCCGGCGAAGCCGGCCCATCGTTCGACGAAGACGAACGAATACTACGTCGAGGGTAGCCGGCGAAGCCGGCCAATCGTTCGACGAAGACGAACAAATATTACGTAGAGGAGGGTAGCCGGCGAAGCCGGCCCATCGTTCGGCCAAGTCGAACGAATACTACGTGGCGGGTAGCCGGCGAAGCCGGCCCATCGTTCGGCAAAGCCGAACGAATACTACATGGAGGGTAGCCGGCAAAGCCGGCCCCTCGTTCGACGAAAATGAACGAATACCACGTAGAGGGAGGGTGGCCGGCGAAGCCGGCCCTTTGTTCGGCGAAGCTGAACGAATACTACATGGAGGGTGGCCGGCCAAGCCGGCGCATCGTTCGGCGAAGCCGAACGAATACTACGTAGAAGGAGGGGGGTCGGCGAAGCTGGCCTATCGTTCGGCGAAGTCGAACGAATACTACATGGAGGGTAGCCGGCGAAGCCGGCCCATCGTTCGACGAAAACGAACGAATGCCACGTAGAGAGGGGGTCGGCGAAGCCGGTCCATCGTTCGAAGGAGACGAACGAATGCTACATGGAGGATAGCCGGCGAAGCCGGCCAATCGTTCGACGAAGACGAACGAATACTACGTAGAGGGTAGCCGGCAAAGCCGGCCCATCGTTCGGCGAAGCCGAACGAATACTACGTAAAGGGAGGGTAGCCGGCGAAGCCGGCCCGTCGTTCAACGAAAACGAACGAATACTACGTAGAGGGTAGCCGGCAAAGCTGGCCCATCGTTTGTCGAAGTCGAACGAATACTACTTAGAAGGAGGGGGTCGGCGAAGCCGGCCCATCGTTCGACGAAGACGAACGAATACTACGTGGAGGGTAGCCGGCGAAGCCGCCCCATCGTTCGACGAAGACGAACGAATACTACGTGGAGGGTAGCCGGCGAAGCCGGCCCATCGTTCGACGAAGACGATCAAATCTTACGTAGAGGGTAGCCGGCGAAGCCGGCTCACCGTTCGACGAAAACGAACGATGACTACGTAGAAGGATGGGGATCGGCGAAGCCGGCCCATCGTTCGGCGGAGCCGAACAAATACTACATGGAGGGTAGTCGGCCAAGCCGGCCCATTGTTCGGCGAAGCCGAACGAATACCACGTAGAGAGAGGGAGTCGGCAAAGCTGGCCCATCGTTCGTCGAAGTCGAACGAATACTACTTAGAAGGAGGGGAGCGGGCAAAGCTGGCCCATCGTGCGGCAAAGACGAACGAATACTACGTGGAGAGTAGCCTGCGAAGCCGCCCCATCGTTCGACGAAGACGAATGTATACTACGTGGAGGGTAGCCGGCGAAGCCGGCCCATCGTTCGACGAAGACGAACGAATACTACGTCGAGGGTAGCCGGCGAAGCCGGCCAATCGTTCGACGAAGACGAACAAATATTACGTGGAGGGTAGCCGGCGAAGCCGGCCCATCGTTCGACGAAGACGAACGAATACTACGTCGAGGGTGTGGATCGGCGAAGCCGGCCCATCGTTCCGCGGAGCCGAACGAATACTACATGGAGGGTAGCCGGCGAAGCCGGCCCATCGTTCGACGAAGACGAACGAATACTACGTGGAGAGTAGCCTGCGAAGCCGCCCCATCGTTCGACGAAGACGAATGTATACTACGTGGAGGGTAGCCGGCGAAGCCGGCCCATCGTTCGACGAAGACGAACGAATACTACGTCGAGGGTAGCCGGCGAAGCCGGCCCATCGTTCGACGAAGACGAACGAATACTACGTGGAGGGTAGCCGGCGAAGCCGGCCCATCGTTCGGCGGAGACGAACGAATACTACATGGAGGGTAGCCGGCGAAGCCGGCCCATCGTTCGACGAAGACGAACGAATACTATGTAAAGGGAGGGTAGCAGGCGAAGCCGGCCAATCGTTCGACGAAGACGAACAAATATAACGTGGAAGGGAGCCGGCGAAGCCGGCCCATCGTTCGACGGAGCCGAACGAATACCACGTAGAGAGAGGGGGTCGGCGAAGCCGGCCCATCGTTCGACGAAGACGAACGAATACTACGTGGAGGGTAGCCGGCGAAGCCGGCCCATCGTTCGACGAAGACGAACGTATACTGCGTGGAAGGTAGCCGGCGAAGCCGGCCCATCGTTCGACGAAGCCGAACGAATACTACGTAAAGGGAGGGTAGCAGGCGAAGCCGGCCCGTCGTTCGGCGAAGCCGCACGAATACTACTTAGAAGGATGGGGATCGGCGAAGCCGGCCCATCGTTCGGCGAAGCCGAACGAATACCACGTAGAGAGAGGGAGTCGGCAAAGCTGGCCCATCGTTCGTCGAAGTCGAACGAATACTACGACGAGGATAGCCGGCGAAGCCGGCCCATCGTTCGACGAAGACGAACGAATACTACGTGGAGGGTAGCCGGCGAAGCCGGCCCATCGTTCTTCGAAGTCGAACGAATACTACGTGGAGTGTAGCCGGCGAAGCCGCCCCATCGTTCGGCGAAGCCGAACGAATACCACGTAGAGAGAGGGAGCCGGCAAAGCCGGCCCATCGTTCGGCGAAGCCGCACGAATACTACTTAGAAGGATGGGGATCGGCGAAGCCGGCCCATCGTTCGGCAAAGCCGAACGAATACTACATGGAGGGTAGTCGGCGAAGCCGCCCCATCGTTCGACGAAGACGAACGAATACTACGTGGAGGGTAGCCGGCGAAGCCGCCCCATCGTTCGACGAAGACGAACGAATACTACGTGGAGAGTAGCCTGCGAAGCCGCCCCATCGTTCGACGAAGACGAATGTATACTACGTGGAGGGTAGCCGGCGAAGCCGGCCCATCGTTCGACGAAGACGAACGAATACTACGTCGAGGGTAGCCGGCGAAGCCGGCCAATCGTTCGACGAAGACGAGCGAACACTATATAGAGGGAAGGTGGCCGGCGAAGCCGGCCAACCTTTCGGCGAAGCCGAACGAATACTACTTAGAAGGAGGGGAGTCGGCGAAGCCGGCCAATCGTTCGGCGGTGCCGAACGATTACTACATGGAGGGTAGCCGGCGAAGCCTGCCCATTGTTCGACGAATACGAACGAGTGCTACGTGGAGGGTAGCCGGCCAAGCTGGCCCATCGTTCGACGAAGACGAATGTATACTACGTGGAGGGAGGAGGGCCGGCTAAGCCGGCCCATCGTTCGACGAAAACGAACGAATGCCACGTAGAGAGGGGGTCGGCGAAGCCGGTCCATCGTTCGAAGGAGACGAACGAATGCTACGTGGAGAGTAGCCTGCGAAGCCGCCCCATCGTTCGACGAAGACGAATGTATACTACGTGGAGGGTAGCCGGCGAAGCCGGCCCATCGTTCGACGAAGACGAACGAATACTACGTCGAGGGTAGCCGGCGAAGCCGGCCCATCGTTCGACGAAGACGAACGAATACTACGTAGAGGGAGGAGGGTCGGCGAAGCCGGCCCATCGTTTGGCGGAGCCGAACGAATACTACTTAGAAGGATGGGGATCGGCGAAGCCGGCCCATCGTTCGGCGGAGCCGAACAAATACTACATGGAGGGTAGCCGGCGAAGCCGGCCCATCGTTCGACGAAGACGAACGAATACTACGTGGAGAGTAGCCTGCGAAGCCGCCCCATCGTTCGACGAAGACGAATGTATACTACGTGGAGGGTAGCCGGCGAAGCCGCCCTATTGTTTGACGAAGCCGACCGAATACCACGTAGAGGGAGGGGTCGGCGAAGCCGGCCCATCTTTCAAAGAAGACGAACAATTACCACGTGGAGGGTAGCAGGCGAAGCCGGCCCATCGTTCGCCGAAGCCGCACGAATACTACGTCGAGGGTAGCCGGCGAAGCCGGCCCATCGTTCGACGAAGACGAACGAATATTACGTGGAGGGTAGCCGGCGAAGCCGGCCCATCGTTCGGCGAAGACGAACGTATACTACGTGGAGGGTAGCCGGCGAAGCCGGCCCATCGTTCGGCGAAGACGAACGTATACTGCGTGGAAGGTAGCCGGCGAAGCCGGCCCATCGTTCGACGAAGACAAACGAATACTACGTGGAGGGTAGCCGGCGAAGCCGGCCCATCGTTCGACGAAGACGAACGAATACTACGTCGAGGGTAGCCGGCGAAGCCGGCCCATCGTTCGACCAAGACGAACCAATACTACGTCGAGGAGGGTCGGCGAAGCCGGCCAATCGTTCGACGAAGACGAACGAATACTACGTGGAGGGTAGTCGGCGAAGCCGGCCCATCGTTCGGCGGAGACGAACGAATACTACATGGAGGGTAGCCGGCGAAGCCGGCCCATCGTTCGACGAAGACGAACAAATATTACGTGGAGGGTGTGGAGGGTTGCCGGCGAAGCCGGCCCATCGTTCGGCGAAGTCGAACGAATATTACGTGGAGGGTGTGGAGGGTTGCCGGCCCATCGTTCGACGAAAACGAACGAATACCACGTAGAGAGAGGGGGTCGGCGAAGCCGGCCCATCGTTCGACGGAGACGAACGAATGCTACGTGGAGGGTAGCCGGCGAAGCTGGCCCATCGTTCGACGAAGCCGAACGAATACTACGTAAAGGGAGGGTAGCCGGCGAAGCCGGCCCATCGTTCGGCGAAGCCGAACGAATACTACTTAGAAGGATGGGGATCGGCGAAGCCGGCCCATCGTTCGGCGGAGCCGAACGAATACTACATGGAGGGTAGTCGGCGAAGCCGGCCCATCGTTCGGCGGAGACGAACGAATACTACATGGAGGGTAGCCGGCGAAGCCGGCCCATCGTTCGACGAAGACGAACGAATACTACGTCGAGGGTAGCCGGCGAAGCCGGCCAATCGTTCGACGAAGACGAACGAATACTACGTCGAGGGTAGCCGGCGAAGCCGGCCCATCGTTCGACGAAGACGAACGAATACTACGTAGAGGGAGGAGGGTCGGCGAAGCCGGCCCATCGTTCGACGGAGACGAACGAATGCTACTTAGAAGGATGGGGATCGGCGAAGCCGGCCCGTCGTTCGTCGAAGTCGAACGAATACTACGTGGAGGGTAGCCGGCGAAGCCGGCCCATCGTTCGGCAAAGCCGAACGAATACCACGTAGAGAGAGGGAGTCGGCAAAGCTGGCCCATCGTGCGGCAAAGAAGAACGAATGCCACGTGGAGTGTAGCCGGCGAAGCCGGCCCATCGTGCGACGAAGACGAACGAATACTACATGGAGGGTAGCCGGCGAAGCCGGCCCATCGTTCGACGAAGACGAACGAATACTACGTCGAGGATAGCCGGCGAAGCCGGCCAATCGTTCGACGAAGACGAACAAATATTACGTGGAGGGTGTGGAGGGTAGCCGGCGAAGCCGGCCCATCGTTCGGCGAAGCCGAACGAATACCACGTAGAGAGAGGGAGTCGGCAAAGCTGGCCCATCGTTCGTCGAAGTCGAACGAATACTACTTAGAAGGAGGGGGTCGGCGAAGCCGGCCCATCGTTCGGCGGAGACGAACGAATACTACATGGAGGGTAGCCGGCGAAGCCGGCCCATCGTTCGACGAAGACGAACGAATACTACGTCGAGGGTAGCCGGCGAAGCCGGCCAATCGTTCGACGAAGACGAACAAATATTACGTGGAGGGTGTGGAGGGTTGCCGGCGAAGCCGGCCCATCGTTCGACGAAAACGAACGAATACTACGTAGAGGGAGGAGGGTCGGCTAAGCCGGCCCATCGTTCGACGAAAACGAACGAATGCCACGTAGAGAGGGGGTCGGCGAAGCCGGCCCATCGTTCGAAGGAGACGAACGAATGCTACGTGGAGGGTAGCCAGCGAAGCCGGCCCATCGTTCCGCGGAGCCGAACGAATACTACATGGAGGGTAGCCGGCGAAGCCGGCCCATCGTTCGACGAAGACGAACGAATACTACGTGGAGGGTAGTCGGCGAAGCCGGCCCATCGTTCCGCGGAGCCGAACGAATACTACATGGAGGGTAGCCGGCGAAGCCGGCCCATCGTTCGACGAAGACGAACGAATACTACGTAGAGGGAGGAGGGTCGGCTAAGCCGGCCCATCGTTCGACGAAAACGAACGAATACTACGTGGAGGGTAGCCGGCGAAGCCGGCCCATCGTTCGACGAAGACGAACAAATATTACGTGGAGGGTAGCCGGCGAAGCCGGCCCATTGTTCGGCGAAGCCGAACGAATACCACGTAGAGAGAGGGAGTCGGCGAAGCCGGCCCATCGTTCGACGAAAACGAACGAATACTACGTAGAGGGAGGAGGGTCGGCGAAGCCGGCCCATCGTTCGACGAAAACGAACGAATACCACGTAGAGAGAGGGGGTCGGCGAAGCCGGCCCATCGTTCGACGGAGACGAACGAATGCTACGTGGAGGGTAGCCAGCGAAGCTGGCCCATCGTTCGACGAAGCCGAACGAATACTACGTAAAGCGAGGGTAGCAGGCGAAGCCGGCCCATCGTTCGGCGAAGCCGCACGAATACTACTTAGAAGGATGGGGATCGGCGAAGCCGGCCCATCGTTCGACGGAGACGAACGAATGCTACGTGGAGGGTAGTCGGCGAAGTCGGCCCATTGTTCTACGAAAACAAACGAATACTACTTAGAGGGAGGAGGGTCGGCCAAGCCGGCCCATTGTTCGGCGAAGCCGAACGAATACCACGTAGAGAGAGGGAGTCGGCAAAGCTGGCCCATCGTGCGGCAAAGACGAACGAATGCTACGTGGAGGGTAGCCGGCGAAGCCGGCCCATCGTTCGGCGAAGCCGCACGAATACTACTTAGAAGGATGGGGATCGGCGAAGCCGGCCCATCGTTCGACGAAGACGAACGAATACTACGTGGAGGGTAGCCGGCGAAGCCGCCCCATCGTTCGACGAAGACGAACGTATACTGCGTGGAAGGTAGCCGGCGAAGCCGGCCCATCGTTCGTCGAAGTCGAACGAATACTACGTGGAGGGTAGCCGGCGAAGCCGCCCCATCGTTCGGCGAAGCCGAACGAATACCACGTAGAGAGAGGGAGCCGGCAAAGCTGGCCCATCGTTCGACGAAGACGAATGTATACTACGTGGAGGGTAGCCGGCGAAGCCAGCCCATCGTTCGACGAAAACGAACGAATACTACGTGGAGGGTAGCCGGCGAAGCCGCCCCATCGTTCGACGAAGACGAACGAATACTACGTGGAGAGTAGACTGCGAAGCCGGCCCATCGTTCGACGAAGACGAACGAATACTACGTGGAGGGTAGCCGGCGAAGCCGGCCCATCGTTCGACGAAAACGAACGAATACTACGTAGAGGGAGGAGGGTCGGCTAAGCCGGCCCATCGTTCGTCGAAGACGAACGAATACTACGTCGAGGGTAGCCGGCGAAGCCGGCCAATCGTTCGACGAAGACGAACGAATACCACGTAGAGAGAGGGGGTCGGCGAAGCCGGCCCATCGTTCGACGGAGACGAACGAATGCTACGTGGAGGGTAGCCGGCGAAGCTGGCCCATCGTTCGGCAAAGCCGAACGAATACTACGTAGAGGGTAGCCGGCAAAGCCGGCCAATCGTTCGACGAAGACGAACGAATACTACGTCGAGGGAGGAGGGTCGGCGATGCCGGCTTATCGTTCGACAAAAACGAACGAATACCACGTAGAGGGTAGCCGGCAAAGCCGGCCAATCGTTCGACGAAGACGAACGAATACTACGTCGAGGGTAGCCGGCGAAGTCGGCCAATCGTTCGACGAAGACGAACGAATACTACGTAAAGGGAGGGTAGCAGGCGAAGCCGGCCCATCGTTCGGCGAAGCGAACGAAATACTACGTGGAGGGAGGGTAGCCGGCGAAGTCGGCCCATCGTTCGGCGAAGCCGAACGAATACCACGTAGAGGGAGTGGGGTCGGCGAAGCCGACCCATCGTTCGGCGAAGACGAACGAATACTACGTGGAGGGTAGCCGGCGAAGCCGGCCCATTGTTCGATGAAGACGAACGAATACTACGTGGAGAGTAGCCGGCGATGACTGCCAATCGTTCGACGAAGACGAAGGAATACTACGTGGAGAGTAGCCGGCGAAGCCGGTCCATCGTTCGGCGAAGACGAACGAATACTACGTAGAGGGAGGGTGGCCGGCGAAGCCGGCCCATCGTTCGACGAAGACGAACGAATACTACGTAGAAGGAGGTGGTTCGGCGAAGCCGGCCCATCGTTTGACGAAGACGAACGAATACTACGTGGAGAGTAGCCGGCTAAAACGGCCCATTGTTCGGCGAAGCCAAACGAACACTACGTAGAGGAAGGGGGGTTGGCGAAGCCGGCCCATCGTTCGACGAAGACGAACTTCGGCGAAGCCGGCCCATCGTTCGACGAAGACGAACGAATACTACGTGGAGAGTAGCCGGCGAAGCCGGCCCATCGTTCGACGAAGACGAACGAATACTACGTGGAGAGTAGCCTGCGAAGCCGCCCCATCGTTCGACGAAGACGAATGTATACTACGTGGAGGGTAGCCGGCGAAGCTGGCCCATCGTTCGGCAAAGCCGAACGAATACTACGTAGAGGGTAGCCGGCAAAGCCGGCCCATCGTTCGGCGAAGCCGAACGAATACTACGTAAAGGGAGGGTAGCCGGCGAAGCCGGCCCGTCGTTCGACGAAGACGAACAAATATTACGTAAAGGGAGGGTAGCAGGTGAAGCCGGCCCATCGTTCGGCGAAGACGAACGAATACTACTTGGAGGGATGGAGTCGGCGAAGCCGGCCCATCGTTCGACGAAGACGAACGTATACTACATGGAGGATATCCGGCGAAGCCGCCCCATCGTTCGACGAAGACGAACGAATACTACGTGGAGGGTAGCCGGCGAAGCCGGCCCATCGTTCGACGAAGACGAACGAATACTACGTGGAGGGTAGCCGGCGAAGCCGGCCCATCGTTCGACGAAGACGAACGAATACTACGTGGAGGGTAGCCGGCGAAGCCGGCCCATCGTTCGGCGAAGCCGAACGAATACTACTTAGAAGGATGGGGATCGGCGAAGCCGGCCCATCGTTCGGCGGAGCCGAACGAATACTACATGGAGGGTAGTCGGCGAAGCCGGCCCATCGTTCGACGAAGACGAACGAATACTACGTGGAGGGTAGCCGGCGAAGCCGGCCCATCGTTCGACGAAGACGAACGAATACTACGTCGAGGGTAGCCGGCGAAGCCGGCCAATCGTTCGACGAAGACGAACAAATATTACGTGGAGGGTGTGGAGGGTTGCCGGCGAAGCCGGCCCATCGTTCGACGAAAACGAACGAATACTACGTAGAGGGTAGCCGGCGAAGCCGGCCCATCGTTCGACGAAGACGAACGAATACTACGTGGAGAGTAGCCTGCGAAGCCGCCCCATCGTTCGACGAAGACGAATGTATACTACGTGGAGGGTAGCCGGCGAAGCCGGCCCATCGTTCGACGAAGACGAACGAATACTACGTCGAGGGTAGCCGGCGAAGCCGGCCCATCGTTCGGCGGAGACGAACGAATACTACATGGAGGGTAGCCGGCGAAGCCGGCCCATCGTTCGACGAAGACGAACGAATACTACATGGAGGGTAGCCGGCGAAGCCGGCCCATCGTTCGACGAAGACGAACAAATATTACGTAAAGGGAGGGTAGCAGGCGAAGCCGGCCCATCGTTCGACGAAGACGAACGAATACTACGTCGAGGGTAGCCGGCGAAGCCGGCCAATCGTTCGACGAAGACGAACAAATATTACGTGGAGGGTGTGGAGGGTTGCCGGCGAAGCCGGCCCATCGTTCGACGAAAACGAACGAATACTACGTAGAGGGAGGAGGGTCGGCGAAGCCGGCCCATCGTTCGACGAAAACGAACGAATACTACGTCGAGGGTAGCCGGCGAAGTCGGCCAATCGTTCGACGAAGACGAACGAATACTACGTCGAGGGTAGCCGGCGAAGCTGGCCCATCGTTCGACGAAGCCGAAAGAATACTACGTAAAGGGAGGGTAGCAGGCGAAGCCGGCCCATCGTTCGGCGAAGCCGCACGAATACTACTTAGAAGGATGGGGATCGGCGAAGCCGGCCCATCGTTCGGCGGAGCCGAACGAATACTACATGGAAGGTAGTCGGCGAAGCCGGCCCATCGTTCGGCGGAGACGAACGAATACTACATGGAGGGTAGCCGGCGAAGCCGGCCCATCGTTCGACGAAGACGAACGAATACTACGTCGAGGGTAGCCGGCGAAGTCGGCCAATCGTTCGACGAAGCCGAAAGAATACTACGTAAAGGGAGGGTAGCAGGCGAAGCCGGCCCATCGTTCGACGAAGCCGAACGAATACCACGTAGAGAGAGGGAGTCGGCAAAGCTGGCCCATCGTGCGGCAAAGACGAACGAATGCTACGTGGAGAGTAGCCGGCGAAGCCGGCCCATCGTTCGGCAAAGCCGAACAAATACTACGTAAAGGGAGGGTAGCAGGTGACGCCGGCCCATCGTTCGACGAAAACGAACGAATACTACGTGGAGGGTAGCCGGCGAAGCCGGCCCATCGTTCGACGAAGACGAACGAATACTACGTGGAGGGTAGCCGGCGAAGCCGGCCCATCGTTCGACGAAGACGAACGAATACTACGTCGAGGGTAGCCGGCGAAGCCGGCCCATCGTTCGACGAAGCCGAACGAATACTATGTAAAGGGAGGGTAGCAGGCGAAGCCGGCCCATCGTTCGGCGAAGCCGCACGAATACTACTTAGAAGGATGGGGATCGGCGAAGCCGGCCCATCGTTCGGCGGAGCCGAACAAGTACTACATGGAGGGTAGCCGGCGAAGCCGCCCCATCGTTCGACGAAGACGAACGAATACTACGTGGAGAGTAGCCTGCGAAGCCGGCCCATCGTTCGGCGGAGCCGAACAAGTACTACGTGGAGGGTAGCCGGCGAAGCCGCCCCATCGTTCGACGAAGACGAACGTATACTGCGTGGAAGGTAGCCGGCGAAGCCGGCCCATCGTTCGTCGAAGTCGAACGAATACTACGTGGAGGGTAGCCGGCGAAGCCGCCCCATCGTTCGGCGAAGCCGAACGAATACCACGTAGAGAGAGGGAGCCGGCAAAGCTGGCCCATCGTTCGTCGAAGTCGAACGAATACTACTTAGAAGGAGGGGGTCGGCGAAGCCGGCCCATCGTTCGACGAAGACGAACGAATACTACGTGGAGGGTAGCCGGCGAAGCCGCCCCATCGTTCGACGAAGACGAACGAATACTACGTGGAGGGAGGAGGGTCGGCGAAGCCGGCCCACCGTTCGACGAAGACGAACGAATACTACGTGGAGGGTAGCCGGCGAAGCCGGCCCATTGTTTGACGAAGCCGAACGAATACCAAGTAGAGGGAGGGAGTCGGCGAAGCCGGCCCATCGTTCGGCGAAGCCGAACGAATACCACGTAGAGAGAGGGAGTCGGCGAAGCTGGCCCATCGTTCGTCGAAGTCGAACGAATATTACGTGGAGGGTGTGGAGGGTTGCCGGCCCATCGTTCGACGAAAACGAACGAATACCACGTAGAGAGAGGGGGTCGGCGAAGCCGGCCCATCGTTCGACGAAGACGAACAAATATTACGTCGAGGGTTGCCGGCGAAGCCGGCCCATCGTTCGACGAAAACGAACGAATACTACGTAGAGGGAGGAGGGTCGGCGAAGCCGGCCCATCGTTCGACGAAAACGAACGAATACCACGTAGAGAGAGGGGGTCGGCGAAGCCGGCCCATCGTTCGACGGAGACGAACGAATGCTACGTGGAGGGTAGCCGGCGAAGCTGGCCCATCGTTCGGCAAAGCCGAACGAATACTACGTAGAGGGTAGCCGGCAAAGCCGGCCCATCGTTCGGCGAAGCCGAACGAATACTACGTAAAGGGAGGGTAGCCGGCGAAGCCGGCCCGTCGTTCGGCGAAGCCGAACGAATACTACTTAGAAGGATGGGGATCGGCGAAGCCGGCCCATCGTTCGGCGGAGCCGAACGAATACTACATGGAGGGTAGTCGGCGAAGCCGGCCCATCGTTCGGCGGAGACGAACGAATACTACATGGAGGGTAGCCGGCGAAGCCGGCCCATCGTTCGACGAAGACGAACGAATGCCACGTAGAGAGGGGGTCGGCGAAGCCGGCCCATCGTTCGAAGGAGACGAACGAATGCTACGTGGAGGGTAGCCGGCGAAACCGGCCCATCGTTCGACGAAGACGAACGAATACTACGTGGAGAGTAGCCGGCGAAGCCGGCCCATCGTTCGACGAAGACGAACGAATACTACGTGGAGAGTAGCCGGCGAAGCCGGCTCATCGTTCGGCGAAGCCGAACTTCGGCGAAGCCGGCCCATCGTTCGACGAAGACGAACGAATACTACGTGGAGAGTAGCCGGCGAAGCCGGCCAATCGTTCGACGAAGACGAACGAATACTACGTCAAGGGTAGCCGGCGAAGCCGGCCAATCGTTCGACGAAAACGAACAAATACCACGTAGAGAGGGGGTCGGCGAAGCCGGCCCATCGTTCGACGAAGACGAACGGATATTACGTGAAGGGTGGCCGGCGAAGCCGGCCCATTGTTTGACGAAACCGAGCGAATACTAAGTAGAGGGAGGGGAATCGGCGAAGCCGGCCCATTGTTCGAAACAGACGAATGAATACTACGTGGAGGGTAGCCGGCGAAGCCGGCCCATCGTTCGGCGAAGCCGAACGAATACTACGTAGAGGGAGGGTAGCCGGCGAAGCCGGACCGTCGTCCGGCGAAGCCAAACGAATACTACTTAAAAGGAGGGGATCGGCGAAGCCGGCCCATCGTTCGGCGAAGCCGAACGAATACTACATGGAGGGTAGCCGGCGAAGCCGGCCCATCGTTCGGCGAAGCCGAACGAATACTACTTAGAAGGATGGGGATCGGCGAAGCCGGCCCATCGTTCGGCGGAGCCGAACGAATACTACTTAGAAGGATGGGGATCGGCGAAGCCGGCCCATTGTTCTACGAAAACAAACGAATACTACTTAGAGGGAGGAGGGTCGGCCAAGCCGGCCCATTGTTCGGCGAAGCCGAACGAATACTACATGGAGGGTAGCCGGCAAAGCCGGCCCATCGTTCGGCGAAGCCGAACGAATACTACGTGGAAGGTAGCCGGCGAAGACGGCCCATCGTTCGGCGAAGCCGAACGAATACTACGTAGAGGAAGGGGGGTCAGCGAAGCCTGCCCATCGTTTGGCGGCGCCGAACGAATACTACGCAGAGGGAGGTGGTTTGGCGGAGCCGGCCCATCGTTCGGCGAAGCCGAACGAATACTACATGGAGGGTAGCCGGCAAAGCCGGCTCATTGTTCGGCGGAGCCGAACGAATACTACTTAGAAGGATGGGGATCGGCGAAGCCGCCCCATCGTTCGACGAAGACGAACGAATACTACGTAGAGGGTAGCCGGCGAAGCCGGCCCATCGTTCGGCGAAGCCGAACAAATACTACGTAAAGGGAGGGTAGCCGGCGAAGCCGGCCCATCGTTCGACGAAGCCGAACAAATACTACGTAAAGGGAGGGTAGCAGGTGAAGCCGGCCCATCGTTCGACGAAAACGAACGAATACTACGTAGAAGGGAGGGGTCGGCGGAGCCGGCCGATCGTTCGGCGACGCCGAACGATTACTACACCGAGGGTGGCCGGCGAAGCCGGCCGATCGTCCGGCGAAGCTGAACGAATACTACTTACAAGGAGGGGGGTCGGCAAAGCCGGCCCATCGTTCGACGAAGACGAACGAATACTACGTGGAGGGTAGCCGACGAAGCCGGCCGCTTGTTCGGCGCAGTTGAACGAATACCAGGTAGAGGGAGGGGGTCGGCGAAGCCGGCCTATCGTTCGACGAAGACGAACGAATGCTACGTGGAGGGTAGCCGGCAAAGCCGGCCCATCGTTCGGCGAAGCCGAACGAATACTACGTAAAGGGAGGGTAGCCGGCGAAGCCGGCCCGTCGTTCGGCGAAGCCGAACGAATACTACGTCGAGGGTAGCCGGCGAAGCCGGCCCGTCGTTCGGCGAAGACGCACCAATACTACGTGGAGGGTGTGGATCGGCGAAGCCGGCCCATCGTTCGACGAAGCCGAACGAATACTACGTAAAGGGAGGGTAGCCGGCGAAGCCGGCCCATCGTTCGACGAAGACGAACGAATACTACATGGAGGGTAGCCGGCGAAGCCGGCCCATCGTTCGACGAAGACGAACGAATACTACGTCGAGGGTAGCCGGCGAAGCCGGCCCATCGTTCGACGAAGACGAACAAATATTACGTGGAGGGTGTGGAGGGTAGCCGGCGAAGCCGGCCCATCGTTCGGCGAAGCCGAACGAATACCACGTAGAGAGAGGGAGTCGGCAAAGCTGGCCCATCGTTCGTCGAAGTCGAACGAATACTACTTAGAAGGAGGGGGTCGGCGAAGCCGGCCAATCGTTCGACGAAGACGAACGAATACTACGTGGAGGGTAGCCGGCGAAGCCGGCCCATCGTTCGACGAAGACGAACGAATACTACGTGGAGGGTAGCCTGCGAAGCCGGCCCATCGTTCGGCGAAGCCGAACGAATACTACGTAAAGGGAGGGTAGCCGGCGAAGCCGGCCCGTCGTTCGGCGAAGCCGAACGAATACTACTTAGAAGGATGGGGATCGGCGAAGCCGGCCCATCGTTCGGCGGAGCCGAACGAATACTACATGGAGGGTAGTCGGCGAAGCCGGCCCATCGTTCGGCGGAGACGAACGAATACTACATGGAGGGTAGCCGGCGAAGCCGCCCCATCGTTCGACGAAGACGAATGTATACTACGTGGAGGGTAGCCGGCGAAGCCGGCCCATCGTTCGACGAAGACGAACGAATACTACGTCGAGGGTAGCCGGCGAAGCCGGCCCATTGTTCGGCGAAGCCGAACGAATACCACGTAGAGAGAGGGAGTCGGCAAAGCTGGCCCATCGTTCGTCGAAGTCGAACGAATACTACTTAGAAGGAGGGGGTCGGCGAAGCCGGCCCATCGTTCGGCGAAGCCGAACGAATACTACGTAAAGGGAGGGTACCCGACGAAGCCGGCCCATCGTTCGACGAAGACGAACGAATTTTACGTGGAGAGTAGCCTGCGAAGCCGCCACATCGTTCGACGAAAACGAACGAATACTACGTAGAGGGAGGAGGGTCGGCGAAGCCGGCCCATCGTTCGACGAAGACGAACGAATACTACGTGGAGGGTAGCCGGCGAAGCCGGCCCATCGTTCGACGAAGACGAACGAATACTACGTAGAGGGAGGAGGGTCGGCTAAGCCGGCCCATCGTTCGACGAAAACGAACGAATGCCACGTAGAGAGGGGGTCGGCGAAGCCGGCCCATCGTTCGGCGGAAACGAACGAATACTACATGGAGGGTAGCCGGCGAAGCCGGCCCATCGTTCGACGAAGACAAACGAATACTACGTCGAGGGTAGCCGGCGAAGCCGGCCAATCGTTCGACGAAGAAGAACAAATATTACGTGGAGGGTTGCCGGCGAAACCGGCCCATCGTTCGGCGAAGCCGAACGAATACTACGTAAAGGGAGGGTAGCAGGCGAAGCCGGCCCATCGTTCGGCGAAGCCGCACGAATACTACTTAGAAGGATGGGGATCGGCGAAGCCGGCCCATCGTTCGGCGAAGTCGAACGAATATTACGTGGAGGGTGTGGAGGGTTGCCGGCCCATCGTTCGACGAAAACGAACGAATACCACGTAGAGAGAGGGGGTCGGCGAAGCCGGCCCATCGTTCGACGGAGACGAACGAATACTACATGGAGGGTAGTCGGCGAAGCCGGCCCATCGTTTGGCGGAGACGAACGAATACTACATGGAGGGTAGCCGGCGAAGCCGGCCCATCGTTCGGCAAAGCCGAACGAATACCACGTAGAGAGAGGGAGTCGGCAAAGCTGGCCCATCGTGCGGCAAAGACGAACGAATGCCACGTGGAGTGTAGCCGGCGGAGTCGGCCCGTCGTTCGGAGAAGCCACACGAATACTACGTAGAGGGAGGGTAGCCTGCGAAGCCGCCCCATCGTTCGACGAAGACGAATGTATACTACGTGGAGGGTAGCCGGCGAAGCCGGCCCATCGTACGACGAAGACGAACGAATACTACGTAAAGGGAGGGTAGCCGGCGAAGCCGGCCCGTCGTTCGGCGAAGCCGAACGAATACTACTTAGAAGGATGGGGATCGGCGAAGCCGGCCCATCGTTCGGCGGAGCCGCACGAATACTACATAGAGGGGGTTGCCGGCGAAGCCGGCCCATCGTTCGACGAAAACGAACGAATACTACGTAGAGGGAGGAGGGTCGGCTAAGCCGGCCCATCGTTCGACGAAAACGAACGAATACTACGTGGAGAGTAGCCTGCGAAGCCGCCCCATCGTTCGACGAAGACGAATGTATACTACGTGGAGGGTAGCCGGCGAAGCCGGCCCATCGTTCGGCGAAGCCGAACGAATACCACGTAGAGAGAGGGAGTCGGCGAAGCTGGCCCATCGTTCGTCGAAGTCGAACGAATACTACTTAGAAGGATGGGGATCGGCGAAGCCGCCCCATCGTTCGACGAAGACGAATGTATACTACGTGGAGGGTAGCCGGCGAAACCGGCCCATCGTTCGACGAAGACGAACGAATACTACGTCGAGGGTAGCCGGCAAAGCCGGCCCATCGTTCGGCGAAGCCGAACGAATACTACGTAAAGGGAGGGTAGCCGGCGAAGCCGGCCCGTCGTTCGGCGA
This sequence comes from Aplectana chamaeleonis, assembly GCA_029168955.1. Lineage (NCBI taxonomy): Eukaryota > Metazoa > Nematoda > Chromadorea > Rhabditida > Cosmocercidae > Aplectana > Aplectana chamaeleonis. The sequence goes on along the minus strand of JAPDOI010001639.1, from coordinate 39,122 downwards.
AGCCGAACGAATACTACTTAGAAGGATGGGGATCGGCGAAGCCGGCCCATCGTTCGGCAAAGCCGAACGAATACTACATGGAGGGTAGTCGGCGAAGCCGGCCCATCGTTCGGCAAAGCCGAACGAATACTACGTAAAGGGAGGGTAGCCGGCGAAGCCGGCCCATCGTTCGGCGAAGCCGAACGAATACTACGTAAAGGGAGGGTAGCCGGCGAAGCCGGCCCATCGTTCGACGAAGCCGAACAAATACTACGTAAAGGGAGGGTAGCAGGTGAAGCCGGCCCATCGTTCGGCGAAGCCGCACGAATACTACGTAGAGGGAGGAGGGTCGGCTAAGCCGGCCCATCGTTCGACGAAAACGAACGAATACTACGTGGAGAGTAGCCTGCGAAGCCGGCCCATCGTTCGACGAAGCCGAACGAATACTACGTAAAGGGAGGGTAGCAGGCGAAGCCGGCCCATCGTTCGGCGAAGCCGCACGAATACTACTTAGAAGGATGGGGATCGGCGAAGCCGGCCCATCGTTCGGCGAAGTCGAACGAATATTACGTGGAGGGTGTGGAGGGTTGCCGGCCCATCGTTCGACGAAAACGAACGAATACCACGTAGAGAGAGGAGCCGGCGAAGCCGGCTCATCGTTCGGCGAAGCCGAACGAATACTACGTAGAGGGAGGTGGTTCGGCGGAGCCGGCCCATCGTTCGGCGAAGCCGAACGAATACTACATGGAGGGTAGCCGGCGAAGCCGGCCCATCGTTCGACGAAGACGAACGAATACTACGTGGAGGGTAGCCGGCGAAGCCGGCCCCTGGTTTGGCGAAGTCGAACGAATACCACGTAGAGGGAGGAGGTCGGCGAAGCCAGCCTATCGTTCAACGAAGACGAACGAATACTACGTGGAGGGTAGCCGGCGAAGCCGGCTCATCGTTCGGCGAAGCCGAACGAATACCACGTAGAGGGAGGTGGTTTGGCGGAGCCGGCCCATCGTTCGACGAAGACGAACGAATGCTACACGGAGGGTGGCCGGCAAAGCCGGCCCATCGTTCGACGAAGACGAACGAATACTACATCGAGAATAGCCAGCGCGAAGCCGGCCCATCGTTCGGCGGAGCCGAAGGAATACTACGTGGAGGGTAGCCGGCCAAGCCGGCCCATTGTTCGGCGAAAACGAACGAATACCACGTAGAGAGAGGGGGTCGACGAAGCCGGCCCATCGTTCGACGGAGACGAACGAATGCTACGTGGAGGGTAGCCGGCGAAGCCGGCCCATCGTTCGACGAAGACGAACGAATACTACGTGGAGAGTAGCCGGCGAAGCCGGCCCATCGTTCGACGAAGCCGAACGAATACTACGTAAAGGGAGGGTAGCAGGCGAAGCCGGCCCATCGTTCGGCGAAGCCGCACGAATACTACTTAGAAGGATGGGGATCGGCGAAGCCGGCCCATCGTTCGGCGGAGCCGAACAAATACTACATGGAGGGTAGTCGGCCAAGCCGGCCCATTGTTCGGCGAAGCCGAACGAATACTACTTAGAGGGAGGAGGGTCGGCCAAGCCGGCCCATTGTTCGGCGAAGCCGAACGAATACCACGTAGAGAGAGGGAGTCGGCAAAGCTGGCCCATCGTTCGTCGAAGTCGAACGAATACTACTTAGAAGGAGGGGGCCGGCGAAGCCGGCCCATCGTTCGACGAAGACGAACGAATACTACGTGGAGGGTAGCCGGCGAAGCCGCCCCATCGTTCGACGAAGACGAACGTATACTGCGTGGAAGGTAGCCGGCGAAGCCGGCCCATCGTTCGACGAAGCCGAACGAATACTATGTAAAGGGAGGGTAGCAGGCGAAGCCGGCCCGTCGTTCGGCGAAGCCGCACGAATACTACGTGGAGGGTAGCCGGCGAAGCCGGCCCATTGTTCGGCGAAGCCGAACGAATACCACGCAGAGAGAGGGAGTCGGCAAAGCTGGCCCATCGTGCGGCAAAGACGAACGAATGCTACGTGGAGGGTAGCCGGCGAAGCCGGCCCATCGTTCGGCGAAGCCGCACGAATACTACTTAGAAGGATGGGGATCGGCGAAGCCGGCCCATCGTTCGGCGGAGCCGAACAAGTACTACATGGAGGGTAGTCGGCGAAGCCGCCCCATCGTTCGACGAAGACGAACGATTACCACGTAGAAGGAATGGGGTCGGCGAAGCCGGCCTAGGGTTCGGCGGAGCCCAACAAATACTACATGGAGGATAGCCGGCAAAGCCGGCCCATCGTTCGACGAGGACGAACGATTACGACGTGGCAGGTAGCTGGCGAAGCCGCCCCATCGTTCGACGAAGACGAACGAATACTACGTGGAGAGTAGCCTGCGAAGCCGCCCCATCATTCGACGAAGCCGCACGAATACTACGTAAAGGGAGGGTAGCCGGCGAAGCCGGCCCATCGTTCGACGAAGCCGAACGAATACTACTTATAAGGATGGGGATCGGCGAAGCCGGCCCATCGTTCGACGAAAACGAACGAATACCACGTAGAGAGGGGGTCGGCGAAGCCGGCCCATCGTTCGACGGAGACGAACGAATGCTACGTGGAGGGTAGCCGGCGAAGCCGGCCCATCGTTCGACGAAGACGAACGAATACTACGTGGAGGGTAGCCGGCGAAGCCGGCCCATCGTTCGGCAAAGCCGAACGAATACCACGTAGAGAGAGGGAGTCGGCAAAGCTGGCCCATCGTTCGGCGAAGCCGAACGAATACTACTTAGAAGGATGGGGATCGGCGAAGCCGGCCCATCGTTCGGCGGAGCCGAACGAATACTACATGGAGGGTAGCCGGCGAAGCCGGCCCATCGTTCGACGAAGACGAACGAATACTACGTGGAGGGTAGCCGGCGAAGCCGGCCCTTCGTTTGACCAAGACGAACGAATACTACGTAGAGAGTAGCCGGCAAAGCCGGCCCATCGATCGACGAAAACGAACGAATGCTACGTAGAGGGAGGAGGGCCGGCGAAGCCGGCCCATCGTTCGACGAAGCCGAAGGAATACTATGTAAAGGGAGGGTAGCAGGCGAAGCCGGCCCGTCGTTCGACGAAGCCGAACGAATACTACGTGGAGGGTGGCCTGCGAAGCCGGCCGATCATTCGGCGAAGCCGAACGAACACTACTTAGAAGGAGGGTAGACGGCAAAGCCGGCCCCTTGTTTTGCGAAGCCGAACGACTACTACACCGAGGGTGGCCGGCGAAGCCGGCCGATCGATCGGCGAAGCCGAACGAATACTACATGGAGGGTAGCCGGCGACGCCGGCCCATCGTCCGGCGAAGCCGAGCGAATCCTACGTGGAGGGTGTGGATCGGCGAAGCCGGCCCATCGTTCCGCGGAGCCGAACGAATACTACATGGAGGGTAGCCGGCGAAGCCGGCCCATCGTTAGGCTGCGCCAAACGAATAATACGGAGAGGGAGGGGGTCGGCGAAGCCGGCCCATCGTTCGACGGAGCCGAACGAATCCTACATGGAGGGTAGCCGGCAAAGCCGGCCCCTTGTTCTGCGAAGCCGATCGATTACTACACAGAGGGTGGCCGGCGAAGCCGGCCGATCATTCGGCAAAGCCGAACGAATACTACTTAGAAGGAGGGTAGCCGGCGAAACCGGCCCCTTGTTCGGCGAAGGCGAACGATTACTACACCGAAGGTGGCCGGCGAAGCCGGCCGATCATTCGGCGAAGCCGAGCGAATACTAATTAGAAGGAGGGGGGTCGGCAAAGCCGGCCCATCTTTCAACGAAGACGAACGATAACCACGTGGAGGGTAGCCAGCAAAGCCGGCCGATCAATCGGCGAAGCCTAACAATTACTACACCGAGGGTGGCCGGCAAAGCCGGCCGATCTTTCGGCGAAGCCGAACGAATACTACTTAGAAAAAGGGGGCTCGGCAAAGCCGGCCCATCGTACGACGGAGCCGAACGATTACTACATGGAGGGTAGCCGGCGAAGCCGGCCCCTGGTTTGGCAAAGTTGAACGAATACCACGTAGAGGGAGGGGGTGGGCGAAGCCGGCCTATCGTTCGACGAAGACGAACGAATACTACATGGAGGGTAGCTAGCGAAGCCGGCCCATCGTTCGACGAAGACGAACGAAGACTACGTGGATGGTAGCCTGCGAAGCCGGCCGCTTGTTCGGCGAACTCGAACGAATACCACGTAGAGGGAGGGGGTCGGCAAAGCCGGCCGCTTGTTCGGCGAAGTCGAACGAAAACTACTTAGAAGGAGAGGGATCGGCGAAGTCGGCCCATCGTTCGGCGGAGCCGAACGATTACTACATGGAGGGTAGCCGGCGAAGCCGGCCCATCGTTCGACCAAGTCGAACGAATACTACGTGGAGGGTAGCCGGCGAAGCCGGTCCCTTGTTTGGCGAAGCCGAACGATTACTACACCGAGGGTGGCCGGCGAAGCCGGCCGCTTGTTCGGCGAAGTCGAACGAATACTACTTAGAAGGAGAGGGATCGGCGATGTAGGCCCATCATTCGACGAAGTCGAACGAATACTACGTGGAGGGTAGCCGGCGAAGCCTTCCCCTTGTTTTGCGAAGCCGAACGATTACTACACCGAGGGTGGCCGGCGAAGCCGGCCGATCATTCGGCGAAGCCGATCGAATACTACTTAGAAGGAGGGTAGCCGGCGAAGCCGGCCCCTTGTTTTGCGAAGCCGAACGATTACTACGAGAAGGAGGGGATCGGCGAAGCCAGCCCATCGTTCGGCGAAGCCGAACGAATACTACTTAGAAGGATGGGGATCGGCGAAGCCGGTCTGTCGTTCGGCGAAGCCGAACGAATACTACTTAGAAAAAGGGGGATCGGCAAAGCCGGCCCATCGTACGGCGAAGCAGAACGATTACTACATGGAGGGTAGCCGGCGAAGCCGGCCCATCTTTCGACGAAGACGAACGAATACTACGTGGAGGGTAGCCGGCGAAGCCGGCCCGTCGTTCGGCGCAGTCCACCTTCGGTGGACTTGCGGGCTCGTGGTTGTCCCCTTGCCCGCGGTGCCCTTACCTTGCCGCAAAGCTTTAAAAAACGCTCCTAACTTTTTTTCAGAGTGGGTCTAGGCAGCTGCGATGGGCATATTCGGACTTTTCGTCCGAAAATGGTTCTAGAAAAGTACATTTAATTTGGAATGGTCACTATGACTTATTGTGGTTTCCTTGTAAGGACTGGCCTTGGGGTTGAGTGAGAAGAGTCAACACAGACCGAGAACGCCCTATCAGTTAAGAACGAACGTATCCATGCAACTATTCGCGGATATATACCAACCATCTAGAGTTTTTGCAACAATTTGTCATGGGGAACCACATCAAAAGCTTCAGCAAAATCAAAACAGACCACATCTACGCTCTTCCCAAAATCAAGAGGAGCCGTCCACTTTGGAGGCGCTTCTGTAGTTGCCGTCACAGTGGACTTCCCTCCCTGGAAACTATGTTGGAAAGGAGAGATAACCTGATTTGCTTCTAAGTGACAAACGATTATCTTTTTCAGAATTTTTTCGAACAGCCGTGAGAAAATAGATTTTATATTGATTGGCCTAAAATTAGCAGGGTCTGTGAAAGGGGCTTTTTTGGAATGGAGGTAACAAAAGATTGCCTCCATTTGATCAGGACCCCACCAGACATGAAGCTCAGATTGAAAATATACTCCAGGGGATCAGCAATATCTAGAGCGATCTGCTTGACAAAGCTGAGTGGTTTGGCGTCGGGGATTATAGAATTGGATGAAGGCCAGGCTAGAAGTTCCTAGATAATTTCATCCTTGTAAAACCAACATGAGTCAGCCATAACGGCGAAAGAAATAACATTGGAACGATAGGTTGTTGTGGGCAAAATGCCTTTTAGCTACCTTCATCCATCAGGATTCCCTTCTAGACAAATCATAAAACGGATATCCAACTTGTTGCATCCCCCTGATAACCACTGATCGGAGTATGGGCGAACGTTGGACAAAACATTCTCACCCGTTGAGCCCCGCCCCTGCCATACCTACCTTGTTAGTGAGAACTGATGACGTGCATCTAATTGGCACTGTATGTGTGGTTGTCGGTATATTAAAGGTTGCGCGCCACCACCCTTAGCAAAATGCGCGCTACTACCCAACAAGCTTGCGCGCCACCACCTACGAAGTTTGCGCGCCACGAAGTAACAAGGTCGTTGAAGCAATCAGCGAGCTTGCGACGAAGTAGCGCGCAAGAAGTTTAAAATCTTCTGAGTACCAGCGAGAACGCGCGTGCTCGCCATGTAAGGACTCTGCCGAACTGTCTAGCTCAAGTAAGGCCCTTCTCAATCAAACACTGCAACAATTTTATTCAATATGTACAATCACTTGGGAAATTGATGGAACACCAGTTGCTCTTTCTTGAGGAGGTTCACAGTTATTTCTCACAGAAATACCAGTTTCATGAGTGAAGTGCTGTCTAAATCACATCCTTGAGCGTGTTAATCGCACAGTGAATGGAATGTTGTACGATGGAAATCTGATAGGCGATCGCTGAACCCAAAATGACCCGTTGATGATCAGTAGTTGCTCTTGTGAAGGCGCGTACCTGATTGATAAATTTATTTAGCCATGGCACATGATGACTGAAAAACGACATCGTAGACACTTACTGCATCGTACACAGAACTCATTACTCTACTAGAGTCGCTATCTTGCTCATTAACTGAATATAGAACATGACGAGAATGCGGTGCTGAGTGAGCACCACGAGGATTGATGAAGCATCGCTGCACACTAAAATGAGTTTTTGAAAGCAGCTTCCGCTCAGTAAAACAGATTCGTTTTTTTGATTCACAAGGGAAACCAATTTAACGTGCTGCGTAGTGAGTAAAACGAAATACCTTACGAGGATGCCCATGCTACCAGGAGTAAAAACTGTGAGTGATTTGAGTCTAAACCTATATTCCAAAAAGTTACAAGCTTAGAACCGTAGGTGGACTCTTAAAGCTGAAACTTTTCATCTTTGCCGAAAGTTCGTTCAAGGTGGTTGTTTGGAGTGCTGAAGAGAGAGGATGTTCGTTTTCGGTTTTTTCGAACGGCTACGATAGGTTACGATAGAAAAAATTCATTATACCCACCAAAACGTACTGCCATAGTCGTCCGAAACATCGGAGACAAACATTATACTCGTTTTCAGCATCCAAATAACCTACTGGACAGAATATGAGCTAAGAAGGAAATTTTCTTATGTTGGGGCACACCTACCGCTTCAGCTTGTCTTTTTTTGGGATGAAGATTTAGGCTTGAGTCACTCACAATTTCGACTAGTGGTACCATGGGCATTCTTGAATAGGTACATAGTCTGTGTTGCAAGGTATTTCGCTCACTTCGCACTGCGCCAAAATGATTTTACTTGTAAATCCCAGGTTTACAGAAGACTATAATATAATGATATGATAACATTGAGGCCGAAGCGTCAATCTTTGCCAACTACCAAGTCGACGTAGTTGGCAAAGTTTGAGACTCCAATGTTATCACTCCATTATATTGGGTTGATGCAGAAAGTTTCCGGACTTTTGACAACTTTGAATAAAAAGCATTTATTTCAGAAGCAAACAAGGCTCACCCAACAAAATAATCTCCATCACATTCAAGGATTCTTCTTCATTGATTGGACAGATCATGAATTCACGACGCGTAGAACTCTGGCCGTCTCAAGTCGAAGTATCCTTATCAGGTCATTCTGACTTCGTTATCGTTTGTGAACTGTTTTCCATCCGGAAGTGCTGCATTGAGCGGAACAGATGGTAGACGGAAGGGGCAAGATCTGGGCTATATGAAGGGTGGGAAGGAGCTTCTCAGCCCAGGTCCATCAGTTTCTTTTGAACACTGTTCGTCCTTTTCACGAGAATGCTCGGCCACACGTATCTCGGATAACCCGACAGAAACTGGTGGACCTGGGCTGGGAAATTCTTCTTCACCCTCCATATAGCACAGATCTTGCCCCTTCCGATTACCATCTGTTCCGCTCGATGCAGCTCGTCCTGGATGGAAAACAGTTCACTAACGATAACGAAGTCAAAATGGCCTCGGAAGAATACTTCGACTCGAAACAGCCAGAGTTCTACGCGTCCTAGATTCATGATCTGTCCAATCGATGACGAAGTACCCTTGAATGTGATGGAAATTATTTTGTTGAAAGAGCCTTGTTTGTTTTTGAAATAACTGTTTTTTATCAAAGTCGTGAAAAGTCCGGAAACTTTAGCATCGACCTAATATTATACTCTTCTAAAAACGGTTATGTCTTCTGCAAAGGCAGTCCCCCGATCGATCATTTACGACGGGGAAGAGAAGCGCCATGAAGCGAGCAAACGAACTGGCGCAAACTACGTTTCAAAGGCAGTGTTAAAGGCACCGTTCACGCTGAAAATCAATTTTCATTTTTGAGGCTCAATTTCACGCTTGAGCCCGGTAGACCAGGCTGGTAAATTTTGGCGCGTCAAAAACGTAATGCAATGAAGTTGAAAGGCATCAAAGATGAAGATCCGCCACCGATTCTCACCAGTGATCTAGCGCTTTCTCCGAGAATGTTGGTGCGATCGTAAGGCAACATGAAAAGTAGTTACGGCACAAACTCCACATGCAGAAAAACTCCAATAATGACAGTGACGAGGCTACCAAAAGCAGAAAAACTTCAATGAGGATTTTGGCGCTAAATTTGAAATCATATTTACAGGCCATAAAACGGCCAATGTCTCACCGTCGGCTGCGTACCACGCGCTGCGCGACCGCACGCGCGTCGGAGGCGAACGAGTTTTGGCCGCGCGGCGACCGAAACGTCGCGCGGCGGTCAAAACTCGTCGCGCGGCGGTCAAAACTCGCTCGCTTCCGACTCGCGTGCGGTCGCGCAGCGCGTGGTACGCAGTCGACGGTGAGACATTGGCCGTTTTATGGCCTGTACAATGTGTTCCGATTACAAATAAAGGTCTTTCATGGGCCCTTTCGACATTTTCGTTCGCTAGAGAGGCCAAGCTACACAAAAACATAAAAAAATATAACACGGTTTTCTGCGCGTACGATGCCTTTAACGCTGAAACCTTATCGTGGTTTCTAATGTTTTTGCGCAGATGTCCGCGATTCAGAAGATAGAAGCAAAGAGCATTCACAAAATTCTGAATTCTTGGAGGTGAAACTGTTGAAAAACCCTAAAATAACCATTGACAACTTTGGTGCAGCTCGGAAATTTGAGAGAATTCAATAATTATTTCGCGCATCAAATTTATTAAGTAAATGGCTTTGTTTATGTTTCAGTTACAATGAATTCTTCAAGAATGGGCGGGTTTCCCGTGATGAAGAGTATTCAAAACCGGGAAAGGCTCTTTGGGTGAACAAGTCTTCCACGACGTAAGAGGGGCGATCAGATGGGTGGGCTGATCCGCAACTTTTTGCGTATTTCTTGGCCACTGCCAGCAACAGCCACGCCCTGCGAGTCTTCCGAGTAGAGAGGGTAAGAGAGGGTATTTGCGTCCTCCTATAAAACAGGGGTGCTGTGCCAATTCCCCCCGTCGGCGACGTTTGTGGGAGGTAGAATGCAGTAGCAGACGACAATCTATTGACATGGCCTTTTCGGTGATCCTGTTTCTATACATATGTATCTCGTCCCAGGCTTAGCGGAACTTGATGAAACTTTAGCATGTTGTAGGGCATCATAAACCTAAGCTTCGAAAGAAAGAAAGAAAGAAAGAAAGAAAGAAAGAAAGAAGAAAGAAAAGAAAGAAAGAAAGAAAGAAAGAAAGAAAGAAAGAAAGAAAGAAAGAAAGAAAGAAAAAGAAAAGAAAGAAAGAAAGAAAGAAAGAAAGAAAGAGAAAGAAAGAAAAGAAAGAAAGAAAGAAAGAAGAAAGAAATAAAAGAAAGTGAGAGAGAAAGAAAGAAGAAAGAAATAAAAAGAGAGAGAAGAAAGAAAGTGAGAGAGAAAGAAAGAAAGAAAGAAAGAAGAGTGAAGAAAGAAAGAAAGAAAGAAAGAAAGAGGTGAGAAGAGGTGAGAGAAAGAAAGAAAGAAGAAGAAAAGAAAGAAGAAAGAAAGAAAGAAAAGAAAGAAAAAGAAAAGAAAGAGATGAAGAAAGAAAGAAAGAAAAGAAAGAAAAGAAAGAAAAGAAAGAAAACAAAGAAAAGAAAGAAAGAAAGAAAAGAAAGAAAGAAAAGAAAAGAAAAGAAAGAAGAAAGAAAGAAAAGAAAGAAAGAAAAAGAAAGAAAGAAAGAAGAAAAGAAAGAAAAGAAAAGAAAAGAAAGAAAAGAAAGAAAGAAAGAAAGAAAAGAAAAAGAAAAGAAAGAAAAGAAAAAGAAAAGAAAAGAAAGAAAAGAAAGAGAAAGAAAGAAAAGAAAAAGAAAGAAAAGAAAGAAAAGAAAAGAAAGGAAAGAAAGAAAAGAAAAGAAAAGAAGAGAAAAGAAAGAGAAGAAAAGAAAGAAAGTAGAAGAAGAGAAAAGAAAGAAAAGAAAGAAGGTAGAAAGAAGTGAGAAAGAGAGTAAATTAGAAGAAAAGAAAGAAAGAAAAGAAAGAAAGAAAGAAAGTGAGAGAAAGAAGAAAAGAAGAGTAGAAAGAAAGAAAAGAAAAGAAAGAAAGAAGAAAGAAAGAAAGAAAAGAAAGAAAGAAAGAAGAAGAAAGAAAGAAAAGAAAGAAGAAAGAAAGAAAGAAGAAGAAAGAAGAAAGAGAAGAAGAAAGAAAGAGAAAGAAAGAAAGAGAAGAAGAAAGAAAGAAGAAAGAAAAGAAAGAAAAGAAAGAAAAGAAAGAGAAAGAAAGAGAAAAAGAGAAAGAAAGAAAGAAAGAAAAGAAAGAAAGAAGAGAAAAGAAAAGAGAGAAGAAAGAGAAAAGAAGAAGAAAGAAGAAAGAAGAAGAAGAGAAGAAGAAAAGAAAGAAGAAGAAGAAGGAAAGAAAGAAAGAAAGAAGAAAGAGAAACAGAAGAGAAGAAAAGAAAGAAAAGAAAGAAAGAAAAGAAAAAGAAAGAAGAAGAAAAGAAAGAAGAAAGAAAAGAAAGAAAGAAAGAAAGAAGAAGAAAAGAAAGAAGAAAGTGAGAGAGAAAAGAAAAGAAAGAAAGTGAGAAGAGAAAGAAGAAAAGAAGAAAGAAAAGAAAGAAAGGAGAAAGAAAAGAAAGAAAGAAAGAAAGAAAGAGAAAAGAAGAAAGAAAGAAAGAGAAAGAAAAGAAAGAAAGAAAGAAAGAAAGAAAGAAAAGAAAGAAGAAAGAAAGAAAGAGAAAGAGAAAAGAAAGAAAGAAGAAGAAAGAAAGAAAGAAGAAAGAAGAAGAAGAAAAGAAAGAAAGAAAAGAGAAAGAAAGAAAGAAAGAAGAAAGAAAGAAAGAAAGAAAGAAAGAGAAGAGAAAGAAGAAAGAGAAAAGAAAGAAAGAAAGAGAAGAAATTAGAGAGAAGAGAAAGAAAGTGAGAGAGGAAAGAGAAAAGAAGAGTGAAGAGAGAAAGAAAGAAAATTAGAGAGAGAGAAAGAAAGAGAGTGAGGAGAGAAAGAAAGAAAGTAGAGAGAAAGAAAGAAAGTGAGAGAGAAAGAAAGAAGAGTGAGAGAGAAAAGAAAGAAGAGTGAGGAGAGAAAGAAAGAAGAGTAAGAGAGAAAGAAAGAAAATTGAGAGAGAGAAAAGAGAAAAGAAAATTAGAGAGAAAGAAAGAAAATTGGAAAAGAAAGAGAGTGAAGAGAGAAAGAAAGAAGAAGTGAAGGAGAGAAGAGGAAGAAGAGAGAGAAGAAGAAGAGAAAGTGAGAGAGGAGAGAAAAGAAAGAGAGAGTGAGGGAGAGAAAGAAAGAAAGTGAGGAGAGAAAGAAGAAAGAAGAGAGGAAAGAAAAAGAAAATTAGGGAGAGAGAGAAAGAAAGAAAGTGAGAGAAAGAAAAGAAAAAGAAGAAAAGAAAGAAAGAAAAGAAAAGAAAGAAAGAAAAAGAAAAGAAAAAGAAAGAGAAAAGAAAGAAAGGAAGAAAAGAAAGAAAAGAAAAGAAAGAAGAAAAGAAAGAAAAAGAAAGAAAAGAAAGAAAAGAAAGAAAGAAAGAAAGAAAGAAAGAAAAAGAGAGAAAAGAAAGAGAAGAAAGAAAAGAAAGAAAGAAAGAAAAGAAAAGAAGAAAGAAAGAAAGAAAAGAGAAAAGAAAGAAAAGAAAAGAAAAGAAAAGAAAAGAAAGAAAGAAAGAAAGAAAAAGAAGAAAGAAAGAAAGAAAAAGAAAGAAAGAAGAAAGAAAGAAAGAAAGAAAAGAAGAAAGAAAAGAAAGAAAGAAAGAAAAGAAAGAAAGAGAAAGAAAGAAAGAGAAAAGAAAGAAAGAAAGAAGAAAAGAAAAGAAAAGAAAAGAAAAGAAAAGAAAGAAAGAAAAGAAAGAAAGAAAGAAAGAAAGAAAGAAAAGAAAGAAAGAAAGAAAGAAAAGAAAGAAAAGAAAGAAAAGAAAGAGAAAAGAAAGAAAGAAAGAAAGAAAGAGAATGAAGAAAGAAAAGAAAGAGAAAGAAAGAAAGAAAAGAGAAAGAAAGAAGAGAAAGAGAAGAAGAGAAAAAGAAAAGAAAAGAAAGAAAAGAAAGAAGAAGAAAGAAAAGAAAGAAAGAAAGAAGAAAAGAAAAGAAAGAAAAGAAAGAAAGAAAGTGAAGAGAAAGAAGAAAGAGAAAGAGAAAGAAAGAAAGAAGAGAAAGAGAAAGAAAGAAAAGAAAAGAAAGAGTAGAGAAAGAAAGAAAAGAAGAGTGAGAGAGAAAGAAAGAGAAAAGAGAGAGTGAGAGAAAGAAAGAAAGTGAGAGAGAAAGAGAAGAAAAGTAGAGTGAGAGAGAAAGAAAGAGAGTGAGAGAAGGAAAGAAAGAAAATTAGAGAGAAAGAAAGAGGAGTGAGAGAGAGGAAAGAAGAGAAAGTGAGAGAGAAAAGAGAAAGAAAGTAGGGAGAGGGAAAGAAAGAAGAGTGAGTGGGAGAGGGAAAGAAAGAAAGTAGAGTGAGAGAGAAAGAAAGAAGGAGTGAAAGGAGGAAAGAAAAGAAGAGTGAGAGGAAGAAAGAAAGAGAAAGTGAGAGAGAAAGGAAAGAGAGTGAGAGGAGAGAAAGAAAAGAAGAGATTAGGGAGAGAAAGAAAAAGAAAGTAGAGAGAGAGAAAGAAAGAAAGTAGAGAGAAGAGAAAGAAAGAGAGTGAGGAGAGAAAAAAGGAGAGTGAGAGAGAAAGAGAAAAAAGGAGAGTGAGAGAGAAAGAAAGAAAGTGAGAGAGAAAAGAAAGAAAGATTAGGGAAGAGAAAGAAAGAAAGAGGAAGAAGAGAGAAAGAGAAAGAAAGAAAGAAAGAAAAGAAAGAAGAAAGAAAGAAGAAAGAAAGAAAGAAAGAGAAAGAAAGAAAGAAAGAAAAGGAAGAAAGAAAAGAAGAAAAGAAAGAAAGAAAGAAAGAAAGAGAAAGAAAGAAAGAAAGAAAGAAAGAAGAAAAGAAAGAAAGAAAGAAAGAAAGAAGAAAGAAAAGAAAGAAAGAAAGAAAGAAAGAAAGAAAGAAAGAAAGAAAAGAAAGAAAGAAAGAAAAGAAAAGAAAGAAAAGAAAGAAAGAAAGAAAGAAGAGGAAAGAAAAGAAGGAAAGAGAAAAGAAAAGAAAAAGAGACAGAAAGAAAAGAAAGAACCAGAAGAAAGAAAGAAAAGAAAAAGAAGAAAGAAAAGAAAAAGAGAAAGAAAAGTAAAAAGAAAAAGAAAGAAAGAAAGGAAAGGAAAGAGAGAAAAGAAAAGAAAGAAAAGAAGAGAGAAAGAAGAGTGAGAGAAAGAAAAGAAATTGAGAAAAGAAAGAAAGAGAAGAAAGAAAGAAAGAGAGAAAGAAAGAAAAGAAAGAAAGTGGAAAGAAAGAAAGGGGAGGAGAAAGAAAAGAAAGTGAGAGAGAAAAGAAAGAAGAGTAGAGGAGAGAGAAAGAAAGAAAGAAGAGAGAAAGAAAGAAAAGAAAGAAGGAGAGAAGAGAAAGAAAGTGAGAGAGGGAAAGAAAGAAAGTTAGAGAGAGAGAAAGAAAGAAAGTGAGAGAGAGAAAGAAAGAAAATTAGAGGAGAGAGAAAGAAAGAAAGTTAAGAGAGAGAAAGAAAGAAGAGTGAGAGAGGAAAGAAATAGAGAGTGAGAGAGAAAGAAAAGAAAGTGAGAGGGAAAGAAGAGAGTGAAAGTGAGAGAGAAAGAAAGAAGAGTGAGGAGAGAAAGAGAAAAGAAGTAGAGGGAGAGAAAGAAAGAAGAGTGAGGAGAGAAAGAAAGAAGAGTAGAGAGAAGAAAGAGTGAGAGAAAGAAAAGAAGAGTGGGAGAGAGAAAGAAAGAAAGAAGTGAAGGAGAAAGAAAGAAATTAGAGAGAGAGAAAGAAAGAAAGTGAGGAAAGAAAGAAAGAAAGAGAGAAAGAAAAGAAAGTGAGAGAGAGAGAAAAGAAAGTCAGAGAAAGAAAGAAAGAAAGAAAGAGAAAAGAAAGAAAGAAAGAAGAAGAAAGAAAAGAAAGAAAGAAAAGAAAGAAAGAAAGAAAGAGAAAGAAAGAAAGAAAAGAAAGAAAAGAAAGAAAGAAAGAAGAAAAGAAAAGAAAGAAAGAAAGAAGGAAAGAAAAGAAGAAGAAAGAAAGAAGAAAGAAAGAAAGAAAGAAAGAAAGAAAGAAAGAAAGAAAGAAAGAGAAAGAAAGAAGAAAGAAAGAAAGAGAAGAAGAAAGAAAGAAAAGAAAAGAGAAAAGAAAGAAAAGAAAGAAAGAAAGAAAGAAAAGAAAGAAAAGAGAAAGAAAGAAAAGAAAGAAAAGAAAGAAAGAAAGAGAAGAAAAGAAAGAAAGAAAGAAAAGAAAGAAGAAAGAAAGAAAGAAAGAAGAAAGAAAGAAAGAAGAAAAGAAAGAAAGAAAAAGAGAAAGAAAGAAAGAAAGAAAGAAAGAAAGAAAAGAGAAAAGAAAGAAAAGAAAGAAAGAAAGAGAGAAAAGAAAAGAAAGAAGAAAGAAGAAAAGAAAAGAAAGAAAGAGAAAGAAAGAAAGAGAAAGAAAGAAGAAAGAAAGAAAGAAGAAAAGAAAGAAAGAAAGAAGAGAAAGAAAGAGAAAGAAAGAAAGAAAGAAAGAAAGAAAAGAAAGAAAAGAAGAAAGAGAAAGAAAGAAAGAAAGAAAGAAGAAAGAAAGAAAAGAGAAAGAGAAAGAAGAAAGAAAGAAAGAAAGAAAAGAAAGAAAGAAGAAAGAAAGAAAGAAAAGAAAAGAAGAAAGAGAAAGAAAGTGAGAAAGAAAGAGATTCGGGTTCAGCGCCCTAAGTAACCCCCAGTTGAGAGTTTTAAGCCAAATCCGATAAACGCATTTGCCAAAACGACTAGTATTGTTAGTATCTCTAGTGGCTCAATAGTAAAACTGCGCAGTATCCCGCCCCGAGCTGCAGGTTCCAAGAAGTTGCAAGCCTAAAAACGTCGTTTTTTGTGCTTTTCGCACCCTCCAAAAAGGGCATTAATCTTTCGAAAATTCAAAAACGTACACCATAAATGTGTTCAGCGCCCAAAATTACCCTCCTGAGCAAAATTTGGGTGGAGGCGCATTTTCCGTACTTTGTCCAGACTGACAGCGTTTAGGACTTGTACGGATTTTCGGTTGAGCGAATATTTATACCGATTAGAGGGCTTTGAAAGCGTTTCAGAAAACGTTCTAGATTTGAATTGAATTTTCCCAGGTGGGGTTTTCGGGGAGCTGATCACGAATCCGTAGTTTATTAGTCGATTTTCCAAAGTTTTCGGCTAATTTCGTTCAAAGCTTCCCAACCTGGAAAAATTTCGAGGGAAAAACGCCACTTTCGAGATTTTCGGAGTACGGTAGATATTTCTCAAATTGTTTATGTGGGGGTTATTTGGAGTGCTAAACACGAATCTGGAGTCCGTTTATCGATTTTTGGCAAATTACGGTGGCTATACGGTGGGTATACGGTAGTTTGGTCAAAATCTCAGATTTTACTCAAAATTTCTATACGGGGGTTATTCGGGGTAGAGAATACGAATTTAACGTCCGTTTGTCGATTTTCAAAAAAACTAAGGTGGGTTTCGCCCTCTAAATGACATGTTACCTACCGTAACCTACAGTAAACCTTGAAATTTCGACAAATGGACCCCAGATTCGTGTTAGCCACCCTAGATTACCCCTACATGCAAGTTTTGGGCTAAATCCGAGAAAATTTTTTGAAACCCCCACAAAAACGCCTGATGGCTGGTGTTCCCTTGCCTTTTCGCGAAGCTTGAAAAATGCTCATAACTTTTTTGAACTTGTTGCTCGGGGCGAGATACTGCGCATTTTTACTATTGAGCCAGAAGAGATATGTACTAACGATACTGGTCGCAGAAGTCTACATTGTGACGGATGAGAAACCTGTTGAGAGTTGAATCGAGACCTCTGGATGGGTGGAACCCTTTTCTGGGTGCTTAAAGGCACAGTCCAACCTCAGAATCGATTTTTCGTTTTTCTGCCTATCTTGGAGAAAATTTCACGCTGATCACAAATGGTGCCTCCAGAATCGCTCAGAACTCACTTCGAACGGAGTTACGGCTCCTCAAAAATTTCATTTTTGAACGGCTTGAAGTTCGCGGACGAGTTGTCTCAAGCCTGTATTTTCTCGTTATTCGCAGCCATCGGTCTGAAGCAGGCCACAATATGAAGCCAGACCGAAAAAAAATCAAAGAACATAGGTTTTGAATAAAATCATTCGCACGTATCTTCCCTATTGAGGTCGGAAACCTGGCAGTGGGCGTTACCCATTTTTTCTTTCAAGGGGCGTGGTCTACTTTTTCCCAGCTTTTTCTCGCTTATTCGAGCGAATTATGATTTCGCGCTTGGCAGGGTTGCTATAGGCGGCGACCGGACCATAATATCAAAAATTACCTCTGAGGTTGGACTGTGCCTATAAACCTTCACATGTTCAAAAAATTCGATTCCCAACTAGTATTGTTCAAACAGAATAATGGGAGAGAGGGTGTCACCGGCGGCATTTTTGAGGGCACTGTACTGCGCAACAGTGCCAGCGAAACCACCACCGGCGGCAGTCGCGGTTTGGCATTGGAGAGTGATATTTTTCGACGGCTCGCTGCAGTGGTTAATTGAACCCCTTGGTCCGCAATGCTCTAAACTGAGGGGTTTCCGAGCGACATCGTGATAGTTAGTAGACAATAGGCCAAAGATGAAAATTTTACCTTTAGGTTATCAGGATTAGTTTTTTGAAGAAAAAATTAGCGTTGTCCAATTTTGGCCGAAGGCGCGGTTTTGGACAACGGCAAAACGTGTTTTAGGCGATTTTATTCGTGATTGTAAGGTGGTAGGAGGGGTGTTAGGTATCAGTTTGTGGGGAATTTCATGGAGAATCTTTTTTTTTTTCAGAATTTCGAAAATCTGGAATTCTATGGGTGGCAGTACGTTGTTCAATGTTCAAAGTGAAGAATTTAAGCGGGAATAGGTTCGATTAATGAATGTAGCCCATCTAAAAAATTCTTTAATGAACTGAAAATTCGAATACTGCCTAAAATATGTCTATAACGTCGTTATGTAAAGATACCTCCCTGACATGTACTGTTGCGGTGCTGTACTATTGTTCTCGTTGATCTTTTTTTGCTATTACAATATGTGAGACAGACAACCACGTCCGAACCCCTCATTCCACGACCTGCTTTCTTCACAGAAAGAGAGACGCAACTGAAAACACCCCCAATTTTTCAAAGTTTGGCCCGAAGTTTTCACGTCCCCCTCCCTAAAAAAATCAAAATTTCAAAAAATTTTCACGCCCCCCGTTTTCCAGCTGGACAATGCCCACCTGACCATGTTTCGACTACCCCGATTTTTAAAAATTTCGAATAATCGAGTAGTCGAAAGACTCGATGCCGACTGTTTCAGTCGATACCAAGACTCGATGACTCGACTCGACATAAGAATAGCGTGCACTATACTTGGGCCGAATCGAATGATCGAATCATCATCCGACTGAAACAAAAGTCGAATTTCTGAAAATTTAGCTTCCTGGCGAAAGTAGCGATTTGGCAATGTCATTTACAAGTCAAAAAAAATTTCAAAAGTATCTTGAAATAATTTTAAAAAATGATTTGGTCTAAAATAGCCTGGAGTAATAAAAAAGCAGGGAAATGAAGTGAAATAACCAAAAAATACGATTTGGTGGTCGATCATCTCACAAGCTTCTCCGTTAAACTTATCAAAACGAAATAAAGCACGATATGGAATGGAGCGTTGCCTTCACCCAGCATGTCATACGCTGATTCCCTTATTACAGCTTTCAAAAATGGCTTAATGTTTCCGTTACGCGCTTGATTTCGTTTTGATATGTTTAACGGAGAAGCTTGTGAAATGATCGACCACCAAATCGTATTTTTTGGTTATTTCACTTCATTTCCCTGCTTTTTTATTACTCCAGGCTATTTTAGACCAAATCACTTTTTAAAAATATTTCAAGATACTTTTTAAATTTTTTTTTGACTTGTAAATGACATTGCCAAATCGCAACTTTTGCCAGGAAGCTAAATTTTCAGAAATTTCACATATTTTTCCGAAGATTCCCTTTCGGACTTCAATTTTGCTCAACGATTTCTATTTTGGAATGATGAAACATCTAACAGACGATATTGTCGTATGAGTACAATTTTTGAAACCGATGACTTACAACCATAAAAAATAAAACTCATTGCCGCATTTGGTGCAAAATGTGAAAAATCGATATTATTGATCATTAATATTTGATCTTGCATGATGAGAAGAATTTCCCAAACAAATGACTTAGAGCCATCAACAATCAAAAATCATTGCGGCGTTTTGTGCAACAGGCGAAAAAATCTATATTATTGATCGGTATTTATCCATAATGACTGATGAGCAAAATTCCTCAGCCAAGAAAACCAATCCCAAAAGTAATCACCACTGTTCGCCGCATTTTGTGCAAAAAGCACGAAAATCGATAATATTGGTTATCGATCGATGACGTGTCATGAGTACGAATTCTGACAAGTTCAGTACTTACCTCCGACGAACTGTGTTGATTGGCTGCAAATTCACCCACACACCCCGGTCTTCAAAGCCGCAACAGAAAAGATCAGTTTTCGTGCTCCACGGCTAATTTGGTATGTAAACCCACGATTTTGAGGTACCCTTCAAAGTAAAGGTATCGAGTTCAAATTGGAATAGGAGCGACCTGCATCTATTTCCAGCCTCCTATCCAAAAATGAGCTCCCTAGCTCAATTTTATCTGGTAGCACAAGATCGTGAACGCCTTCTGAAAAAAAGGAGATTAACAGAGAAAACTTGCGGTTTTTCAAAATTTGCTCAAATCCTAAGAAACCATTCTACACCATTTTTGGGCATCATACACAAATTTTGCGCTCTTTTCAATGCAATTTAGAGCTAATTTCTACCTTCAGCCTAAACTTAGATTATGAAAAACGGGTGGCACGCGTGGCCGATTCAAAACCAAATCTGGTGCGCGCTTCGCGCGCACCACAATTCGATTAAATCGACTCAGTCGACTTTTCGAAAAGTGGAAATTCCAGCTAAATCGAAAAGTCGATCTTTCGAGAAAGGGCGATTTCCGTATAAGTCGAGAAGTCGGTCATTCGAGAAAGGGCGATTTTCGGATACGTCGAGAAGTCGACCATTTGAAAAGGGTGATTTTCGGATAAATCGAGAAGTCGATCATTCGAAAAAGGGCGATTTTCGGATAAGTCGAGAAGTCGATCATTCGAAAAAGTCTGATTTTCGATTTATTCAAAAAGTCGACCATTAAAAAAGATTTCAATTTGTCCAAGTATGGTGTGCAGTGAGGGAGAGACGTTTGCGAGCGTTTAAGATCTGAGGAGGCGATAGTTACTGCATGAGTTCACATTGATGAGAAAGTGCTCAGAGCTCAATGTCGCCGAGGCTTAATCGCATTCTCGAGGTGATATCAAACAACGGAGGACATAACAGCGCTGATCACTTTGACCCGTTCATGCACGTTATTCTTATCCTGAAATAAACCGACTTTTCAGGAGATTTCTTATAGTTTCGACTCGGTTAATCATGCCGCATTTGCATTTTCTTAAAAAAAATTGTGAAAAGCTCACTTCAGTTCAGACTCTCTAGTTCTCTTCACAAAGGGATGTTTGAGACGCTGACTGAAATAGATATCCATGTGAAGCACAAGGTCGAAGTTGGTGCGGAACATATGAATTACAGTTTGATTATGGAAACGAAATTCGAATATTAATAGCGGAATTTATTGTTAATACTTGTTTTCCAGTGTTTCTCTTTGCTTTTCCTTGTATATCATGCCTACCTTATGTGGCATAAATAAATAAATATATAAATAAATAAATAAATAAATAAATAAATAAATAAATAAATAAATAAATAAATAAATAGGTTCTTTGCGTTCCTTATTGAAGGTTGGCGCAAATTCGGTGCCATATGCTATAACATAGAAGAACCGAGTTTGCGCCAATCTTCAATGGGAAACGCAAAGCATCAGCAGGACCCTTGCCGACTGTGTGTTGCAGCCTAATAAATAAAGGTTAACTTACTTCATGAGTCTTTCGTTGACAGCTGCGATGTGACGCGAGTCGAACGGGTTTTGCGAAAAAGCTAATCGAGTTAAGTGCGCAGTGCGCTCGAATTGTCTGCTGATTTGTAGCAGCTCCTTAAAACCCTACATTATTGAAGGGTCAAGAGCTTTGTGTGCTGTCAATCCATTGGAGAGCTCAATGATTCCCCATCTGTATACTATGATTTTTCATCTGTGGCTCTAAAACGTGATTTTTCAGGTGTATGAGCTTGGTAAAAGGGGTTGAGTAGAAGTCTGAATAAAAATACTCAAGTTTCTCAATTTGGGGAGAAGAACGAACATCAGACAAGTTCATTCAGCTATTCGAATCCATTCAAAGAGATGTCTACCCGGGAAATAGAAGCTAACTCGCTGTGTACTAACTGACCTGTGATGTGCGCATTATATTACCCATTTGTACAATAGCTGGTTTTATTGTTGACTGGAAGTATTTCAGTGGTGAGAGTGCATCAGCCAAATTGGGAAGGTATTCCTAGCAAACAGATGATAGAGACAAGTTGTACCAAGCTCTTTTTACGAAGCTTTTCGAAGGCATGACTATTGTTCATGTTAGTCAATGTCGAAATCGAAAAGAACTGATCAAGAACGGGGTTACCTGCTCAATAAAGACAGCCAGCTCAGTAGTGTTTAGAGGTAGGACAGCTTCATCCGTGAAAACACGTGCTAGCTCGGCCCAGAACTGCCCTACTGCTTTGTGAACCTGAACCAAATTATGAACGTTTAGATCGCTTGAAGCACGAGAAATTTACTTGGGACGAATTGCAGTCATTGAGCTCAGGTATGCAAACAATTGAATTATCCGGAAATAATTTCAAAAAAATAGGATATCCTTTTTTGACTTTCGGATGACGTACTGACATAATCGGTTAGCTTCCACCTGACGCGGTCATTCCGCATCATCACCGAGGTGTGCCGTCCTAGTAGTCAGCCGCGTCCATTTGTCACGATCCTCAGCCACAATTTGAACACGATCCATCCATTGATCGCTAATTCACTTCCTGCGAAGTAAAACACCTGAATTGCCTTTCAATGCCGAGTGATTTTAAATTCTCCTTCAGCACATCTGTGCAAAACTTTTGCCTACGTCCAGGGGCCGTTTCCAGACAGGACCCGGAAGCATCCTTAGAGCGTGTTGAACAAGATGATCTGGCGGTCTTCTTAAAATATGCCCGAACAAACGAAGACGACCTTTCGCTGCCACCTGAGATATGGCGTTGGGAGATATTGGCACCTCCCTGGTGTCAAGCGTTGGTGTAAGGCGTCGATAACGTTGTACAGATCTTCGTTGTGGCACATCCGCGGCCAAAAATATCCAAGCAAACGTCTAAATAGCTTCCTCTCCGTGCAATCCAACCTTTCCATCTGCGTCTTCGGTGCTGCCCACGTCTCCGATCCGTACATCTTGATAGGGCTAATAGCGGATAAGTAGATGCGCAACTTAACTTCCTTCGCGATGGGGGTCGACCACAAACACTTGGTTAGAGAATTGAATGCAGACGTAGCTTTCGCACATCGTTGTCGAATATCCGCTGCATAACTACCATCGTTCTTCAGCTAAAAGCCCAAATAACAGAAATCGTCTACCAGTTCGATACGTTGTCCGTCCACACAAACTCACGTTGAAGGTCTCTGAGAGACCCACATCTGCTTGCTCTTGTCGGGACGAAGACGAAGTCCATAGGCTGCGGCACACTTCGAAACGAGGTTCACAATCCTTTGCAGTTTTGCGTTGTTTTCAGCGAATAACACAATGTCGTCGGCGTACTCCAGGTCGACAAGGGAGCGTCCTGATGGTGTTAGGATCAAATCCGCAGGAAACTGTTCTGCAACTCTACGCATGATGTCATCAACGGCGAAGTTGAAGAGAAAAGGTCCCGCTGAAAATTCTTGCCTTGCTCCTGTTTTCACCTCGACTTAGTGTGCCGGACGGCGACACGAATATTCGAATATTTTTTCCAATTATGCGTTCGCGTCGAATAGAAGGAAGGTTTTCGAATTTAATCGTTCACTAAGAAAAAAATTGAGAGAACTTGTTCGAATTTATTCTTCAAATCCAGAATATCAGGAACGCGTTTTTCAAAAAAAAACTCATTCTTGAAATTTCAGAAACGCCTCATTTGAATTCATTAGATTATTCGGTAATTTTTTAAAGTCTGTAACCGGAAAACTTATTAATCCAGGATTTTTCAACTGTGGCTATCCTATTTAATCAGTCTTTCGAGGTGTTCTGAAAATGCGATATTCGAGTTATTCATTCATTTGAGACCTAGTGACGAATGACCATGTCCATTATGTACATACTCTGCCAAAGCGTAGCTACATAGTTTCCTCCGAGGGCTTCGTACGCCACCCTAATCCGACTTGGTGAGAGTGTACGCGCTTCAGCGACAATGGCCATAACCCGCATATTCTTGAGTCTAAGGTGCAAGGGTGAAGTTCTACGCATGATCTGCGTGGAAATGAAGGTTAAGTTCGCTATATTAATCTCGCTGTCGCTGAATTTGTATATTGTCGCTATAATCTTGTTGAAAGAATTCACGGGTTTAGCGACAGCCTGAAGTTAAACAGCAAGCTCTGCTAGGCTGAACGCAGGGATGCCGTAGGTCCAGTAACCTTGCGGAGTGATTACCCGACACTCTGTGGGTGCTCGTAGAGAATGACCCCGTGTAGCTCTTTGAAAGGCCAGGCAAAGGGTAATTTTGTGCGCGGGGATGCCGCAGGCCGCGGGGAGGAAACGGCAATGCGGTCGGTCGCAGCTGGGCTCGCCTTTGTAGTACGGATCAGGATTGGGTGGGTGCTGTAACAAGAATATGCCTCGAATATGCGGGTGTTGTAGCTAAGAGCATATCAACTGAAGTCAAAATTTGCGTATTTTACGTAAATTCTCGCGACAAAATCAGACTACAATACCCGCACTAGTTTGCTCAGAAAAGCCGCAAAAGTCGCGGACTCAACTTTTCGCAGTAACATGGCTCAATATGGTCTGATTGAGCTCGGGAGGACACAATTGGAATCAACATTGAGAGCTCTTTCTTTTGAGCACACGTATATCTTACGGGCATACAAGACGTATAGGGCTTACACAATTAATCGAGTTGGCAAAAAGAAAAGTCAAGTAATTTGTGGGTATTCGACGTAATGCCAAGCCCACCTCATCAGTGTAAGCGATATAGACAGCAGGTAAGTAAGCTGTTTGCGGCTGACCGACATTTTCAAAGAAATTTCGGATTTTAACATTTTAAAAGACGAATATTTTCGCAATTTCCAGAGCCAAAAGCCTTGTCTTGCTTAGATTTACAGACTATAGCAATGTTTTTCATCAACTCTGTCCGAATCCCCCTACGGTGGGAAACACAGAGGGAGTTCAGGACGCGAAAAGTGGTTTGCAGCGATGCGACTTTCGCGGCTTTTTTTTTTTGAGTAAATTAGCGCGCGTATTCTATTTGCCTCCGAAACCCTGACCATCTCCGAATTCCGTGTGAGGCATCTAACCACGCGTTGGAAGAGGAACTACAGCATCAATACGGGATCTAATGAGGACTGAGGTGATGTTCTTGAATACGATCTCCATGCACCACCAATCAATAAAAAACACGGAGTGGTACAATACCGCCCGCGACTTTGGGAAAAACGGCGTTTTTGGCGCTTTTTTCCGCCGTAAAGCGCCGCTTTCTCATATCTTCGTTCAAGGTGATCCGTTTGTGTTGCCAGGGGCATATTTAGAATCAGCATTGGGAGCTCTTCATTTTGAGTTCACACATGTCTTACCCTGCAAACAAGGCGTATAGGGTTAATAGAATCAATCAAGTCTACGAAAACGGAAGCTAGATATCAAGTGGTGTAGATATTTGACATCATATCAACAGTGCAGACAGTGCAGATCATGGACGAGTTATATACAAGCATGTTAGACCAATTTATGGAGGTGGCAAAAGTGAAACATAATGATTTTTAGCCGTTTCGACGGCAGACACAGTCATCGTCCTTAGTTCGGGCTAAAAATGTCCGTGATCACAACTACGCTCAATATAAACTCTTCTGAAACAGAAAAAATCTGTCTGGAGGCATTTCCCGCCTAGCGCCACCCCCGTGATTTTGGTTTTGAAAAACGACCTCCGAGCACCAACGTTCCGCTCTCGGCTGAAACGGGACAATTCGACCTGAGACTCGGCTTACAACTTTACTTTTTCATTATCTTTCGAATGCGCACCGCGGCAGGCCAATTCGAAGAATTTGTTTTTTCACCTTTTTGAGATGTGCTAATGCGGCGTTTTTTTTTTCGTGCTTGGCGCCCGGGCAGACGCAGCCATCGTATTTCGCTCGGGCTCAAAATGCCCACTATCACCACAACGCTCAATAGACTCCTTTGGAACAGAAACAACCTGTCTGGAAACTTCCCGCCTAGCGCTACCCCGTGATTTTATCTTTGAAGAACGGCCCCCGAACACTTACGTTCCGTTCTTGGCTCAAACGTTACCAATTAACCTGAAATTCGGCCAACGACTTCCTTTTGTGATCCTCTTTCAAATAGGATTCTACAGCAGGCTAATCTGGGAAACATGATTCTTCACCTGTTTGGAATTTGCCAAAAGGGCGTTTTTCTTTCGCCCGTCTTCTTATCAAATTTCCAGACCAGCCATGGCCAGCCAATGCACTGAGACAGACATTTATGGTGAGAGAATGCGCACGCTCGCTGTTTCTGGGTTCCAGACGCCACTCACTCTTCAAATTTTAATTCTCACTCCGCATTGCAGCTTGCCGGCACTTCTCGTAACCTTGTGGAGACAAAGGCAGAGATGCAGAGCAGTACAGCGCAGAGAAGAAGAGCAGCAGCAACGAGCAACCCAGCCTGTCGCATCACTTATTGTCCCAGTTCTCCCAGTTCCCGCCAGATTCAGAACAGGGATACAGGCATCTCGCCCCATATCGCCTCAGTAACTCATCCCGCAAGATTTATATATATATATATATATATATATATATATATATATATATATATATATATATATATATATATATATATATATATATATATATATATATATATATATATATATATATATATATATATATATATATATATATATATATATATATATATATATATATATATATATATATATATATATATATATATATATATATATATATATATATATATATATATATATATATATATATATATATATATATATATATATATATATATATATATATATATATATATATATATATACTAGTGACCCTTCGTATCACTAGCCCGTGGCAGCCACTTGACTTGAAGGTAGCATACCTCTTCTTCCAGGACAAATCCACTCGGCTCTAAAGCGTGCGTTGGAGCGTATGTAGTGTCTCCTTCACTCCCACCCTCTCTCGCTGTCTCCTACCTCGCTCTGCATTCGCACGCAGAGGATTGAAGCTCTCTAAACAGAGGGCACCAGCTCCCAAACATGAACTTTAGTCGTGTTTTGAAGTGTTCTGGGGTGAGGAGTTCAGGGAAGCTTTGAAAGGTTAAACCTTAACTATAGTCGGAACAGGTCGGAAATAGCGCTACGCACCCCGCCAACATCACGGGATCCACGACAAATAGCTCCGTCCGTAAACCTCTCCCAGTTGACCTCGTCAGTTAACATTACCGGTAAATCCAGCAACTCGGCAGATCAACTACTTGTCTGCCAACCAATTCAGTAGCCCAGCAAGTCAAGTAGGGTAGCTGAAGCAGTCTGCGAACCTCTGCCTGTTGGCTCCGTCACTCAACTCTTCCACCCAATCCAGTCGACCACGCCGCTCAACTCTGCCAGTAAACTCAGCCGTTTTACAGGTCAGCTATGCCAGCTAACCTCGTCCGTGTACAGCTTGGCTCCCTCGTTTGAGCCGGTCAAAATGAGGCTTATCGGGCTTATCATGTCAAACCTTCTTTGTCACTGTTATATTTTGCCATGACC
Source organism: Aplectana chamaeleonis (assembly GCA_029168955.1). Lineage (NCBI taxonomy): Eukaryota > Metazoa > Nematoda > Chromadorea > Rhabditida > Cosmocercidae > Aplectana > Aplectana chamaeleonis. Next base: position 12,698 of record JAPDOI010001639.1, on the reverse strand, counting down.
GACCGCTCCGCTGCTTGCTCCACCCGGGCTGATTTGAGCGAGCTAGGCTTTATCTTCATCAGTATTCCTCGTCATGACACATCGCCGATGAACAACTAGCTCCAAACGACAACTACGCAATCCAACCTCGTTCGTGAACTCCTGACGTTGACCTCGCCAGTAAACTTCACCAGCCAGGTCAGCATCTCCAACCTTGATGTTAACTCTCATTAAAGATAATTTCGCATCACAATAACCCTATATTCATGGCATACTCACACCGTTCTCACTTCTTTAGCAGCGTTCTCACCCATACTACGAGTTTACACGAAAAAACACTTTATACTCGAGTGTAAATGGACATCCAGCATCTTTTGCCGAGGCATGTAGTTCCGGATTGACAAAGCACGCCTAGAGTGATCAATCGACCGTCCGTCGTTATACGCTCGTCGATGCTCTTCCATTAATGGCTTCGGAAAAGTGCAATGTTCGCATGGAATATCCTGAAAATGATTGAATTTTCACAGTTACAGATCCACAGAACTGCCGCATTCAATACGTGCCGAATATGCATTCTCGAGTGACCACTACCATCGGAAGCAGGGATGTGCGGAAATTGCCGTTTTTACGGTTGAAGTTTTCAGACGATTTTTGTCGATTGTCGTTTTTCCTCTCATTTTTCGACAAATTTCGGCAAAAAGTGCGTAATAGATAACAAACGCCGCGATAAGGACGCGCATGGTGAGCCCGATAAGCCTTGCTGCGACCGGCTCGAAAGGAGGGACAGGATATACATATTTTAAAAACATCAAGCCAGTTGGTGTAACCTTGGACATTAATGTTAGGCTCTCCGGAACAAGAATTAACACCCTGAACAATTTTAGGAGAAGACATAAAGGGTTCAGTAAAAAAACACTGGGTGGCTCGATTTGTGTCAAACATTTGGTAACAATAAATTTCTATTGAGATCATCTTGCATCATAATTAACGCCTAGGAGTTGACCGACCGTTGACCACAGAAAACGCAGTACTTCACTGGAAGCGCACAGAGCGACGGAAAAGCATATGGGACCCAACAGGGAGGGCGCCAAGCGTCGCGGGAAAAGTGAGTGGGATCAATCTGGGAGAGCCCCAGGCGCCAAGGAAAGTGTGTAGGACCCGACTGAGAACGTGCGAAGCGCCCGTAACCCGCTAGGGGTGCGCCGAGAAATGCGTGCAAGACTTTGCTGAGAGTGGGAGTGTAAAAGCTTCGTGTAAAGGATGCTGGACTTAAGTGGCAGTTTGTGGGCCTATGCACTTCGCCGTTTTCTGTTATATTCACAATCGCGCTGAAAACATTCTTCTGTGTAGAAAAAAATTTTTGAGTTCGGAGGGGGTGTACACGGCGTGGAAAACATTCGTTTCGATTAGATTCGTTGCTTGACCATAAACTGAAAGCATAGGCTCGGGGCGATAAGTTGGGAGGAAGGGGTGGCGTATAGTTTGGGAAGGAGGTGGTTTGAGACGAGCGCGATTTTTCTGAACTCGGTCTTTTGAAAAGCTTGAGAAACTACCCAACTGCATGTATTTGAGTTGTTAGCAGACCAGGATAATTTTAAGGGTCGGAGGGGGAGAGTTTTGTCGAAGATGGAGCAGTATCTCAAAAATGCTCCAAATACTGTCCGAAAATGTGCGTTCTAGTCGCATTCATCCACTTAGGAATCTTTTATCCAAATTCCGGTGAAATAGTGCACAAGCCGTGAAGCATGCCAACAAGTACGCCGCGAAGAGGCGTGGCTGTCACGCCTGTTAGAAAATAATTGTCGAAAGTATTACCACATTAAGCTCTTCATTTCTTTAAAGGCTGCGTTCACGAAGATTATCCTCGGTGACTTTCCACAGTGAAATGATAGGCGAAGAGGATCCTAGGCTCCCAGTGTCGAAAGAACGGTAGAAAACGAGGCAGGAGTGACAAAATAACGGCTGTGAACAAGCGTTTTGTTGTTCGAAAACCGCCCCGTGCCCCACTTCAGCCCCCTCAGTGTGAACAAATGAACACTCAGATTACAGGTATGATCAAGTCAAGGAAGTGCTGATAAGTGAGCTGATCGTTTGATTGCACTGAGGGGTATTACCACATTAAAAGCCTACACGCTCAAAAGTCAACGTAGACAAAAGAGGGCCTATTTTGCCTAATAACGCCGTCTTCGCGTTCTTTTTGAGCTTGCCTTGCTATATATGGCACCAGACCTTCCGTGAACCGTGAAGATATTGGAAGTGAAATCTATCGTGAACACTGCCTTAAAATGAATCTCGAGTGCTCGCTCTATAAACTTTAATTGCACCATACTCTAAAATTTGTGCGATGAATCTGAAAAACAAAACAAATAAATGACTCTATTGACATTACAGAACCTCCGAAAATTAATATCCTTTCTCCACAACATTCCTATTACCAGTGTGCAATAGAGTACTCATTCCGGTGCTGACTTTTTTTTTACCGGGTATTGTTCCAATGTAAGAAGCTCAACTTTTTGTGGTGTTTTTGCAAAGCTATTTCTCATCTTGCTATTGAAATACGGAATGTGCACGAAAAATAGTAATTTTTTACAGTTACCTCTCAAACATTCGCATCGTTTTTTTTTGTACGAGTTCTTTTTTAGATTGCCGTTTGTCGATTGCCGGCCATTTTCGCACAAATATTGTCGATTTACGTTTGCCGAATTTTCAAAATTTTTTGCCGCACATCCCTGATCGGAAGGCACTACCGCAGGGCGCGTGCTTCGCACACACACTTGCTGCAAAATTCCATCGCAGAAGCACGTGCTGGAAGGTAGTATAGCGCATCATGCTGACACGAGGAATGATCGGCACACCGACATGATAGCCGGCAAGCTCGCCGAGCACCACCTACAGCTCCCAGTGATAAGGCAGCCCTTTGAGCGGCTGGACGAGACCAGTGGCCGCATTCATGAAACTACGGGAGCCTCCCAGGAGGGTCCAAAGTCCGTCTGCCGCATACATCGGCTGGTTCTAAAAACCTTCCCGGGAGGCTCCTATAGTTTCATGAATACGGTCACCGATATCACTATATTGGGTAATTGATCCTGAGACACTGCCGAGATCTGAGTCCCGACCAGAGAGTGTCGCATGTTTTCCTCGGAAATTTATTTCGAGTTGAATGTGTATCATGGAAGCACTGAAGCTCATATTAGCTGGGGCTTGTGCTGCAATTTTAAACACAACAGAAGCACGTGCTCCCCCGGAAGCACGTTCCCTGACTGTGCCAGAAACCACCTTGTCTCCGAGTTGAATGCATATTCGACAAACGTTGAATGCGGCGATTGTCTGAGAGAATTATGTCACATACTGTGCAGCAAAATGCTTTTTTACCGATTAAAATTTTGATTCCAGAGTCTTTGATGCTTTTTCCCATTTTTAAGGCTTACTCTCGGCTGGGCACCGACACACTCAGGAACACCCTGTCGCCACGATGAGGCGGTAAACCATCCAGAGGGAAAAGTGCTGCACTGCACTCGCCTTCACGCGTAGACCTCGTCATAAAAATTCGCCAATGAGTCCAGCAGCTCTACATCAACTAAGCAAGCTAACCTCTTCTGTGAACCTCTACCAGTTCACCTCGTCAGTCAATTCAGCAATTCAGTCCAGCAACTCTTAATGTCACCTGCGTCTCTGCTAACCAGTTCAAGAGCTCAACTCGACAGCTCTGCATGCTACCTACGTTAGTCAAACTCGCCTGTGACGCTGTACAAGCTGACTTCGCCAGTAAACCTTGCCAGCCTGTTCAACAGCACCATAGTCCCGCTCCGCCAGCTAGGCTCGTCCGTAAACCTCTACCATTTGATTTCGTCAGCGACCTTTGATTGAAAGTTCAGCGACTCCACAGACCAACCTCTCCCGCTAGCTCGTTGGTGGATATCTACCAGTTGGCTCCGTCCGTAAACTGTACCAGCCGGTTTGGCAGCTCCCTGCCAGACATTTCAGCAACTCCCAAGGCTAACCTCGTATCTCTACGAAATGACTCCGCCAGTATGCTCCGCCATGCAGTTCAGCGGCTCCACAACAACTCCGCCAGCCAACCCGTTCCGTAATCCTCTACTGGTAGAGTCCGCTAGTGTACACTGTCGGCCAATTAGCAGTTATATAGGTCAACTCGGAAAGCTAACCTTGTCTGGAACGCTCTATCAGTTGACTCCGTCAGTCAACTCTGCAGTCAAGCCAGTCCGGCAGCGCCGCAGGCCAGCTCTGCCAGCTAACCTAGTCCGTGAATACCCACCAGTCAACTCTGCTAACCAGTGCAGCAGCTCAATAGAACAATCCCGCCAATAAACCTTATCCCTGAACTTCTACCACTTGACCCCTCCAATCTACTCTGCCGGTCAGTCCAGCGGCGCCACAGACCAGCTCTACAAGCTGACCTCGTCCGTGAATCCCTACCATTTGATTTCGCTAGTCTAAGCAGCCGGCCATTCCAGCAGCACCACAGGCCAGCTTCGCCAGCTGACCTAGTTCATGAATACCTACCAGTTGACTACGTCAGTCAACTCTGCCAGCCAGTGCAGCAGCTCATTGAGTCAACTCCGCCAGTTAACCTCGTCCGTAAACTTCAACCAGTAGACTCCGACCATCTACACTGGCGGCCACTCAGCAGCTATTCAGGTCAACTACGCCGGTTCCACTCAGCAGCTATACAGGTCAACTACGCCAGTCAACTCTGTTAGCCAGTCCGGCAGCGCCACAGGCCAGCTCCGCCGACTGACCTAGACTATGAATATCTACCAGCTGACTCCGCCACTCGACTCTGCCAGCCAGTGCAGCAGCTCAATAGGTCAACTCCGCCAGTTAAACTTGTCCGTAAAATTCTATTGTGAATTTCTGAAACTTGACTCCGTCTGTCGACTCTGCCGACTGGTCCGGCAGAGCCATCAGACAGCTCCCCAGCTGACCAAGCAAGCGAATATCTCCCAGTTGACTCCGCCAGTCAACACTGCCTTCAAGTTCGGCAGCGCCACAGGACAACTCCGTCAGCCGACCTAGTCCGTGAATACCTACCAGTTGACTACGTCAGTCAACACTCCGGCAGCGCCACAGGCCAACTCCGCCAGCTGACCTAGTCCCTACCAGCTGACTACGTCAGTCAACTCTGTCAGCCAGTGCAGCAGCTTAATAGGTCAACTAAGGCAGTTAACCTTGTCCGTAAAATTCTATCATGAATTTCTAAAACTTGACTCCGTCTGTCGACTCTGCCGACTGGTCCGACAGCACCACCAGACAGCTCCCCCAGCTGACCAAGCACGTGAATATCTCCCAGTTGACTCCGCCAGTCAACACTGCCGGCCAGTCCGGAAGCGCTACAAGCCAGCTTCGCCAGATGACCTAGTCTGTGAATACCTACCAGCTGACTATGTCAGTCAACTTTGCCAGCCAGTGCAGCAGCTCAATAGGCCGTGAATTTCAACCAGTAGACTCCGACAATATACACTGGCGGCCACTCAGCAGCTATTCAGGTCAACTACGTCGGTTCCACTCAGCAGCTATACAGGTCAACTACGCCAGTTAGCCTTGTCCGTAACGCTCTACCAGCTGACTCCGCCACTCGACTCTGCAAAGTCCCGGTTATCTCTCTGGGCTTAGATTTCGATGGAACTTCAGTTAGACTCTGGCAGACCCTTAGTGACCTAAGGATTTCGATTATCACCAGCGGAGGAGCGGTGGGCCTCAGTGAAATATAGCTAGTGATAAGGAGGTTCAGACGAAAAAGCCACCGCTTCGCGCTGTGATAACCGAAAAGAGGGATTCACTTGGAATGAACCAGAGTTTATCTAGAATGACAAGCTGGATACAATTCCGATTTCATGCTGGATTCTAAATCGTGCAACGCCTGTGGTTGCCCACACGTCTCATGAACCTTGGTAAGCAGTCCCAGTGCGACATTTCTCAACGAGTCTCCCACCGACTCATACCATTCCATACTCTATGAACCACTACGATAACATTGTGGACCTCAAAATGAAGCAACCTCATTGCTCAGTACATTTTCACAAGCCTGCTAAACTCGAGCCCGCGCGATCAAACATGAGAATATTCTTCATCTACAATTCAGACAGACGAGATGCGAGAACTTGTCAATAAGAGCTTTTCAATGATGTCCTGTGCCATCAGAATCATTTGAAACAAACTTGTTGTCGTCGGATAAGATGACATTACACACGATTCAGCAAACGGCGCCTCAATGCGTGGAGCACTTACGTTCCCTTAGTTCGTGCACATGCGCAGGCGTCAAATGTTCTGACCAATAAGGTTGCTTCATTTAGAAGTCCGCAATGTTGTCGTAGTGGTTGATACAATATGGAATGGTACTTGCCGAGAATCTCGGCAGCAAAGAGTAATCCGTCGGTGGGACCGACACCATGACGCTGGCGACTTGTTGAGTAATGTCTCACTGGAACTGTTTCCCAGACTCCATGAGAAGTGTACGCAACCACAGAGTTGAGCGATTCATGACCCAGCATTAACTTGGAATTACATCCAGCTTGTCGTTCTCGCTAGCTTAAATTCCATCGAAATCCAAGTCCACAGAGGTAACCGGGACTTTCTCGTCAGAAGACAGGTGAAGTTCGCCGGAAAAGTGGACAAATAGCATCACTCTGAACCAATATTCTATGAACAAGGTGCACACCCACGCCGCTTCGCGGCGTACTTGTAGGCGTATATTGTGACGCATAGAATAATCCAATCATTGCAAAATAAGAAGTTAATTATTATCCTTCCTGGGAACCCAGCCAGGCCCACACACTTCCTGTGGCGCCTGGCGCACTCCTAGTTGAGTCCCGCGCATTTTCCCCGATGCTAGACGCTCTCCCAGTTGGGTCCCACACACTTTTCTCAGCGCTTGGCACACTCACAGTCGGTTCCCACACACTTTCCCCGGCGCTTGGTGCACTCCCATTTCAGTCCCACACACTTTCCTTGACGCTTGACGCATTCACGATTTGGTTCCACACACTTTTTCCGGCGCTGGACGCACTCCCACTTGAGTCCAATACACTTTGCACGGCGCGTGGCGCACTTCCCGTTGGGTCGCGCACACTTTACACGGCGCGTGGCGTACTTTCAATTGGGTCGCGCACACTTTCCCAGTTGCTTGGCGCACTTCCATTTGAGTCCCGCACACTTCCCACGGCGCTTGGCACACTAACAGTCGGGTTCCGCACACTTTACACGGGGCGTGGCACACTTTCAGTTGGGTCGCGCACACTTTACACGGCACGTGGCGCACTTCCAGTTGGGTCACGCACACTTTACACGGCGCGTGGCGCACTTCCAATTGGGTCGCACACACTTTCCCCGGTGCTTGGCGCACTCCCATTTGAGTCCCACACACTTTCCACGGCGGGTCCCGCACACTTTCCACGGCGCGTGGCGCACTTCGTTTGGTCGCGCACACTTTACGCGGCGCGTGGCGCACTCCCAGTCGGGTCCCGCACACTTTACACGACGCGTGGCTGCACTCCCAGTTGGGTCCTGTACATCCTTCCCGGCGTGTGGCGCACTCCTAACTGGATCCCACATATTCTCCGGTCAACGGTCAACGGTCACCGGTCAACTCTTAGCCGTTTATTATTATGTATGATACACATGAAAGAGGGGCAATGTCGCGACACCTGCGACGATTTAAAAGTTTCTAATTAGCGCCTCCTCGACAGGCCGCCCGGGACTGCATGCATACCGTAACACTACGAGACCACCCGGAAAGGGCCCATTTCAAATGGCCATTCCTACATTCGACGCACCCGACGGACGGCAGCCCTCATTTTCCTGCCACCTTTTATTAGCCTAATAAATAGTTCATTATGTTTGATGTCTAATCAACATTCCTAACCCTTTTATAACCACATATTAACAATCGTTGGTGCAACAGGCAAAGTGGCGGTCGTCGCGAGAAATTTTCATGTTTCTCAAGTGTTGCTATACTTATCGTCGTAAGAAATACAGACTTGTTGCTGTAACTAAAGACAAATTGGGGAATTTAGAGTTCTACCAAGTGAACCATCGTCTTCGTCTGAGTAGAAAACAGAAACTCTCCCCAATATTAAAAACCTCGATGCAACATATAATACGCCTAATTCACAGGCGTAGCTATACTTAATGCCCCGCGGAGTACCTACCAGTTGACTACTTAGACAGTAGGTGCGGACTGACCGCTGGCAATCAAGGCCTCTTCGGGCGGTACGGCGGCAAGTTGCGAGCGGATCGCTGCTCATCGTGGCCTCTTCGGGCGGATCGCTGCCTCTCGTCGTCTCAGCGGACGGATCGCTGCGTTTTGGCGGGCGGATAGCGGCACCTGGGAAAGTTGATCACGCTAGCGGGCGGATCGCCGGCAATCTTTGAAGCGGCGATCCGCCCGCAACCTGCCAGCGATCCGTCCGTCACTATTTGATAGCCAGGCGAAGCGAAACGAACACTGCACATGATGGAAGGGAGTCGGAGAGGCCGGCTCTACGTTTGGCGAAGCCAAACGATCACGCCCTTCGTTTGGCGAAGCGAAACGAACACTGCACATGATGGAAGGGGGTCGGCGAAGCCGGCCCTTCGTTTGGCGAAGCGAAACGAATACTGCACACGATGGAAGGGAGTCGGAGAGGCCGGCCCTACGTTTGGCCAAGCCAAACGATCACGCCCTTCGTTTGGCGAAGCGAAACGAACACTGCACATGATGGAAGGGGGTCGGCGAAGCCGGCCCTTCGTTTAGCGACGCCAAACGATTACTAATCATCAATGAAAAAGGGTCGGCGAAGCCGGCCCTTTGTTTGGCGAAGCCAAACGAACACTGCACATGATGGAAGGGGGTCGGCGAAGCCGGCCCTTCGTTTGGCGAAGCGAAACGAACACTGCACATGATGGAAGGGGTCGGCGAAACCGGCCCTTCGTTTGGCGAAGCGAAACGAACACTGCACATGATGGAAGGGGGTCGGCGAAGCCGGCCCTTCGTTTGGCGAAGGCAAACGAACACTGCACATGATGGAAGGGGTCGGCGAAACCGGCCCTTCGTTTGGCGAAGCTAAACGAACACTGCACATCATGGAAGGGGGTTGGCGAAGCCGGCCCTTCATTTGGCGAAGCGAAACGAACACTCCACATAATGGAAGGGGGTCGGGGAAGCTGGCCCCACGTTTGGCGAAGCCAAACGAACACTGCACATGATGGAAGGGGGTCGGAGAAGCCGGTTCTTCGTTTGGCTTTGCCAAACGAATATCGCTCATGATGGAAGGTGGTCGGCGAAGCCGGCCCTTCGTTTGGCGAAGCCAAGCGAACACTGCAAATGATGGAAGGGGTCGGCGAAACCGGCCCTTCGTTTGGCGAAGCTAAACGAACACTGCACATCATGGAAGAGGGTCGGCGAAGCCGGCCCTTCATTTGGCGAAGCGAAACAAACACTCCACATAATGGAAGGGGGTCGGGGAAGCTGGCCCCACGTTTGTAGCGACGAACACTCCTCATGATAAAAGGGGGTCGGAGAAGCCGGTTCTTCGTTTGGCTGTGCCAAACGATTATCGCTCATGATGGAAGGTGGTCGGCGAAGCCGGCCCTTCGTTTGGCGAAGCCAAGCGAACACTGCACATGATGAAAGGGAGTCGGCGAAGCCGGCCCTTCGTTTGGCCAAGACAAACGATTACTAATCATCATTGAAAAAGGGTCGGCGAAGCCGGCCCTCCGTTTAGCGAAGCGAAACGAACACTCCTCATGATAAAAGGGGGTCGGAGAAGCCGGTTCTTCGTTTGGCTTTGCCAAACGATTATCGCTCATGATGGAAGGGTCGGCGAAACCGGCCCTTCGTTTGGCAAGCGAAACGAACACTCCACATAATGGAAGGGGGTCGGGGAAGCTGGCCCCACGTTTGTGAAAGCCAAACGAATATTGCACATGATGGAAGGGGGTCGGGGAAGCTGGCCCCACGTTTGGCGAAGCCAAACGAATATTACACATGATGGAAGGGAGTCGGCGAAGCCGGCCCTTCGTTTGGCGAAGGCAAACAAACACTGCACATGATGGAAGGGGTCGGCGAAACCGGCCCTTCGTTTGGCGAAGCTAAACGAACACTGCACATCATGGAAGGGGGTTGGCGAAGCCGGCCCTTTATTTGGCGAAGCGAAACGAACACTCCACATAATGGAAGGGGATCGGGGAAGCTGGCCCCACGTTTGGCGAAGCCAAACGAACACTGCACATGATGGAAGGGGGTCGGAGAAGCCGGTTCTTCGTTTGGCTTTGCCAAACGAATATCGCTCATGATGGAAGGTGGTCGGCGAAGCCGGCCCTTCGTTTGGCGAGGCCAAGCGAACACTGCAAATAATGGAAGGGGTCGACGAAACCGGCCCTTCGTTTGGCGAAGCTAAACGAACACTGCACATCATGGAAGAGGGTCGGCGAAGCCGGCCCTTCATTTGGCGAAGCGAAACGAACACTCCACATATTGGAAGGGGGTCGGGGAAGCTGGCCCCACGTTTGGCGAAGCGAAACGAACACTCCTCATGATAAAAGGGGGTCGGAGAAGCCGGTTCTTCGTTTGGCTTTGCCAAACGATTATCGCTCATGATGGAAGGTGGTCGGCGAAGCCGGCCCTTCGTTTGGCGAAGCCAAGCGAACACTGCACATGATGAAAGGGAGTCGGCGAAGCCGGCCCTTCGTTTGGCCAAGCCAAACGATTACTAATCATCATTGAAAAAGGGTCGGCGAAGCCGGCCCTCCGTTTAGCGAAGCCAAACGAACACTCCACATGATGGAAGGGGGTCGGAGAAGCCAGTTCTTCGCTTGGCTTGGCCAAACGAATACTGCACATGATGGAAGGGGGTCGGCGAAGCCGGCCCTTCGTTTGGCGAAGCGAAACGAACACTCCACATAATGGAAGGGGGTCGGGGAAGCTGGCCCCACGTTTGGCGAAGCCAAACGAATATTGCACATGATGGAAGGGGGTCGGGGAAGCTGGCCCCACGTTTGGCGAAGCCAAACGAATATTACACATGATGGAAGGGAGTCGGCGAAGCCGGCCCTTCGTTTGGCCAAGCCAAACGATTACTAATCATCAATGAAAAAGGGTCAGCGAAGCCGGCCCTCCGTTTAGCGAAGCCAAACGAACACTCCACATGATGGAAGGGGGTCGGCGAAGCCGGCCCTTCGTTTGGCGAAGCGAAACGAACACTCCACATAATGGAAGGGGGTCGGGGAAGCTGGCCCCACGTTTGGCGAAGCCAAACGAACACTGCACATGATGGAAGGGGGTCGGAGAAGCCGGTTCTTCGTTTGGCTTTGCCAAACGAATATCGCTCATGATGGAAGGTGGTCGGCGAAGCCGGCCCTTCGTTTAGCGAAGCCAAGCGAACACTGCAAATGATGGAAGGGGTCGGCGAAACCGGCCCTTCGTTTGGCGAAGCTAAACGAACACTGCACATCATGGAAGGGGGTCGGCGAAGCCGGCCCTTCATTTGGCGAAGCGAAACGAACACTCCACATAATGGAAGGGGGTCGGGGAAGCTGGCCCCACGTTTGGCGAAGCGAAACGAACACTCCTCATGATAAAAGGGGGTCGGAGAAGCCGGTTCTTCGTTTGGCTTTGCCAAACGATTATCGCTCATGATGGAAGGTGGTCGGCGAAGCCGGCCCTCCGTTTAGCGAAGCCAAACGAACACTCCACATGATGGAAGGGGGTCGGAGAAGCCAGTTCTTCGCTTGTCTTGGCCAAACGAATACTGCACATGATGGAAGGGGGTCGGCGAAGCCGGCCCTTCGTTTGGCGAAGCAAAACGAACACTCCACATAATGGAAGGGGGTCGGGGAAGCTGGCCCCACGTTTGGCGAAGCCAAACGAATATTGCACATGATGGAAGGGGGTCGGGGAAGCTGGCCCCACGTTTGGCGAAGCCAAACGAATATTACACATGATGGAAGGGAGTCGGCGAAGCCGGCCCTTCGTTTGGCCAAGCCAAACGATTACTAATCATCAATGAAAAAGGGTCAGCGAAGCCGGCCCTCTGTTTAGCGAAGCCAAACGAACACTCCACATGATGGAAGGGGGTCGGCGAAGCCGGCCCTTCGTTTGGCGAAGCGAAACGAACACTCCACATAATGGAAGGGGGTCGGGGAAGCTGGCCCACGTTTGTGAAACCAAACGAACACTGCACATGATGGAAGGGGGTCGGAGAAGCCGGTTCTTCGTTTGGCTTTGCCAAACGAATATCGTCATGATGGAAGAGTGGTCGGCTGAAGAGCCAACTTCCCTTGTTCATGAAATAACCAAGCAGAAACACTGAAAATGCCAGTGGAAGGGGTCGGCGAAACTCGGCCCTTCGTTTGTGGCGAAGCGAAACGAACACTGCACATGATGGAAGGGGGTCGGCGAAGCCAAGCAACTTCCGTTTGGCGAAGGCAAACGAACACTGCACATGATGGAAGGGGTCAGCGAAACCGGCCCTTCGTTTGGCGAAGACTAAACGAACACTCGCATCATGGAAGGGGGTTTGGCAAAGCCGGCCCTTCATTTAAAGCGAAGCGAAACGAACACTCCACGCATAATGGAAGAGGGGGTCGGGGAAGCTGACTAGCGTTTAGCAAAGCCAAACAGAACACTGCACATGAAATCGATGGAGAGGGGTGCAGGAGAAAGCCGGTTCTTCGTTTGGCTTTGCCAAACGAATATCGCTCACTGATGGAAGGTGGTCAGC
>JAPDOI010001638.1:0-157401 GCA_029168955.1 Aplectana chamaeleonis | reverse complement strand
TTGGACCCAACTGGGAGTGCGCCGAGCGCCGAGAAAAGTGTGTTGGACCCAAATGGGAGTGCGCCGAGCGCCCAGAAAAGTGTGTTGGACCCAACTGGGAGTGCGCCGAGCGCCGAGAAAAGTGCGTAGGACCCCAATGTGAGTGCGCCGAGCGCCGAGAAAAGTGTGTTGGACCCAAATGGGAGTGCGCCGAGCGCCCAGAAAAGTGTGTTGGACCCAACCGGGAAAGCGCCGAGCGCCAAGAAAAAAGCGTTGGATCCAACTGGGAGTGTGCCGAGCGCCGGTAAAAGTGTTTTGGACCCAACTGGGAGTGCACCGGGCGCCGAGAAAAGTGTGTTGGACCCAAATGGGAGTGCGCCGAGCGCCCAGAAAAGTGTGTTGGACCCAACCGGGAAAGCGCCGAGCGCCGAGAAAAGTGCGTGGGACCCAACCGGGAGTGCGCCGAGCGCCGAGAATTGTGCGTGGGACCCAAATGTGAGTGCGCCGAGCGCCGAGAAAAGTGTGTTGGTCCCAAGTGGGAGTGCGCCGAGCGCCGAGAAAAGTGTGTTGGGCCCTACTGGAAGTGCGCCGTGCGGCGAGAAAAAGTGTGTTGGACCCAACTGGGAGTGCGCCGAGAGCCGAGAATTGTGCGTGGGACCCAAATGTGAGTGCGCCGAGCGCCGAGAAAAGTGAGTTCGACACAAGTGGGAGTGCGCCAAGCGCCGAGAAAAGTGTGTTCGACCCAAGTGGGAGTGCGCCGAGCGCCGAGAAAAGTTTGTTGAACCCAAGTGGGAGTGCGCCGAGCGCCGAGAAATGTGTGTTGGACCCAACTGGAAGTGCGCCGTGCGGCGAGAAAAGTGTGTTGGACCCAACTGGGAGTGTGCCGAGCGCCGGTAAAAGTGTTTTGGACACAAGTGGGAGTGCGCCGAGCGCCGAGAAAAGTGTGTTGACCCAACTGGGAGTGCGCCGAGCGCCGAGAAAAGTGTGTTGGACCCAACTGGGAGTGCGCCGAGCGCCGAGAAAAGTGTGTTGGACCCAACTGGGAGTGCGCCGAGCGCCGAGAAAAGTGTGTTGGACCCAACTGGGAGTGCGCCGAGCGCCGAGAAAGTGTGTTGGACCCAACTGGGAGTGCGCCGAGCGCCGTGAAAAGTGTGTTGGACCCAACTGGGAGTGCGCCGAGCGCCGAGAAAAGTGTGTTGGACCCAACTGGAGTGCGCCGAGCGCCGAGAGAAGGGTGTTGGACCCAACTGGGAGTGCGCCGGGCGCCGAGAAAAGTGTGTTGGACCCAACTGGGAGTGTGCCGTGCGCCGAGAAAAGCGTGTTGGACCCAACCGGGAGGGCACCGAGCGCCGAAAAAAGTGTGTTGGACCCACGTGGGAGTGCCCCGAGCGCCGTGAATAGTGTGTTGCACCCAACTGGGAGTGCGCGGAGCGCCGAGAAAAGTGTGTTGGACCCAACTGGGAGTGCGACGAGCGCCGAGAAAAGTGTGTTGGACCCAACTGGGAGTGCGCCGAGCGCCGAGAAAAGTGTGTTGGACCCAAATGGGAGTGCGCCGAGCGCCGAGAAAAGTGTGTTGGACCCAAATGGGAGTGCGCCGAGCGCCGAGAAAAGTGTGTTGGACCCAACTGGGAGTGCGCCGAGCGCCGAGAAAAGTGTGTTGGACCCAACTGGGAGTGCGCCGAGCGCCGAGAAAAGTGTGTTGGACCCAACCGGGAGTGCACCCAGCGCCGAGAAAAGTGTGTTGAACCCAAGTGGGAGTGCGCCGAGCGCCGAGAAAAATGTGTTGGACCCAACCGGGAGTGCATCGAGCGCCGAGAAAAGTGTGTTGGACCCTACTGGAAGTGCGCCGTGCGGCGAGAAAAGTGTTTTGGACCCAAGTGGTAGTGCGCCGAGCGCCGAGAAAAGTGTGTTGGACCCAACCGGGAGTGCGCCGAGCGCCAAGAAAAATGTGTTGGACCCAACCGGGAGTGCGCCGAGCGCCGAGAAAAGTGTGTTGGACCCTACTGGGAGTGCGCCGAGCGCCGAGAAAGTGTGTTGGACCCAACTGGGAGTGCGCCGAGCGCCGAGAAAAGTGTGTTGGACCCAACTGGGAGTGCGCCGAGCGCCGAGAAAAGTGTGTTGGACCCAAGTGGGAGTGCGCCGAGCGCCGAGAAAAGTGTGTTGGACCCAACTGGGAGTGCGCCGAGCGCCGAGAAAAGTGTGTTGGACCCAAGTGGGAGTGCGCCGAGCGCCGAGAAAGTGTGTTGGACCCAACTGGGAGTGCGCCGAGCGCCGAGAAAAGTGTGTTGGACCCAACTGGGAGTGCGCCGAGCGCCGAGAAAAGTGTGTTGGACCCAACTGGGAGTGCGCCGAGCGCCGAGAAAAATGTGTTGGACCCAAATGGGAGTGCGCCGAGCGCCGACAAAAGTGTGTTGGACCCAAATGGGAGTGCGCCGAGCGCCGGGAAAAGTATGTTGGACCCAACTGGGAGTGCGCCGAGCGCCGAGAAAAGTGTGTTGGACCCAAATGGGAGTGCGCCGAGCGCCGAGAAAAGTGTGTTGGACCCAACTGGGAGTGCGCCGAGCGCCGAGAAAAATGTGTTGGACCCAACTCCGGAAAAAGTGTACTGGACCCAACTGGGAGTGGGCCGAGCGCCGAAAAAAGTGTGTTGGACCATACTGGAAGTGCGCCGTGCGGCGAGAAAAGTGTGTTGGACCCAACCGGGAGTGCGCCGAGCGCCGAGAAAAGTGTGTTGGACCCAACCGGGAAAGCGCCGAGCGCCGGGAAAAGTGTGTTGGACCCAACTGGGAGTGTGCCGAGCGCCGAGCGCCGGTAAAAGTGTTTTGGACCCAACTGGGAGTGCACCGAGCGCCGAGAAAAGTGTGTTGGACCCAAGTGGGAGTGCGCCGAGCGCCCAGAAAAGTGTGTTGGACCCAACCGGGAAACCGCCGAGCGCCAAGAAAAATGTGTTGGATCCAACCGGGAGTGCGCCGAGCGCCGAGAAAAGTGTGTTGGACCCAACCGGGAAAGCGCCGAGCGCCAAGAAAAAGGCGTTGGATCCAAATGGGAGTGCGCCGAGCGCCGAGAAATGTGTGTTGGACCCAACTATTACTGCCCCGAGCGCCGAGAAAAGTGCGTGGGACCCAAATGTGAGTGCGCCGAGCGCCGAGAAAAGTGTGTTTGACACAAGTTGGAGTGCGCCGAGCGCCGAGAAAAGTGTGTGTGACCCAACTGGGAGTGCGCCGAGCGCCGAGAAAAGTGTGTTGGACCCAACTGGGAGTGTGCCGAGCGCCGGTAAAAGTGTTTTGGACCTAACTGGGAGTGCACCAAGCGCCGAAAAAAGTGTGTTGGACTCAAGTGGGAGTGCGCCGAGCGTCGAGAAAAGTGTGTTGGACCCAACTATCAGTGCACCGAGCGCCGAGAAACGTGCGTAGGACCCAAATGTGAGTACGCCGAGCGCCGAGAAAAGTGTGTTGGACCCAAGTGGGAGTGCGTCCAGCGCCGAGAAAAATGTGTTGGACCCAACCGGGAGCGCGCCGAGCGCCGAGAAAAGTGTGTTGGACCCAACTGGGAGTGCGCCGAGCGCCGAGAAAAGTGTGTTGGACCCAACTGGGAGTGCGCCGAGCGCCGAGAAAAGTGTGTTGGACCCAACTGGGAGTGCGCCGAGCGCCGAGAAAAGTGTGTTGGACCCAACTGGGAGTGCGCCGAGCGCCGAGAAAAGTGTGTTGGACCCAACTGGGAGTGCGCCGAGCGCCGAGAAAAGTGTGTTGGACCCAACTGGGAGTGCGCCGAGCGCCGAGAAAAGTGTGTTGGACCCAACTGGGAGTGCGCCGAGCGCCGAGAAAAGTGTGTTGGACCCAACTGGGAGTGCGCCGAGCGCCGAGAAAAGTGTGTTGGACCCAACTGGGAGTGCGCCGAGCGCCGAGAAAAGTGTGTTGGACCCAACTGGGAGTGCGCCGAGCGCCGAGAAAAGTGTTGGACCCAACTGGGAGTGCGCCGAGCGCCGAGAAAAGTGTGTTGGACCAAACTGGGAGTGCGCCGAGCGCCGAGAAAAGTGTGTTGGACCCAACTGGGAGTGCGCCGAGCGCCGAGAAAAGTGTGTTGGACCCAACTGGGAGTGCGCCGAGCGCCGAGAAAAGTGTGTTGGACCCAACTGGGAGTGCGCCGAGCGCCGAGAAAAGTGTGTTGGACCCAACTGGGAGTGCGCCGAGCGCCGAGAAAAGTGTGTTCAACCCAAGTGGGAGTGCGCCAAGCGCCGAGAAAAGTGTGTTCGACCCAAGTGCGAGTGCGCCGAGCGCCGAGAAAAGTGTGTTCGACACAAGTTGGAGTGCGCCGAGCGCCGAGAAAAGTGTGTGTGACCCAACTGGGAGTGCACTGAGAGCCGAGAAAAGTGTGTTGGACCCAAGTGGGAGTGCGTCGAGCGCCGAGAAAAGTGTGTTGGACCCGAATGGGAGTGCGCCGAGCGCCCAGAAAAGTGCGTTGGACCCAACCGGGAAAGCGCCGACCGCCGAGAAAAGTGCGTTGGACCCAACCGGGAGCGCGCCAAGCGCCGAGAAAAGTGTGTTCGACACAAGTGGGATTGCGCTGAGCGCCGAGAAAAGTGTGTTCGACCCATGTGCGAGTGCGCCGAGCGCCGAGAAAAATGTGTTGGACCCAACTGGGAGTGTGCCGAGCGCCCAGAAAAGTGTGTTGGACCCAACCGGGAAAGCGCCAAGCGCCGAGAAAAGTGTGTTCGACCCAAGTGGGAGTGCGCCGAGCGCCGAGAAAAGTTTGTTGAACCCAAGTGGGAGTGCGCCAAGCGCCGAGAAAAGTGTGTTCAACCCAAGTGGGAGTGCGCCGAGCGCCGAGAAAGGTGTGTTGGACCCAAGTGCGATTGCGCCGAGCGCCGAGAAATGTGTGTTGGACCCAACTGGGAGTGCGCCGAGCGCCGAGAAAAGTGTGTTGGACCCAACTGGGAGTGCGCCGAGCGCCGAGAAAAGTGTGTTGGACCCAAGTGGGAGTGCGCCGAGCGCCGAGAAAAGTGTGTTGGACCCATGGGAGTGCGCCGAGCGCCGAGAAAAGTGTGTTGGACCCAACTGGGAGTGCGCCGAGCGCCGAGAAAAGTGTGTTGGACCCAACTGGGAGTGCGCCGAGCGCCGAGAAAAGTGTGTTGGACCCAACTGGGAGTGCGCCGAGCGCCGAGAAAAGTGTGTTGGACCCAACTGGGAGTGCGCCGAGCGCCGAAAAGTGTGTTGGACCCAACTGGGAGTGCGCCGAGCGCCGAGAAAAGTGTGTTGGACCCAAGTGGGAGTGCGCCGAGCGCCGAGAAAAGTGTGTTGGACCCTACTGGAAGTGCGCCGTGCGGCGAGAAACGTGTTTTGGACCCAACTGGGAGTGCACCGAGCGCCGAAAAAAGTGTGTTGGACTCAAGTGGGAGTGCGCCGAGCGTCGAGCGCCGAGAAATGTGTGTTGGACCCAACTATCAGTGCACCGAGCGCCGAGAAAAGTGCGTAGGACCCAAATGTGAGTACGCCGAGCGCCGAGAAAAGTGTGTTGGACCCAAGTGGGAGTGCGCCGAGCGCCGAGAAAAATGTGTTGGACCCAACCGGGAGTGCGCCGAGCGCCGAGAAAAGTGTGTTGGACCCTACTGGAAGTGCGCCGTGCGGCGAGAAAAGTGTGTTGGACCCAACTGGGAGTGTGCCGAGCGCCGGTAAAAGTGTTTTGGACCTAACTGGGAGTGCACCAAGCGCCGAAAAAAGTGTGTTGGACTCAAGTGGGAGTGCGCCGAGCGTCGAGAAAAGTGTGTTGGACCCAACTATCAGTGCACCGAGCGCCGAGAAAAGTGCGTAGGACCCCAATGTGAGTGCGCCGAGCGCCAAGAAAAGTGTGTTGGACCCAAATGCGAGTGCGCCGAGCGCCCCAAAAAGTGTGTTGGACCCAACTATTAGTGCACCGAGCGCCGAGAAAAGTGTGTTGGACCCAAATGTAAGTGCGCCGAGCGCCGAGAAAAGTGTGTTGGACCCAAGTGGGAGTGCGCCCAGCGCCGAGAAATGTGTGTTGGACCCAACTATTAGTGCACCGAGCGCCGAGAAAAGTGTGTTGGACCCAAGTGGGAGTGCGCCGAGCGCCGAGAAAAGTGTGTTGGACCCAACTGGGAGTGCGCCGAGCGCCGAGAAAAGTGTGTTGGACCCAACCGGGAGAGCGCCGAGCGCCGGGAAAAGTGTGTTGTACCCAAATGGGAGTGCGCCGAGCGCCCAGAAAAGTGTGTTGGACCCAAATGGGAGTGCGCCGAGCGCCCAGAAAAGTGTGTTGGACCCAACTGGGAGTGCACCGGGCGCCGAGAAAAGTGTGTTGGACCCAAATGGGAGTGCGCCGAGCGCCCAGAAAAGTGTGTTGGACCCAACCGGGAAAGCGCCGAGCGCCAAGAAAAAAGCGTTGGATCCAACTGGGAGTGTGCCGAGCGCCGGTAAAAGTGTTTTGGACCCAACTGGGAGTGCACCGGGCGCCGAGAAAAGTGTGTTGGACCCAAATGGGAGTGCGCCGAGCGCCGAGAAAAGTGTGTTGGACCCAAATGTGAGTGCGCCGAGCGCCGAGAAAAGTGCGTGGGACCCAAATGTGAGTGCGCCGAGCGCCGAGAAAAGTGTGTTCGACACAAGTTGGAGTGCGCCGAGCGCCGAGAAAAGTGTGTGTGACCCAACTGGGAGTGCACCGAGAGCCGAGAAAAGTGTGTTGGACCCAAGTGGGAGTGCGCCGAGCGCCGAGAAAAGTGCGTTGGACCCAACCGGGAGTGCGCCGAGCGCCGAGAAATGTGTGCTGGACCCAAATATTAGTGCGCCGAGCGCCGAGAAATGTGCGTGGGACCCAATTGGGAGTGCGCCGAGCGCCGAGAAATGTGTGTTGGACCCAACTATTAGTGCACCGAGCGCCGAGAAAAGTGCGTAGGACCCAAATGTGAGGGCGCCGAGCGCCGAGAAAAGTGTGTTGGACCCAAGTGGGAGTGCGCCGAGCGCCGAGAAAAATGTGTTGGACCCAACCGGGAGTGCGCCGAGCGCCGAGAAAAGTGTGTTGGACCCTACTGGAAGTGCGCCGTGCGGCGAGAAAAGTGTGTTGGACCCAACTGGGAGTGTGCCGAGCGCCGGTAAAAGTGTTTTGGACCCAACTGGGAGTGCACCGAGCGCCGAGAAAAGTGTGTTGGACCCAAGTGGGAGTGCACCGGGCGCTAAGAAAAGTGTGTTGGACCCAAATGGGAGTGCGCCGAGCGCCGAGAAAAGTGCGTTGGACCCAACCGGGAGCGCGCCAAGCGCCGAGAAAAGTGGGTTCGACACAAGTTGGAGCGCGCCGAGCGCCGAGAAAAGTGTGGTCGACCCAAGTGGGAGTGCGCCGTGCGGCGAGAAAAGTGTGTTGGACCCAACTGGGAGTGTGCCGAGCGCCGGTAAAAGTGTTTTGGACCCAACTGGGAAAGCACCGAGCGCCGAGAAAAGTGTTTTGGACCCAACTGGGAAAGCACCGAGCGCCGAGAAAAGTGTGTTGGACCCAAGTGGGAGTGCGCCGAGCGCCGAGAAAAATGTGTTGGACCCAACCGGGAGTGCGCCGAGCGCCGAGAAAAGTGTGTTGGACCCTACTGGAAGTGCGCCGTGCGGCGAGAAAAGTGTGTTGGACCCAACTGGGAGTGCGCCGAGCGCCGAGAAAAGTGTGTTCGACACAAGTGGGAGTGCGCCGAGCGCCGAGAAAAGTGTGTTGGACCCAACTGTGAGTGCGCCGAGCGCCGAGAAAAGTGTGTTGGACCCAACTTGGAGTGCGCCGAGCGCCGAGAAAAGTGTGTTGGACCCAACTGGGAGTGCGCCGAGCGCCGAGAAAAGTGTGTTGGACCCAACTGGGAGTGCGCCGAGCGCCGAGAAAAGTGTGTTGGACCCAACTGGGAGTGCGCCGAGCGCCGAGAAAAGTGTGTTGTACCCAACTGGGAGTGCGCCGAGCGCCATGAAAAGTGTGTTGGACCCAACTGGGAGTGCGCCGAGCGCCGTGAAAAGTGTGTTGGACCCAACTGGGAGTGCGCCGAGCGCCGTGAAAAGTGTGTTGGACCCAAGTGGGAGTGCGCCGAGCGCCATGAAAAGTGTGTTGGACCCAACTGGGAGTGCGCCGAGCGCCGAAAAAAGTGTGTTGGTCCCAACTGGGAGTGTGCCGAGCGCCGACAGAAGTGTGTTGGACCCAACTGGGAGTGTGCCGAGCGCCGAGAAAAGTGTGTTGGACCCAACTAGGAGTGCGCTGAGCGCCGAGAAAAGTGTGTGGGACTCGACTGGGAGTGCGCCGAGCACCGAGAAAGTGTGTTGGACCCAACTGGGAGTGCGCCGAGCGCCGAGAAAAGTGTGTTGGACCCAACTGGGAGTGCGCCGAGCGCCGAGAAAAGTGTGTTGGACCCAACTGGGAGTGCGCCGAGCGCCGAGAAAAGTGTGTTGGACCCAACTGGGAGTGCGCCGAGCGCCGAGAAAAGTGTGTTGGACCCAAGTGGGAGTGCGCCGAGCGCCGAGAAAAGTGTGTTGGACCCAACTGGGAGTGCGCCGAGCGCCGAGAAAAGTGTGTTGGACCCAACTGGGAGTGCGCCGAGCGCCGAGAAAAGTGTGTTGGACCCAACTGGGAGTGCGCCGAGCGCCGAGAAAAGTGTGTTGGACCCAAGTGGGAGTGCGCCGGGCGCCGAGAAAAGTGTATCGGACCCAACTGGGAGTGCGCCGAGCGCCGGGAAAAGTGTGTTGGGCCCAACTGGGAGTGCGCCGAGAAAAGTGTGTTGGACCCAACTGGGAGTGCACCGAGCGCCGGGAAAAGTGTGTTGGACCCAACTGGGAGAGCGCCGAGCGCCGAGCGCCGAGAAAAGTGTGTTGGACCCAACTGGGAGTGCGCCGAGCGCCGGGAAAAGTGTGTTGGACCCAACTGGGAGTGCGCCGAGCGCCGAGAAAAGTGTGTTCGACACAAGTGGGAGTGCGCCGAGCGCCGAGAAAAGTGTGTTGGACCCAACTGGGAGTGCGCCGAGCGCCGAGAAAAGTGTGTTGGACCCAACTGGGAGTGCGCCGAGCGGCGAGAAAAGTGTTTTGGACCCAACTGGGAGTGCGCCGAGCGCCCAGAAAAGTGTGTTGGACCCAACTGGGAGTGCACCGAGCGCCGAGAAAAGTGTTTTGGACCCAACTGGGAGTGCACCGAGCGCCGAGAAAAGTGTGTTGGACCCAAGTGGGAGTGCGCCGAGCGCCGAGAAAAATGTGTTGGACCCAACCGGGAGTGCGCCGAGCGCCGAGAAAAGTGTGTTGGACCCTACTGGAAGTGCGCCGTGCGGCGAGAAAAGTGTTTTGGACCCAACTGGGAGTGCACCGTGCGCCGCGAAAAGTGTGTTGGACCCAAATGGGGGGGGGCCGAGCGCCGGGAAAAGTGTGTTGTACCCAACTGGGAGTGCGCCGAGCGCCGTGAAAAGTGTGTTGGACCCAACTGGGAGTGCGCCGAGCGCCGTGAAAAGTGTGTTGGACCCAACTGGGAGTGCGCCGAGCGCCGTGAAAAGTGTGTTGGACCGAACTGGGAGTGCGCCCACGGCCGAGAAAAGTGTCTTGGACCCAACTGGGAGTGCGCCGAGCGCCGGGAAATGTGTGTTGGACCCAACTGGGAGTGTGCCGAGCGCCGAGAAAAGTGTGTAGGACCCAACTGGGAGTGCGCCGAGCGCCGAGAAATGTGTGTTGAACCCAACTATTAGTGCACCGAGCGCCGAGAAAAGTATGTTGGACCCAAGTGGGAGTGCGTCGAGGGCCGAGAAAAGTGCGTTGGACCCAACCGAGAGTGCGCCAAGCGCCAAGAAAAGTGTGTTGGACCCAACCGGGAGTGCGCCGAGCGCCGAGAATTGTGTGTTGGACCCAACTATTAGAGCACCGAGGGCCGAGAAAAGTGTGTTGGACCCAAGTGGGAGTGCGCCGAGCGCCGAGAAAAGTGTGTTGGACCCAAGTGGGAGTGCGCCGAGCGCCGAGAAAAGTGTGTTGGACCCAACCGGGAAAGCGCCGAGCGCCAAGAAAAGTGTGTTGGACCCAAGTGGGAGTGCGCCGAGCGCCGAGAAAAGTGTGTTGGACCCAAGTGGGAGTGCGTCGAGCGCCGAGAAAAGTGCGTGGGACCCAAATGTAAGTGCGCCGAGCGCTGAGAAAAGTGTGTTGGACCCAAGTGGGAGTGCGCCGAGCGCCGAGAAAAGTGTGTTGGACCCAAGTGGGAGTGCGCCGAGCGCCGAGAAAAGTGTGTTGGACCCAACCGGGAAAGCGCCGAGCGCCAAGAAAAAAGCGTTGGATCCAACTGGGAGTGCGCCGAGCGCCGGTAACAGTGTTTTGGACCCAACTGGGAGTGTACCGGGCGCCGAGAAAAGTGTGTTGGACCCAAATGGGAGTGCGCCGAGCGCCCAGAAAAGTGTGTTCGGCCCAAGTGGGAGTGCGCCGAGCGCCGAGAAAAGTGAGTTTGACACAAGTGGGATTGCGCTGAGCGCCGAGAAAAGTGTGTTGGACCCAACTGGGAGTGCGCCGAGCGCCGAGAAATGTGTGTTGTACCCAACTAGGAGTGCGCCGAGCACCGAGAAAAGTGTGCGGGACCCAAATGTGAGTGCGCCCAGCGCCGGGAAAAGTGCGTAGGACCCAAATGTGAGGGCGCCGAGCGCCGAGAAAAGTGTGTTGGACCCAAGTGGGAGTGCGCCGAGCGCCGAGAAAAATGTGTTGGACCCAACCGGGTGTGCGCCGAGCGCCGAGAAAAGTGTGTTGGACCCTACTGGAAGTGCGCCGTGCGGCGAGAAAAGTGTGTTGGACCCAACTGGGAGTGTGCCGAGCGCCGGTAAAAGTGTTTTGGACCCAACTGGGAGTGCACCGAGCGCCGAGAAAAGTGTGTTGGACCCAAGTGGGAGTGCGCCGAGCGCCGAGCGCCGAGAAAAGTGTGTTGGACCCAACCGGGAAAGCGCCGAGCGCCAAGAAAAGTGCGTTGGATCCAACTGGGAGTGTGCCGAGCGCCGGTAAAAGTGTTTTGGACCCAACTGGGAGTGCACCGGGCGCCGAGAAAAGTGTGTTGGACCCAACTATTAGTGCACCGAGCGCCGAGAAAAGTGCGTAGGACCCAAATGTGAGTGCGCCGAGCGCCGAGAAAAGTGTGTTGGACCCTAGTGGAAGTGCGCCGTGCGGCGAGAAAAGTGTGTTGGACCCAACTGGGAGTGCGCCGAGCGCCGAGAAACGTGTGTTGGACCCAACTAGGAGTGCGCCGAGCGCCGAGAAAAGTGTGTGGGACCCAAATGTGAGTGCGCCGAGCGCCGAGAAATGTGCGTGGGACCCAAATGTGAGTGCGCTGAGCGCCGAGAAAAATGTGCTGGACCCAACCGGGAGTGCGCCGAGCGCCGAGAAAAGTGTGTTGGACCCTACTGGAAGTGCGCCGGGCGGCGAGAGAAGTGTGTTGGACCAAACTGGGAGTGCGCCGAGCGCCGGGAAAAGTGTGCTGTACCCAACTGGGAATGCGTGAAGCGCCGGGGAAAGTGTGCTGGACCCAACTGGGAGTGCGCCGAGAAAAGTGTGTTCGACCCAAGTGCGAGTGCGCCGAGGGCCGAGAAAAGTGTGTTGGACCCAAATGTAAGTGCGCCGAGCGCCGAGAAAAGTGTGTTGGACCCAACTATTAGTGCACCGAGCGCCGAGAAATGTGTGTTGGACCCAATTGGGAGTGCGCCGAGCGCCGAGAAATGTGTGTTGGACCCAACTGGGAGTGCGCCGAGCGCCGAGAAAAGTGTGTTGGACTCAAATGTGAGTGCGCCGAGCGCCGAGAAAAGTGTGTTGGACCCAACTGGGAGTGCGCCGAGCGCCGAGAAATGTGTGTTGGACCCAACTATTAGTGCACTTAGCGCCGAGAAAAGTGTGTTGGACCCAAGTGGGTGTGCGCCCAGCGCCGAGAAAAGTGTGTTGGACCCAACTATTAGTGCACCGAGCGCCGAGAAATGTGTGTTGGACCCAACTATTAGTGCACCGAGCGCCGAGAAAAGTGTGTTTGACCCAACTGGGAGTGTGCCGAGCGCCGGTAAAAGTGTTTTGAACCCAACTGGGAGTGCACCGAGCGCCGAGAAAAGTGTGTTGGACTCAAGTGGGAGTGCGCCGAGCGCCGAGAAAAGTGTGTTCGACCCAAGTGGGAGTGCGCCAAGCGCCGAGAAAAGTGTGTTCGACCCAAGTGCGAGTGCGCCGAGCGCCGAGAAATGTGTGTTGGACCCAACTCCGGGAAAAGTGTACTGGACCCAACTGGGAGTGCGCTGAGCGCCGGAAAAAGTGTACTGGACCCAACTGGGAGTGCGCCGAGCGCCGAGAAAAATGTGTTGGACCCAACCGGGAGTGCGCCGAGCGCCGAGAAAAGTGTGTTGGACCCTACTGGAAGTGCGCCGTGCGGCGAGAAAAGTGTGTTGGACCCAACTGGGAGTGTGCCGAGCGCCGGTAAAAGTGTTTTGGACCCAACTGGGAGTGCACCGAGCGCCGAGAAAAGTGTGTTGGACCCAAGTGGGAGTGCGCCGAGCGCCGAGAAAAGTGTGTTGGACCCAAATGTAAGTGCGCCGAGCGCCGAGAAAAGTGTGTTGGACCCAAGTGGGAGTGCGCCCAGCGCCGAGAAAAGTGTGTTGGACCCAAGTGCGAGTGCGCCGAGGGCCGAGAAAAGTGCGTGGGACCCAAATGTAAGTGCGCCGAGCGCCGAGAAAAGTGTGTTGGACCCAATTGGGAGTGCGCCGAGCGCCGAGAAATGTGTGTTGGACCCAACTATTAGTGCACCGAGCGCCGAGAAAAGTGCGTGGGACCCAAATGTGAGTGCGCCGAGCGCCGGGAAAAGTGTGTTGGACCCAAGTGGGAGTGCGCCGAGCGCCGAGAAATGTGTGTTGGACCCAACTATTAGTGCACCGAGCGCCGAGAAAAGTGTGTTGGACCCAATTGGGAGTGCGCCGAGCGCCGAGAAATGTGTGTTGGACCCAACTATTACTGCCCCGAGCGCCGAGATAAGTGTGTAGGACCCAACTGGGAGTGCTCCGAGCGCCGAGAAATGTGTGTTGGACCCAACTATTAGTGCACCGAGCGCCGAGAAAAGTGTGTTGGACCCAACCGGGAGTGCGCCGAGCGCCGAGAAAAGTGTGTTGGACCCAACCGGGAAAGCGCCGAGCGCCGAGATAAGTGTGTAGGACCCAACTGGGAATGCTCCGAGCGCCGAGAAATGTGTGTTGAACCCAACTATTAGTGCACCGAGCACCGAGAAAAGTATGTTGGACCCAAATGTGAGTGCGCCGAGCGCCGAGAAAAGTGAGTTCGACACAAGTGGGATTGCGCTGAGCGCCGAGAAAAATGTGTTGGACCCAACTGGGAGTGCGCCGAGCGCCGAGAAAAGTGTGTTGGACCCAACTGGGAGTGCACCGGGCGCCGAGAAAAGTGTGTTGGACCCAACTGGGAGTGCACCGGGCGCCGAGTGAAGTGTGTTGGACCCAACCGGGAGTGCGCCGAGCGCCGAGAAAAGTGTGTTGGACCCTACTGGAAGTGCGCCGTGCGGCGAGAAAAGTGTGTTGGACCAAACTGGGAGTGTGCCGAGCGCCGGTAAAAGTGTTTTGGACCCAAGTGGGAGTGCGCCGAGCGCCGAGAAAAGTGGGTTGGACCCAACTGGGAGTGCGCCCAGCGCCGAGAAAAGTGTGTTGGACCCAACTGGGAGTGCGCCGAGCGCCGAGAAAAGTGTGTTGGACCCAACTGGGAGTGCGCCGAGCGCCGAGAAAAGTGTGTTGGACCCAACTGGGAGTGCGCCGAGCGCCGAGAAAAGTGTGTTGGACCCAACTGGGAGTGCGCCGAGCGCCGAGAAAAGTGTGTTGGACCCAAGTGGGAGTGCGCCGAGCGCCGAGAAAAGTGTGTTGGACCCAAGTGGGAGTGCGCCGAGCGCCGAGAAAAGTGTGTTGGACCCAACTGGGAGTGCGCCGAGCGCCGAGAAAAGTGTGTTGGACCCAACTGGGAGTGCGCCGAGCGCCGAGAAAAGTGTGTTGGACCCAACTGGGAGTGCGCCGAGCGCCGAGAAAAGTGTGTTGGACCCAACTGGGAGTGCGCCGAGCGCCGAGAAAAGTGTGTTGGACCCAACTGGGAGTGCGCCGAGCGCCGAGAAAAGTGTGTTGGACCCAACTGGGAGTGCGCCGAGCGCCGAGAAAAGTGTGTTGGACCCAACTGGGAGTGCGCCGAGCGCCGAGAAAAGTGTGTTGGACCCAACTGGGAGTGCGCCGAGCGCCGAGAAAAGTGTGTTGGACCCAACTGGGAGTGCGCCGAGCGCCGAGAAAAGTGTGTTGGACCCAAGTGGGAGTGCGCCGAGCGCCGAGAAAAGTGTGTTGGACCCAAGTGGGAGTGCGCCGAGCGCCGAGAAAAGTGTGTTGGACCCAACTGGGAGTGCGCCGAGCGCCGAGAAAAGTGTGTTGGACCCAACTGGGAGTGCGCCGAGCGCCGAGAAAAGTGTGTTGGACCCAACTGGGAGTGCGCCGAGCGCCGAGAAAAGTGTGTTGGACCCAACTGGGAGTGCGCCGAGCGCCGAGAAAAGTGTGTTGGACCCAACTGGGAGTGCGCCGAGCGCCGAGAAAAGTGTGTTGGACCCAACTGGGAGTGCGCCGAGCGCCGAGAAAAGTGTGTTGGACCCAACTGGGAGTGCGCCGAGCGCCGAGAAAAGTGTGTTGGACCCAACTGGGAGTGCGCCGAGCGCCGAGAAAAGTGTGTTGGACCCTCCTGGAAGTGCGCCATGCGGCGAGAAAAGTGTTTTGGACCCAAGTGGGAGTGCGCCGAGCGCCGAGAAAAGTGTGTTCGACCCAAGTGCGAGTGCGCCGAGCGCCGAGAAAAGTTTGTTCGACACAAGTGGGAGTGCGCCAAGCGCCGAGAAAAGTGTGTTGAAACCAAGTGGGAGTGCGCCAAGCGCCGAGAAAAGTTTGTCCGACACAAGTAGGAGTGCGTCGAGCGCCGAGAAAAGTGGGTTGGACCCTACTGGAAGTGCGCCGTGCGGCGAGAAAAGTGGGTTGGACCCTACTGGAAGTGCGCCATGCGGCGAGAAAAGTGTTTTGGACCCAAGTGGGAGTGCGCCGAGCGCCGAGAAAAGTTTATTCGACACAAGTGGAAGTGCGCTGAGCGCTGAGAAAAATGTGTTGGACCCACCCGGGTGTGCGCCGAGCGCCGAGAAAAGTGTGTTGGACCCTACTGGAAGTGCGCCGAGCGCCGAGAAAAGTGCGTTGGACCCAAATGTGAGTGCGCCGAGCGCCGAGAAAAGTGTGTTGGACCCAAGTGGGAGTGCGCCGAGCGCCGAGAAATGTGTGTTGGACCCAACTATTAGTGCACCGAGCGCCGAGAAATGTGTGTTGGACCCAATTGGGAGTGCGCCGAGCGCCGAGAAATGTGTGTTGGACCCAACTATTAGTGCACCGAGCGCCGAGAAAAGTGCGTGGGACCCAAATGTGAGTGCGCCGAGCGCCGGGAAAAGTGTGTTGGACCCAATTGGGAGTGCGCCAAGCGCCGAGAAAAGTGTGTTCGACACAAGTTGGAGTGCGCCGAGCGCCGAGAAAAGTGTGTGTGACCCAACTGGGAGTGCACCGAGAGCCGAGAAAAGTGTGTTGGACCCAAGTGGGAGTGCGTCGAGCGCCGAGAAAAGTGCGTTGGACCCAACCGGGAGTGCGCCAAGCGCCGAGAAAAGTGTGTTCGACACAAGTTGGAGTGCGCCGAGCGCCGAGAAAAGTGTGTGTGACCCAACTGGGAGTGCGCCGAGCGCCGAGAAATGTGTGTTGGACCCAACTATTAGTGCACCGAGAGCCGAGAAAAGTGTGTTGGACCCAAGTGGGAGTGCGTCGAGCGCCGAGAAAAGTGCGTTGGACCCAACCGGGAGTGCGCCAAGCGCCAAGAAAAGTGTGTTGGACCCAACCGGGAGTGCGCCGAGCGCCGAGAATTGTGCGTGGGACCCAAATGTGAGTGCGCCGAGCGCCGAGAAAAGTGAGTTCGACACAAGTGGGAGTGCGCTGAGCGCCGAGAAAAGTGTGTGTGACCCAAGTGCGAGTGCGCCGAGGGCCGAGAAAAGTGTGTTGGACCCAAATGTAAGTGCGCCGAGCGCCGAGAAAAGTGTGTTGGACCCAAGTGGGAGTGCGCCCAGCGCCGAGAAATGTGTGTTGGACCCAAGTGCGAGTGCGCCGAGGGCCGAGAAAAGCGTGGTGGACCCAACGGGGAGAGCGCCGGGGGCGGAGAATAGTGTGTTGGACCCAAATGTGAGTGCACCGAGCGCCCAGAAAAGTGTGTTGGACCCAACCGGGAAAGCGCCGAGCGCCAAGAAAAGTGTGTGTGACCCAACTGGCAGTGCGCCAAGCGCCGAGAAAAGTGTGTTCGACCCAAGTGGGAGTGCGCCGAGCGCCGAGAAAAGTGAGTTCGACACAAGTGGGATTGCGCTGAGCGCCGAGAAAAGTGTGTTCGACCCAAGTGCGAGTGCGCCGAGCGCCGGGAAAAGTGTGCTGTACCCAACTGGGAATGCGTGAAGCGCCGGGGAAAGTGTGCTGGACCCAACTGGGAGTGCGCCGAGAAAAGTGTGTTCGACCCAATTGGGAGTGCGCCGAGCGCCAAGAAATGTGTGTTGGACCCAACTAGGAGTGCGCCGAGCGCCGAGAAAAGTGTGTTGGACCCAACTGGGAGTGTGCCGAGCGCCGGTAAAAGTGTTTTGGACCCAACTGGGAGTGCACCGAGCGCCGAGAAAAGTGTGTTGGACCCAAGTGGGAGTGCGCCGAGCGCCGAGAAATGTGTGTTGGACCCAACTATTAGTGCACCGAGCGCCGAGAAAAGTGTGTTGGACCCGACCGGGAGTGCGCCGAGAGCCGAGAATTGTGCGTGGGACCCAAATGTGAGTGCGCCGAGCGCCGACAAAAGTGTGTTGGACCCAACTGGGAGTGTGCCGAGCGCCGGTAAAAGTGTTTTGGACCCAACTGGGAGTGCACCGAGCGCCGAGAAAAGTGTTTTGGACCCAACTGGGAGTGCACCGAGCGCCGAGAAAAGTGTGTTGGACCCAACTGGGAGTGCGCTGAGCGCCGGGAAAAGTGCACGGGACCCAAATGTGAGTGCGCCGAGCGCCGGGAAAAGTGTGTTGGACCCAACTGGGAGTGCACCGGGCGCTAAGAAAAGTGTGTTGGTCCCAAATGGGAGTGCGCCGAGCGCCCAGAAAAGTGTGTTGGACCCAACTGGGAGTGCACCGAGCGCCGAGAAAAGTGTTTTGGACCTAACTGGGAGTGCACCGAGCGCCGAGAAAAATGTGTTGGACCCAACCGGGAGTGCGCCGAGCGCCGAGAAAAGTGTGTTGGACCCAAATGTAAGTGCGCCGAGCGCCGGGAAAAGTGTGTTGGACCCAATTGGGAGTGCGCCGAGCGCCGAGAAAAGTGCGTAGGACCCAAATGTGAGTGCGCCGAGCGCCGGGAAAAGTGTGTTGGACCCAAGTGGGAGTGCGCCGAGCGCCGAGAAAAAAGCGTTGGATCTAAATGGGAAAGCGCCGAGCGCCGAGAAATGTGTGTTGGACCCAACTATTACTGCCCCGAGCGCCGAGATAAGTGTGTAGGACCCAACTGGGAGTGCTCCGAGCGCCGAGAAATGTGTGTTGAACCCAACTATTAGTGCACCGAGCGCCGAGAAAAGTATGTTGGACCCAAGTGGGAGTGCGTCGAGGGCCGAGAAAAGTGTGTTGGACCCAAGTGGGAGTGCGCCGAGCGCCGAGAAAAGTGTGTTGGACCCTACTGGAAGTGCGCCGAGCGGCGAGAAAAGTGTGTTGGACCCAACTGGGAGTGTGCCGAGCGCCGGTAAAAGTGTTTTGGACCCAACTGGGAGTGCACCGAGCGCCGAGAAAAGTGTGTTGGACCCAAGTGGGAGTGCGCCGAGCGCCGAGAAAAGTGTGTTGGACCCTACTGGAAGTGCGCCGTGCGGCGAGAAAAGTGTGTTGGACCCAACTGGGAGTGCGCCGAGCGCCGAGAAAAGTGTGTTGGACCCAACTGGGAGTGCCCCGAGCGCCGAGAAAAGTGTGTTGGACCCAACTGCGAGAGCGCCGAGCGCCGAGAAAAGTGTGTTGGACCCAAGTGGGAGTGCGCCGAGCGCCGAGAAAAGTGTGGGGGACCCAGCTGGGAGTGCGCGGAGCGCCGAGAAAAGTGTGTTGCACCCAAATGGGAGTGGGCCGAGCGCCGAGAAAAATGTGTTGGACCCAACCGGGAGTGCGCCGAGCGCCGAGAAAAGTGTGTTGGACCCTACTGGAAGTGCGCCGTGCGGCGAGAAAAGTGTGTTGGACCAAACTGGGAGTGTGCCGAGCGCCGGTAAAAGTGTTTTGGACACAAGTGGGAGTGCGCCGAGCGCCGAGCGCCGCGAAAAGTGTGTTGGACCCAAATGGGAGTGCGCCGAGCGCCGGGAAAAGTGTGTTGTACCCAACTGGGAGTGCGCCGAGCGCCGAGAAATGTGCGTGGGACCCAATTAGGAGTGCGCCGAGCGCCGAGAAAAGTGTGTTGGACCCAACTGGGAGTGCGCCGAGCGCCGAGAAAAGTGTGTTGAACCCAACTGGGAGTGCGCCGAGCGCCGAGAAAAGTGTGTTGGACCCAACTGGGAGTGCGCCGAGCGCCGAGAAAAGTGTGTTAGACCCGACTGGGAGTGCGCCGAGCGCCGAGAAAAGTGTGTTGGACCTAACTGGGAGGGCGCCGAGCGCCGAGAAAATGTGTTGGACCCAACTGGGAGTGCGCCGAGCGCCGAGAAAAGTGTGGTGGACCCAACTGGGAGTGCGCCGAGCGCCGAGAAAGTGTGTTGTACCCAACTGGGAATGCGCCCAGCGCCGGGAAAAGTGCGTAGGACCCAAATGTGAGGGCGCCGAGCGCCGAGAAAAGTGTGTTGGACCCAAGTGGGAGTGCGCCGAGCGCCGAGAAAAATGTGTTGGACCCAACCGGGTGTGCGCCGAGCGCCGAGAAAAGTGTGTTGGACCCAACTATTAGTGCACCGAGCGCCGAGAAAAGTGCGTAGGACCCAAATGGGAGGGCGCCGTGCGGCGAGAAAAGTGTGTTGGACCCAACTGGGAGTGCGCCGAGCGCCGAGAAAAGTGTGTTGAACCCAACTGGGAGTGCGCCGAGCGCCGAGAAAAGTGTGTTGGACCCAACTGGGAGTGCGCCGAGAGCCGAGAAAAGTGTGTTGGACCCAACTGGGAGTGCGCCGAGCGCCAAGAAAAGTGCGTTGGATCCAACTGGGAGTGTGCCGAGCGCCGGTAAAAGTGTTTTAGACCCAACTGGGAGTGCACCGAGCGCCGAGAAAAGTGCATAGGACCCAAATGTGAGTGCGCCGAGCGCCGAGAAAAGTGTGTTGGACCCCAGTGGGAGTGCGCCGAGCGCCGAGAAAAATGTGTTGGACCCAACCGGGAGTGCGCCGAGCGCCGAGAAAAGTGTGTTCGACACAAGTTGGAGTGCGCCGAGCGCCGAGAAAAGTGCGTGGGACCCAAATGTGAGTGCGCCGAGCGCCGGGAAAAGTGCATAGGACCCAAATGTGAGTGCGCCGAGCGCCGAGAAAAGTGTGTTGGACCCCAGTGGGAGTGCGCCGAGCGCCGAGAAAAATGTGTTGGACCCAACCGGGAGTGCGCCGAGCGCCGAGAAAAGTGTGTTGGACCCTACTGGAAGTGCGCCGTGCGGCGAGAAAAGTGTGTTGGACCAACTACTAGTGCACCGAGCGCCGAGAAAAGTGCGTAGGAACCAAATGTGAGTGCGCCGAGCGCCGAGAAAAGTGTGTTGGACCCAAGTGGGAGTGCGCCGAGCGCCGAGAAAAATGTGTTGGACCCAACCGGGAGTGCGCCGAGCGCCGAGAAAAGTGTGTTGGACCCTACTGGAAGTGCGCCGTGCGGCGAGAAAAGTGTGTTGGACCCAACTGGGAGTGTGCCGAGCGCCGAGAAATGTGTGTTGGACCCAACTGGGAGTGCACCACACGCCGAAAAAAGTGTGTTCGACCCAACTGCGAGTGCTCCGAGCGCGGAGAAAAGTGTGTTGGACCCAACTGGGAATGCGCCGAGCGCCGGGACAAGTGTGTTGGACCCAAGTGGGAGTGCGCCGAGCGCCGAGAAAAGTGTGTTGGACCCAACTGGGAGTGCGCCGAGCGCCGAGAAAAGTGTGTTGGACCCAACTGGGAGTGCGCCGAGCGCCGAGAAAAGTGTGTTGGACCCAAGTGGGAGTGCGCCGAGCGCCGAGAAAAGTGTGTTGGACCCAACTGGGAGTGCGCCGAGCGCCGAGAAAAGTGTGTTGGACAAAACTGGGAGTGCGCCGAGCGCCGAGAAAAGTGTGTTGGACCCAACTGGGAGTGCGCCGAGCGCCGAGAAAAGTGTTGGACCCAACTGGGAGTGCGCCGAGCGCCGAGAAAGTGTGTTGGACCCAAGTGGGAGTGCGCCGAGCGCCGAGAAAAGTGTGTTGGACCCAACTGGGAGTGCGCCGAGCGCCGAGAAAAGTGTGTTGGACCCAAGTGGGAGTGCGCCGAGCGCCGAGAAAAGTGTGTTGGACCCAACTGGGAGTGCGCCGAGCGCCGAGAAAAGTGTGTTGGACCCAACTGGGAGTGCGCCGAGCGCCGAGAAAAGTGTGTTGGACCCAACTGGGAGTGCGCCGAGCGCCGAGAAAAGTGTGTTGGACCCAACTGGGAGTGCGCCGAGCGCCGAGAAAAGTGTGTTGGACCCAACTGGGAGTGCGCCGAGCGCCGAGAAAAGTGTGTTGGACCCAACTGGGAGTGCGCCGAGCGCCGAGAAATGTGCGTGGGACCCAATTGGGAGTGCGCCGAGCGCCGAGAAAAGTGTGTTGGACCTAAGTGGGAGTGCGCCGAGCGCCGAGAAAAATGTGTTGGACCCAACCGGGTGTGCGCCGAGCGCCGAGAAAAGTGTGTTGGACCCTACTGGAAGTGCGCCGAGCGGCGAGGAAAGTGTGTTGGACCCAACTGGGAGTGTGCCGAGCGCCGGGAAAAGTGTTTTGAACCCAACTGGGAGTGCACCGAGGGCCGAGAAAAATGTGTTGGACCGAAGTGGGAGTGCGCCGAGCGCCGAGCGCCGAAAAAAGTGTGTTTGACCCAACTGGGAGTGCGCCGAGCGCCGAGAAAAGTGTGTCCGACCCAACTGGGAGTGCGCCGAGCGCCGAGAAAAGTGTGTTGGACCCAACTCGGAGTGCGCTGACCGCACAGAAAAGCGGGTTGGACCCAACTGGGAGTGCGCCGAGCGCCGAGAAAAGTGTGTTGGACCCAAATGCCGAGCGCCGAGAAAAGTGTGTTGGACCCAACTGGGAGTGCGCCGAGCGCCGAGAAAAGTGTGTTGGACCCAACTGGGAGTGCGCCGAGCGCCGAGAAAAGTGTGTTGGACCCAAATGGGAGTACGCCGAGCGCCGAGAAAAGTGTGTTGGACCAAACTGGGAGTGCGCCGAGCGCCGAGAAAAGTGTGTTGGACCCAAGTGGGAGGGCCCCGAGCGCCGAGAAAAGTGTGTTGGACCCATCTGGGAGTGCGCAGAGCGCCGGGAAAAGTGTGTTGGACCCAACTGGGAGTGCGCCGAGCGCCGAGAAAAGTGTGTTGGACCCAACTGGGAGTGCGCCGAGCGCCGAGAAAAGTGTGTTGGACCCAACTGGGAGTGCGCCGAGCGCCGAGAAAAGTGTGTTGGACCCAAGTGGGAGTGCGCCGAGCGCCGAGAAAAGTGTGTTGGACCCAACTGGGAGGGCGCCGAGCGCCGAGAAAAGTGAGTTCGGCACAAGTGGGAGTGCGTTGAGCGCCGAGAAAAGTTTGTTGAACCCAAGTGGGAGTGCGCCAAGCGCCGAGAAAAGTGTGTTCGACCCAAGTGGGAATGCGCCGAGCGCCGAGAAAAGTGTGTTGGACCCAAGTGGGAGTGCGCCAAGCGCTGAGAAAAGATTGTTCAACCCAAGTAGGAGTGCGCCGAGCGTCAAGAAAAGTGGGTTGGACCCTATTGGAAGTGCGTCGTGCGGCGAGAAAAGTGGGTTGGACCCAAGTGGGAGTGCGCCGAGCGCCGAGAAAAGTGTGTTGGACCCAAATGGTAGTGCGCCGAGCGCCGAGAAAAGTGTGTTGGACCCAAATGGGAGTGCGCCGAGCGCCAGGAAAAGTGTGTTGGACCCAACTGGAAGTGCGCCGAGCGCCGAGAAAAGTGTGTTGGACCCAACTGGGAGTGCGCCGAGCGCCGAGAAAAGTGTGTTGGACCCAACTGGGAGTGTGCCGAGCGCCGAGAAAAGTGCATCGGACTCAACTGGGAGTGCGCCGAGCGCTGAGAAAAGTGAGTTCGACACAAGTGGGAGTGCGCTGAGTGCCGAGAAAAGTGCGTAGGACTCAAATGTGAGTGCGCCGAGCGCCGGGAAAAGTGTGTTGGACCCAACTATTAGTGCACCGAGCGCCGAGAAAAGTGCGTAGGACTCAAATGTGAGTGCGCCGAGCGCCGGGAAAAGTGTGTTGGACCCAAGTGGGAGTGCGCCGAGCGCCGAGAAAAGTGCGTAGGACCCAAATGTGAGTGCGCCGAGCGCCGAGAAAAGTGTGTTGGACCCAAGTGGGAGTGCGCCGAGCACCGAAAAAAAAATATGTTGGACCCAACCGGGAGTGCGCCGAGCGCCGAGAAAAGTGAGTTCGACCCAAGTGGGATTGCGCTGAGCGCCGAGAAAAGTGTGTTCGACCCAAGTGCGAGTGCGCCGAGGGCCGAGAAAATTGTGTTGGACCCAAGTGAGAGTGCGCCGAGCGCCGAGAAAAGTGCGTAGGACTCAAATGTGAGTGCGCCGAGCGCCGGGAAAAGTGTGTTGGACCCAACTATTAGTGCACCGAGCGCCGAGAAAAGTGTGTTGGACCCAACTGGGAGTGCGCCGAGCGCCGGGAAAAGTGTGTTGTACCCAAATGGGAGTGCGCCAAGCGCCGAGAAAAGTGTGTTCGACCCAAGTGGGAGTGCGCCGAGCGCCGAGAAAAGTTTGTTGAACCCAAGTGGGAGTGCGCCAAGCGCCGAGAAAAGTGTGTTCGACCCAAGTGCGAGTGCGCCGAGCGCCGAGAAAAGTGTGTTCGACACAAGTTGGAGTGCGCCGAGCGCCGAGAAAAGTGTGTGTGACCCAACTGGGAGTGCGCCGAGCGCCGAGAAATGTGTGTTGGACCCAACCGGGAAAGCGCCGAGCGCCCAGAAAAGTGCGTTGGACCCAACCGGGAAAGCGCCGAGCGCCAAGAAAAAAGCGTGGGGTCCAACTGGGAGTGTGCCGAGCGCCGGTAAAAGTGTTTTGGACCCAACTGGGAGTGCACCGGGCGCCGAGAAAAGTGTGTTGGACCCAAATGGGAGTGCGCCGAGCGCCCAGAGAAGTGTGTGTGACCCAAATGTGAGTGCGTCGAGCGCCGAGAAAAGTGAGTTGGACACAAGTGGGATTGCGCTGAGCGCCGAGAAAGTGTGTTGGACCCAACTGGGAGTGCGCCGAGCGCCGAGAAAAGTGTGTTGGACCCAGCCGGGAAAGCGCCGAGCGCCGAGAAAAGTGCGTGGGACCCAACCGGGAGTGCGCCGAGCGCCGAGAAAAGTTTGTTGAACCCAAGTGGGATTGCGCCAAGCGCCGAGAAAAGTGTGTTCGACCCAAGTGGGAGTGCGCCGAGCGCCGAGAAAAGTGCGTTGGACCCAACCGGAAGTGCGCCAAGCGCAGAGAAAAGTGTGTTCGACACAAGTTGGAGTGCGCCGAGCGCCGAGAAAAGTGCGTAGGACCCCAATGTGAGTGCGCCGAGCGCCAAGAAAAGTGTGTTGGACCCAAATGCGAGTGCGCCGAGCGCCGAGAAAAGTGTGTTGGACCCAACTGGGAGTGCGCCGAGCGCCGAGAAAAGTGTGTTGGACCCAACTGGGAGTGCGCCGAGCGCCGAGAAAAGTGTGTTGGACCCACTGGGAGTGCGCCGAGCGCCGAGAAAAGTGTGTTGGACCCAAGTGGGAGTGCGCCGAGCGCCGAGAAAAGTGTGTTGGACCCAACTGGGAGTGCGCCGAGCGCCGAGAAAAGTGTGTTGGACCCAACTGGGAGTGCGCCGAGCGCCGAGAAAAGTGTGTTGGACCCAACTGGGAGTGCGCCGAGCGCCGAGAAAAGTGTGTTGGACCCAACTGGGAGTGCGCCGAGCGCCGAGAAAAGTGTGTTGGACCCAACTGGGAGTGCGCCGAGCGCCGAGAAAAGTGTGTTGGACCCAACTGGGAGTGCGCCGAGCGCCGAGAAAAGTGTGTTGGACCCAACTGGGAGTGCGCCGAGCGCCGAGAAAAGTGTGTTGGACCCAAGTGGGAGTGCGCCGAGCGCCGAGAAAAGTGTGTTGGACCCAAGTGGGAGTGCGCCGAGCGCCGAGAAAAGTGTGTTGGACCCAACTGGGAGTGCGCCGAGCGCCGAGAAAAGTGTGTTGGACCCAAGTGGGAGTGCGCCGAGCGCTGAGAAAAGTTTGTTGAACCCAAGTGGGAGTGCGCCGAGCGCCGAGAAATGTGTGTTGGACCCAACTGGGAGTGCGCCGAGCGCCGAGAAAAGTGTGTTGGACCCAAGTGGGAGTGCGCCGAGCGCCGAGAAAAGTGTGTTGGACCCAACTGGGAGTGCGCCGAGCGCCGAGAAAAGTGTGTTGGACCCAAGTGGGAGTGCGCCGAGCGCCGAGAAAAGTGTGTTGGACCCAAGTGGGAGTGCGCCGAGCGCCAATAAAAGTGTGTTGGACCCAAATGGGAGTGCGCCGAGCGCCGAGAAAAGTGTGTTGGACCCAAATGGGAGTGCGCCGAGCGCCGCGAAAAGTGTGTTGGACCCAACTGGGAGTGCGCCGAGCGCCGCGAAAAGTGTGTTGGACCCAAGTGGGAGTGCGCCGAGCGCCGAGAAAAGTGTGTTGGACCCAAGTGGGAGTGCACCGAGTGCCGCGAAAAGTGTGTTGGACCCAACTGGGAGTGCGCCGAGCGCCGCGAAAAGTGTGTTGGACCCAAGTGGGAGTGCGCCGAGCGCCGAGAAAAGTGTGTTGGACCCAAGTGGGAGTGCGCCGAGCGCCGAGAAAAGTGTGGTGGACCCAACTGGGAGTGCGCGGAGCGACGAGAAAAGTGTGTTGGACCCAACTGGGAGTGCGCCGAGCGCCGAGAAAAGTGTGTTGGACGCAGCTGGGAGTGCGGCGAGCGCCGGTAAAAGTGTGTTGGACCCAAGTGGGAGTGCGCCGAGCGCCGAGAAAAGTGTGTTGGACCCAAGTGGGAGTGCGCCGAGCGCCGAGAAAAGTGCGTAGGACCCAAATGTGAGTGCGCCGAGCGCCGAGAAAAGTGTGTTGGACCCTAGTGGAAGTGCGCCGTGCGGCGAGAAAAGTGTGTTGGACCCAAGTGGGAGTGCGCCGAGCACCGAAAAAAATATGTTGGACCCAACCGGGAGTGCGCCGAGCGCCGAGAAAAGTGTGTTGGACCCTAGTGGAAGTGCGCCGTGCGGCGAGAAAAGTGTGTTGGACCCAACTGGGAGTGTGCCGAGCGCCGTTAAAAGCGCATAGGACCCAAATGTGAGTGCGCCGAGCGCCGAGAAAAGTGTGTTGGACCCCAGTGGGAGTGCGCCGAGCGCCGAGAAAAATGTGTTGGACCCAACCGGGAGTGCGCCGAGCGCCGAGAAAAGCGTGCTGGACCCAAGTGGGAGTGCGCCGAGCGCCGAGAAAAGTGTGTTGGACCCAGGTGGGAGTGCGCCGAGCGCCGAGAAAAGTGTGTTGGACCCAACTGGGAGTGCGCCGAGCGGCGAGAAAAGTGTGTTGGACCCAACTGGGAGTGCGCCGAGCGCCGTGAACAGTGTGTTGGACCCAAGTGGGAGTGCGCCGAGCGCCGAGAAAAGTGTGTTGGACCCAAGTGGGAGTGCGCCGAGCGCCGAGAAAAGTGTGTTGGACCCAACTGGGAGTGCAGCGAGCGCCGAGAAAAGTGTGTTGGACCCAAGTGGGAGTGCGCCGAGCGCCGAGAAAAGTGTGTTGGACCCAACTGGGAGTGCGCCGAGCGCCGAGAAAAGTGTGTTGGACCCAACTGGGAGTGCGCCGAGCGCCGAGAAAAGTGTGTTGGACCCAACTGGGAGTGCGCCGAGCGCCGAGAAAAGTGTGTTGGACCCAACTGGGAGTGCGCCGAGCGCCGAGAAAAGTGTGTTGGACCCAACTGGGAGTGCGCCGAGCGCCGAGAAAAGTGTGTTGGACCCAAGTGGGAGTGCGCCGAGCGCCGAGAAAAGTGTGTTGGACCCAACTGGGAGTGCGCCGAGCGCCGAGAAAAGTGTGTTGGACCCAACTGGGAGTGCGCCGAGCGCCGAGAAAAGTGTGTTGGACCCAACTGGGAGTGCGCCGAGCGCCGAGAAAAGTGTGTTGGACCCAAGTGGAGTGCGCCGAGCGCCGAGAAAAGTGTGTTGGACCCAACTGGGAGTGCGCCGAGCGCCGAGAAAAGTGTGTTGGACCCAACTGGGAGTGCGCCGAGCGCCGAGAAAAGTGTTGGACCCAACTGGGAGTGCGCCGAGCGCCGAGAAAAGTGTGTTGGACCCAACTGGGAGTGCGCCGAGCGCCGAGAAAAGTGTGTTGGACCCAAGTGGGAGTGCGCCGAGCGCCGAGAAAAGTGTGTTGGACCCAACTGGGAGTGCGCCGAGCGCCGAGAAAAGTGTGTTGGACCCAACTGGGAGTGCGCCGAGCGCCGAGAAAAGTGTGTTGGACCCAACTGGGAGTGCGCCGAGCGCCGAGAAAAGTGTGTTGGACCCAAGTGGGAGTGCGCCGAGCGCCGAGAAAAGTGTGTTGGACCCAAGTGGGAGTGCGCCGAGCGCCGAGAAAGTGTGTTGGACCCAACTGGGAGTGCGCCGAGCGCCGAGAAAAGTGTGTTGGACCCAACTGGGAGTGCGCCGAGCGCCGAGAAAAGTGTGTTGGACCCAACTGGGAGTGCGCCGAGCGCCGAGAAAAGTGTGTTGGACCCAACTGGGAGTGCGCCGAGCGCCGAGAAAAAGTGTGTTGGACCCAACTGGGAGTGCGCCGAGCGCCGAGAAAAGTGTGTTGGACCCAACTGGGAGTGCGCCGAGCGCCGAGAAAAGTGTTGGACCCAAGTGGGAGTGCGCCGAGCGCCGAGAAAAGTGTGTTGGACCCAAGTGGGAGTGCGCCGAGCGCCGAGAAAAGTGTGTTGGACCCAAATGGGAGTGCGCCGAGCGCCCAGAAAAGTGTGTTGGACCCAACCGGGAAAGCGCCGAGCGCCGAGAAAGGTGCGTGGGACCCAAATGTGAGTGTGCCGAGCGCCGGTAAAAGTGTTTTGGACCCAACTGGGAGTGCACCGGGCGCCGAGAAAAGTGTGTTGGACCCAACTGGGAGTGCGCTGAGCGCCGGAAAAAGTGTATGGAACCCAACTGGGAGTGCGCCGTGCGGCGAGAAAAGTGTGTTGGACCCAACTGGGAGTGTGCCGAGCGCCGGTAAAAGTGTTTTGGACCCAACTGGGAGTGCACCGAGCGCCGAGAAAAGTGTTTTGGACCCAAGTGGGAGTGCGCCGAGCGCCGAGAAAAATGTGTTGGACCCAAGTAGGAGTGCGCCGAGCGCCGAGAAAAATGTGTTGGACCCAACCGGGAGTGCGCCGAGCGCCGAGAAAAGTGTGTTGGACCCAAGTGGGAGTGCGTCGAGCGCCGAGAAAAGTGCGTTGGACCCAACTGGGAGTGCGCCGAGCGCCGAGAAAAGTGTGTTGGACCCAAGTGGGAGTGCGTCGAGGGCCGAGAAAAGTGCGTTGGACCCAACTATTAGAGCACCGAGGGCCGAGAAAAGTGTGTTGGACCCAAGTGGGAGTGCGCCGAGCGCCGAGCGCCCAGAAAAGTGTGTTGGACCCAACTGGGAGTGCGCCGAGCGCCGAGAAAAGTGTGTTGGACCCAATTGGGAGTGCGCCGAGCGCCGAGAAATGTGTGTTGGACCCAACTATTAGTGCACCGAGCGCCGAGAAAAGTGTGTTGGACCCAAATGGGAGTGCGCCGAGCGCCCAGAACAGTGTGTTGGACCCAACCGGGAAAGCGCCGAGCGCCGAGAAAAGTGCGTGGGACCCAACCGGGAGTGCGCCGAGCGCCGAGAAAAGTGAGTTCGACACAAGTGGGATTGCGCTGAGCGCCGAGAAAAGTGTGTTCGACCCAAGTGGGAGTGCGTCGAGCGCCGAGAAAAGTGTGTTGGACCCAAATGGGAGTGCGCCGAGCGCCCAGAAAAGTGTGTTGGACCCAACCGGGAAAGCGCCGAGCGCCAAGAAAAAGGAGTTGGATCCAAGTGGGAGTGCGCCAAGCGCCGAGAAAAGTGTGTTCGACCCAAGTGGGAGTGCGCCAAGCGCCGAGAAAAGTGTGTTCGACCCAAGTGCGAGTGCGCCGAGCGCCGAGAAATGTGTGTTGGACCCAACTATTAGTGCACAAAGAGCCGAGAAAAGTGTGTTGGACCCAAGTGGGAGTGCGTCGAGCGCCGAGAAAAGTGTGTTGGACCCAACTGGGAGTGCGCCGAGCGCCGCGAAAGGTGTGTTGGACCCAAGTGGGAGTGCGCCGAGCGCCGAGAAAAGTGTGTTGGACCCAAGTGGGAGTGCACCGAGTGCCGTGAAAAGTGTGTTGGACCCAAATGGGAGTGCGCCGAGCGCCGAGAAAAGTGTGTTGGACCAAACTGGGAGTGCGCCGAGCGCCGAGAAACGTGTGTTGGACCCTACTGGGAGTGCGCCGAGCGCCAAAAAAAGTGTGTTGGACCCAACTGGGAGTGCGCCGAGCGCCGAGAAAAGTGTGTTGGACCCAACTGGGAGTGCGCCGAGCGCCGGGAAAAGTGTGTTGGACCCAAATGGGAGTGCGCCGAGCGCCGAGAAAAGTGTGTTGGACCCAAATGGGAGTGCGCCGAGCGCCGAGAAAAGTGTGTTGGACCCAAGTGGGAGTGCGCCGAGCGCCGAGAAAAGTGCGTTGGACCCAACCGGGAGTGCGCCGAGCGCCGGGAAAAGTGTGTTGGACCCAACTGGGAGTGCGCCGAGCGCCGAGAAAAGTGTGTTGGACCCAACTGGGAGTGCGCCGAGCGCCGAGAAAAGTGTGTTGGACCCAAGTGGGAGTGCGCCGAGCGCCGAGAAAAGTGTGTTGGACCCTACTGGAAGTGCGCCGTGCGGCGAGAAAAGTGTGTTGGACCCAACTGGGAGTGTGCCGAGCGCCGGTAAAAGTGTTTTGGACCCAACTGGGAGTGCACCGAGCGCCGAAAAAAGTGTGTTGGACTCAAGTGGGAGTGCGCCGAGTGCCGAGAAAAGTGTGTTGGACCCAACTGGGAGTGCACCGAGCGCCGAGAAAAGTGTGTTGGACCCAAGTGGGGGTGCGCCGAGCGCCCAGAAAAGTGTGTTGGACCCAACCGGGTGTGCGCCGAGCGCCGAGAAAAGTGCGTAGGACCCAAATGTGAGGGCGC
The DNA here is from genome assembly GCA_029168955.1 of Aplectana chamaeleonis. NCBI lineage: Eukaryota > Metazoa > Nematoda > Chromadorea > Rhabditida > Cosmocercidae > Aplectana > Aplectana chamaeleonis. The sequence continues at coordinate 128,097 of JAPDOI010001638.1, read as the reverse complement.
CGAGCGCCGAGAAAAGTGTGTTGGACCCAAGTGGGAGTGCGCCGAGAGCCGCGAAAAGTGCGTAGGACCCAAATGTGAGGGCGCCGAGCGCCGAGAAAAGTGTGTTGGACCCAAGCGGGAGCGCGCCGAGCGCCGAGAAAAATGTGTTGGACCCAACCGGGAGTGCGCCGAGCGCCGAGAAAAGTGTAGGACCCAACTGGGAGTGCGCCGAGCGCCGAGAAAAGTGTGTTCGACCCAGGTGGGATTGCGCTGAGCGCCGAGAAAAGTGTGTTCGACCCATGTGCGAGTGCGCCGAGCGCCGAGAAAAATGTGTTGGACCCAACTGGGAGTGTGCCGAGCGCCGAGAAAAGTGAGTTCGACCCAAGTGCGATTGCGCCGAGCGCCGAGAAAAGTGTGTTGGACCCAATTGGAAGTGCACCGAGCGCCGAGAAAAGTGCGTAGGACCCAAATGTGAGTGCGCCGAGCGCCGAGAAAAGTGTGTTGGACCCTAGTGGAAGTGCGCCGTGCGGCGAGAAAAGTGTGTTGGACCCAAGTGGGAGTGCACCGGGTGCCGAGAAAAGTGTGTTGGACCAAAATGGGACTGCGCCGGGCGCCAAGAAAAGTGTGTTGGACCCAACTGGGAAAGCGTCGAGCGCCAAGAAAAGTTTGTTCGACCCAAGTGCGAGTGCGCCGAGCGCCGAGAAAAGTGTGTTGGACCCAACTGGGAGTGCGCCGAGCGCCGAGAAAAGTGTGTTGGACCCAAATGTAAGTGCTACGAGCGCCGAGAAAAGTGTGTTGGACCCAAGTGGGAGTGCGCCGAGCGCCGAGAAAAGTGTGTTGGACCCAACCGGGAGTGCGCCGAGCGCCGAGAAAAGTGTGTTCGACACAAGTTGGAGTGCGCCGAGCGCCGAGAAAAGTGTGTGTGACCCAACTGGGAGTGCGCCAAGCGCCGAGAAAAGTGTGTTCGACCCAAGTGGGAGTGCGCCAAGCGCCGAGAAAAGTGTGTTCGACCCAAGTGCGAGTGCACCGAGCGCCGAGAAAAGTGCGTTGGACCCAAATGTGAGTGCGCCGAGCGCCGAGAAAAGTGAGTTCGACACAAGTGGAATTGCGCCGAGCGCCGAGAAAAGTGTGTTGTACCCAAATGGGAATGCGTGAAGCGCCGGGTAAAGTGTGTTGGACCCAACTTGGAGTGCGCTGAGCGCCGAGAAAAGAGTGTTCGACATAAGTGGGAGTGCGCCGAGCGCCGAGAAAAGTGTGTTGAACCCAAGTGGGAGTGCGCCGAGCGCCGAGAAAAGTGTGTTTAACCCGAGTGGGAGTGCGCCAAGCGCCGAGAAAAGAGTGTTCGACATAAGTGGGAGTGCGCCGAGCGCCGAGAAAAGTGTGTTGAACCCAAGTGGGAGTGCGCTGAGCGCCGAGAAAAGTTTGTTGAACCCAAGTGGGAGTGCGCCAAGCGCCGAGAAAAGTGTGTTCGACCCAAGTGCGAGTGCGCCGAGCGCCGAGAAAAGTTTGTTGAACCCAAGTGGGAGTGCGCCGAGCGCCGAGAAATGTGTGTTGGACCCAACCGGGAGTGCGCCGAGCGCCGAGAAAAGTGTGTTGGACCCAAGTGGGAGTGCGCCAAGCGCCGAGAAAAGTTTGTTCGACCCAACTGGGAGTGCGCCGAGCGCCGAGAAAAGTGTGTTCGACCCAAGCGGGAGTGCGCCGAGAGCCGAGATTTGTGCGTGGGACCCAAATGTGAGTGCGCCGAGCGCCGAGAAAAGTTTGTTGAACCCAAGTGCGAGTGCACCGAGAGCCGAGAAAAGTGTGGTGGACCCAAGTGGGAGTGCGTCGAGCGCCGAGAAAAGTGCGTGGGACCCAACCGGGAGTGCGCTGAGCGCCGAGAAAAGTGTGTTCGACCCATGTGCGAGTGCGACGAGCGCCGAGAAAAATGTGTTGGACCCAACTGGGAGTGTGCCGAGCGCCGAGAAAAGTGTGTGGAACCCAAGAGGGAGTGCGCCGAGCAGCGAAAAAAATATGTTGGACCCAACCGGGAGTGCGCCGAGCGCCGAGAAAAGTGTGGTGGACCCTAGTGGGAGGGCGCCGTGCGGCGAGAAAAGTGTGTTGGACCCAACTGGGAGTGCGCCGAGCGCCGAGAAAGTGTGTTGGACCCAACTGGGAGTGCGCCGAGCGCCGAGAAAAGTGTGTTGGACCCAAGTGGGAGTGCGCCGAGCGCCGAGAAAAGTGTGTTGGACCCAACTGGGAGTGCGCCGAGCGCCGAGAAAAGTGTGTTGGACCCAAGTGGGAGTGCGCCGAGCGCCGAGAAAAGTGTGTTGGACCCAAGTGGGAGTGCGCCGAGCGCCGAGAAAAGTGTGTTGGACCCAACTGGGAGTGCGCCGAGCGCCGAGAAAGTGTGTTGGACCCAACTGGGAGTGCGCCGAGCGCCGAGAAAGTGTGTTGGACCCAACTGGGAGTGCGCCGAGCGCCGAGAAAAGTGTGTTGGACCCAACTGGGAGTGCGCCGAGCGCCGAGAAAAGTGTGTTGGACCCAAGTGGGAGTGCGCCGAGCGCCGAGAAAGTGTGTTGGACCCAACTGGGAGTGCGCCAAGCGCCGAGAAAAGTGTGTTCAACCCAAGTGGGAGTGCGCCGAGCGCCGAGAAAGGTGTGTTGGACCCAAGTGCGATTGCGCCGAGCGCCGAGAAATGTGTGTTGGACCCAAATGAGAGTGCGCCGAGCGCCGGGAAAAGTGTGCTGTACCCAAATGGGAGTGCGCCGAGCGCCCAGAAAAGTGTGTTGGACCCAAATGGGAGTGCGCCGAGCGCCCAAAAAAGTGTGTTGGACCCAACTGGGAGTGCACCGGGCGCCGAGAAAAGTGAGTTCGACACAAGTGGAATTGCGCCGAGCGCCGAGAATTGTGCGTGGGACCCAATTGGGAGTGCGCCGAGCGCCGAGAAAAGTGAGTTCGACACAAGTGGGAGTGCGCTGAGCGCCGAGAAAAGTTTGTTGAACCCAAGTGGGAGTGCGCCGAGCGCCGAGAAAAGTTTGTTGAACCCAAGTGGGAGTGCGCCGAGCGCCGAGAAAAGTTTGTTGAACCCAAGTGGGAGTGCGCCAAGCGCCGAGAAAAGTGTGTTCGACCCAAGTGCGAGTGCGCCGAGCGCCGAGAAAAGTGTGTTCGACACAAGTTGGAGTGCGCCGAGCGCCGAGAAAAGTGTGTTCGACCCAAGTTGGAGTGCGCCGAGCGCCGACAAAAGTGAGTTCGACCCAATCGCGAGTGCGCCGAGCGCCGAGAAAAATGTGTTTGACCCAAGCGGGAGTGCGCCGAGCGCCGAGAAAAGTGTGTTGGACCAAACCGCGAGTGCGCCGAGAGCCGAGAATTGTGGGTGGGACCCAAATGTGAGTGCGCCGAGCGCCGAAAAAAGTGAGTTCGACACAAGTGGGATTGCGCTGAGCGCCGAGAAAAGTGTGTTCGACCCAATTGCGAGTGCGCCGAGCGCCGAGAAAAATGTGTTGGACCCAACTAGGAGTGCGCCAAGCGCCGAGAAAAGTGTGTTCGACCCAAGCGGGAGTGCGCCGAGCGCCGAGAAAAGTGTGTTGGACCCAAGTGGGAGTGCGCCAAGCGCCGAGAAAAGTTTGTTCGACCCAACTGGGAGTGCGCCGAGCGCCGATAAATGTGTGTTGGACCCAACTATTAGTGCGCCGAGCGCCGAGAAAAGTGTGTTGGACCCAAGTGGGAGTGCGCCGAGCGCCGAGAAAAGTGTGTTGGACCCAAGTGGGAGTGCGCCGAGCGCCGAGAAAAGTTTGTTGAACCCAAGTGGGAGTGCGCTGAGCGCCGAGAAAAGTTTCTTGAACCCAAGTGGGAGTGCGCCAAGCGCCGAGAAAAGTGTGTTCAACCCAAGTGGGAGTGCGCCGAGCGCCGAGAAAAGTGTGTTGGACCCAAGTGGGAGTGCGCCAAGCGCCGAGAAAAGTGTGTTCGACCCAAGTGCGATTGCGCCGAGCGCCGAGAATTGTGCGTGGGACCCAACTGGGAGTGCGCTGAGCGCCGGGGAAAGTGTGTTCGACCCATGTGCGAGTGCGCCGAGCGCCGAGAAAAATGTGTTGGACCCAACTGGGAGTGTGCCGAGCGCCGAGAAAAGTGAGTTCGACACAAGTGGGAGTGCGCCAAGCGCCGAGAAAAGTGTGTTGGACCCAAGTGGGAGTGCGCCGAGCGCCGAGAAAAGTGTGTTGGACCCAAGTGGGAGTGCGCCAAGCGCCGAGAAAAGTGTGTTCGACCCAAGTGGGTGTGCGCCGAGCGCCGAGAAAAGTGTGTTGGACCCAAGTGGGAGTGCGCCGAGCGCCGAGAAAAGTGTGTTGGACCCAAGTGGGAGTGCGCCGAGCGCCGAGAAAAGTGTGTTGGACCCAAGTGGGAGTGCGCCGAGCGCCGAGAAAAGTGTTGGACCCAAGTGGGAGTGCGCCGAGCGCCGAGAAAAGTGTTGGACCCAACTGGGAGTGCGCCGAGCGCCGAGAAAAGTGTGTTCGACCCAAGTGGGAGTGCGCCGAGCGCCGAGAAAAGTGTGTTCGACCCAAGTGGGAGTGCGCCGAGCGCCGAGAAAAGTGTGTTGGACCCAACTCCGAGAAAAGTGTGTTGGACCCAAGTGGGAGTGCGCTGAGCGCCGAAAAAGTGTGTTGGACCCAACTGGGAGTGCGCCGAGCGCCGAGAAAGTGTGTCGACCCAAATGTGAGTGCACCGAGAGCCGAGAAAAGTGTGTTGGACCCAAGTGGGAGTGCGCCGAGCGCCCAGAAAAGTGTGTTGGACCCAAATGGGAGTGCGCCGAGCGCCCAGAAAAGTGTGTTGGACCCAACTTGGAGTGCACCGGGCGCCGAGAAAAGTGTGTTGGACCCAAATGGGAGTGCGCCGAGCGCCCAGAAAAGTGTGTTGGACCCAACTTGGAGTGCACCGGGCGCCGAGAAAAGTGTGTTGGACCCAAATGGGAGTGCGCCGAGCGCCCAGAAAAGTGTGTTGGACCCAACCGGGAAAGCGCCGAGCGCCGAGAAAAGTGCGTGGGACCCAAATGTGAGTGCGCCGAGCGCCGAGAAAAGTGTGTTCGACACAAGTTGGAGTGCGCCGAGCGCCGAGAAAAGTGTGTGTGACCCAACTGGGAGTGCACCGAGAGCCGAGAAAAGTGTGTTGGACCCAAGTGGGAGTGCGCCAAGCGCCGAGAAAAGTGTGTTGGACTCAACCGGGAGTGCGCCGAGCGCCGAGAAAAGTGTGTTCGACACAAGTTGGAGTGCGCCGAGCGCCGAGAAATGTGTGTTGGACCCAACTATTAGTGCACCGAGAGCCGAGAAAAGTGAGTTCGACACAAGTGGGATTGCGCTGAGCGCCGAGAAAAGTGTGTTCGACCCAAGTGCGAGTGCGCCAAGCGCCGAGAAAAGTTTGTTCAACCCAAGTAGGAGTGCGCCGAGCGTCGAGAAAAGTTGGTTGGGCCCTACTGGAAGTGCGCGGTGCTGCGAGAAAAGTGGGTTGGACTCTACTGAAAGTGCGCCGTGCGGCGAGAAAAGTGTTTTGGACCCAAGTGTGAGTGCGCCGAGCGCCGAGAAAAGTGTGTTGGACCCAACCGGGAGTGCGCCGAGCGCCAAGAAAAGTGTGCTGGACCCAACTGGAAGTGCGCCGTGCGGCGAGAAAAGTTTGTTGGCCCCAACTGGGAGTGCGCCGAGCGCCGAGAAAAGTGTGTTGGACCCAACTGGGAGTGCGCCGAGCGCCGGGAAAAGTGTGTTGGACCCAAATGGGAGTGCGCCGAGCGCCGAGAAAAGTGTGTTGGACCCAAATGGGAGTGCGCCGAGCGCCCAAAAAAGTGTGTTGGACCCAACTGGGAGTGCACCGGGCGCCGAGAAAAGTGTGTTGGACCCAACTGGGAGTGCACCGGGCGCCGAGAAAAGTGTGTTGGACCCAAATGGGAGTGCGCCGAGCGCCCAGAAAAGTGCGTTGGACCCAACCGGGAAAGCGCCGAGCGCCAAGAAAAAAGCGTGGGGTCCAACTGGGAGTGCGCCGAGCGCCGGGAAAAGTGTGTTGTACCCAAATGGGAGTGCGCCGAGCGCCCAGAAAAGTGTGTTGGACCCAAGTGGGAGTGCGCCGAGCGCCGAGAAAAGTTTGTTGAACCCAAGTGGGAGTGCGCCGAGCGCCGAGAAAAGTTTGTTGAACCCAAGTGGGAGTGCGCCGAGCGCCCAGAAAAGTGCGTTGGACCCAAGTGGGAGTGCGCCAAGCGCCGAGAAAAGTGTGTTCGACCCAAGTGCGAGTGCGCCGAGCGCCGAGAAAAGTGTGTTGAACCCAAGTGGGAGTGCGCCAAGCGCCGAGAAAAGTGTGTTCGACCCAAGTGGGAGTGCGCCGAGCGCCGAGAAAAGTTTGTTGAACCCAAGTGGGAGTGCGCCGAGCGCCGAGAAAAGTTTGTTGAACCCAAGTGGGAGTGCGCCAAGCGCCGAGAAAAGTGTGTTCGACCCAAGTGGGAGTGCGCCGAGCGCCGAGAAAAGTGTGTTCGACACAAGTTGGAGTGCGCCGAGCGCCGAGAAAAGTGTGTTGGACCCAAGTGGGAGTGCGCCAAGCGCCGAGAAAAGTGTGTTCGACCCAAGTGCGATTGCGCCGAGCGCCGAGAATTGTGTGTGGGACCCAACTGGGAGTGCGCTGAGCGCCGGGGAAAGTGTGTTGGACCCAAGTGGGAGTGCGCCGAGCGCCGAGAAAAGTGTGTTGGACCCAAGTGGGAGTGCGCCGAGCGCCGAGAAAAGTGGGTTGGACCCACCTGGGAGTGCGCTGAGAGCCGAGAAAAATGTGTTGGACCCAAGTGGGAGTGCGTCGAGCGCCGAGAAAAGTGCGTTGGACCCAACCGGGAGTGCGCCGAGCGCCGAGAAAAGTGTGTTGGACCCAAATGGGAGTGCGCCGAGCGCCCAGAAAAGTGTGTTCGGCCCAAGTGGGAGTGCGCCGAGCGCCGAGAAAAGTGAGTTTGACACAAGTGGGATTGCGCTGAGCGCCGAGAAAAGTGTGTTCGACCCAATTGCGAGTGCGTCGAGCGCCGAGAAAAATGTGTTTGACCCAAGCGGGAGTGCGCCGAGCGCCGAGAAAAGTGTGTTGGACCCAACTAGGAGTGCGCCAAGCGCCGAGAAAAGTGTGTTGAACCCAAGTGGGAGTGCGCCGAGCGCCGAGAAAAGTGTGTTCGACCCAAGTGCGAGTGCGCCGAGCGCCGAGAAAAGTGTGTTCGACACAAGTTGGAGTGCGCCGAGCGCCGAGAAAAGTGTGTGTGACCCAACTGGGAGTGCACCGAGCGCCGAGAAAAGTGAGTTCGACACAAGTGGGAGTGCGCTGAGCGCCGAGAAAAGTGTGTTCGACCCAAGTGGGAGTGCGCCGAGCGCCGAGAAAAGTTTGTTAAACCCAAGTGGGAGTGCGCCAAGCGCCGAGAAAAGTGTGTTCGACCCAATTGCGAGTGCGCCGAGCGCCGAGAAAAATGTGTTGGACCCAACTAGGAGTGCGCCAAGCGCCGAGAAAAGTGTGTTCGACCCAAGCGGGAGTGCGCCGAGCGCCGAGAAAAGTGTGTTGGACCCAAGTGGGAGTGCGCCAAGCGCCGAGAAAAGTTTGTTCAACCCAAGTAGGAGTGCGCCGAGCGTCGAGAAAAGTGTGTTCGACCCAAGCGGGAGGGCGCCGAGCGCGGAGAAAAATGTGTTGGACCCAAGTGGGAGTGCGCCAAGCGCCGAGAAAAGTTTGTTCAACCCAAGTAGGAGTGCGCCGAGCGTCGAGAAAAGTGGGTTGGGCCCTACTGGAAGTGCGCGGTGCTGCGAGAAAAATGGGTTGGACCCTACTGGAAGTGCGCCGTGCGGCGAGAAAAGTGTTTTGGACCCAAGTGGGAGTGCGCCGAGCGCCGAGAAAAGTGTGTTCGACCCAAGTGGGAGTGCGCCAAGCGCCGAGAAAAGTGTGTTCGACCCAAGTGGGAGTGCGCCGAGCGCCGAGAAAAGTTTGTTGAACCCAAGTGGGAGTGCGCCGAGCGCCGAGAAAAGTTTGTTGAACCCAAGTGGGAGTGCGCCAAGCGCCGAGAAAAGTGTGTTCGACCCAAGTGCGAGTGCGCCGAGCGCCGAGAAAAGTGTGTTGGACCCAAGTGGGAGTGCGCCAAGCGCCGAGAAAAGTGTGTTTAACCCGAGTGGGAGTGCGCCAAGCGCCGAGAAAAGAGTGTTCGACATAAGTGGGAGTGCGCCGAGCGCCGAGAAAAGTGTGTTGAACCCAAGTGGGAGTGCGCCGAGCGCCGATAAATGTGTGTTGGACCCAACTATTAGTGCACCGAGCGCCGAGAAAAGTGTGTTGGACCCGACCGGGAGTGCGCCGAGCGCCGAGAAAAGTGTGTTGGAACCAAGTGGGAGTGCGCCAAGCGCCGAGAAAAGAATGTTCGACCCAAGTGGGAGTGCGCCGAGCGCCGAGAAAAGTGTGTTGAACCCAAGTGGGAGTGCGCCAAGCGCCGAGAGAAGTGTGTTGAACCCAAGTGGGAGTGCGCCAAGCGCCGAGAAAAGTGTGTTCGACCCAAGTGGGAGTGCGCCGAGCGCCGAGAAAAGTGTGTTGAACCCAAGTGGGAGTGCGCCAAGCGCCGAGAAAAGTGTGTTGAACCCAAGTGGGAGTGCGCCAAGCGCCGAGAAAAGTTTGTTCGACACAAGTGGAAGTGCGCTGAGCGCCGAGAAAAATGTGTTGGACCCAAGTGGGAGTGCGCCAAGCGCCGAGAAAAGTGTGTTCGACCCAAGTGGGAGTGCGCCGAGCGCCGAGAAAAGTGTGTTGAACCCAAGTGGGAGTGCGCCAAGCGCCGAGAAAAATGTGTTGAACCCAAGTGGGAGTGCGCCAAGCGCCGAGAAAAGTGTGTTTAACCCGAGTGGGAGTGCGCCAAGCGCCGAGAAAAATGTGTTGAACCCAAGTGGGAGTGCGCCAAGCGCCGAGAAAAGTGTGTTGGACCCAAGTGGGAGTGCGCCAAGCGCCGAGAAAAGTGTGTTCGACCCAAGTGCGAGTGCGCCGAGCGCCGAGAAAAATGTGTTGGACCCAACTGGGAGTGCGCCGAGCGCCGAGAAAAGTGTGTTCGACCCAAGCAGGAGTGCGCCGAGCGCCGAGAAAAGTGTGTTGGACCCAAGTGGGAGTGCGCCAAGCGCCGAGAAAAGTTTGTTCGACCCAACTGGGAGTGCGCCGAGCGCCGAGAAAAGTGTGTTCGACCCAAGTGGGAGTGCGCCGAGCGCCGAGAAAAGTTTGTTGAACCCAAGTGGGAGTGCGCCGAGCGCCGAGAAAAGTTTGTTGAACCCAAGTGGGAGTGCGCCGAGCGCCGAGAAAAGTTTGTTGAACCCAAGTGGGAGTGCGCCAAGCGCCGAGAAAAGTGTGTTCGACCCAAGTGCGAGTGCGCCGAGCGCCGAGAAAAGTGTGTTCGACACAAGTTGGAGTGCGCCGAGCGCCGAGAAAAGTGTGTGTGACCCAACTGGGAGTGCGCCGAGCGCCGAGAAAAGTGTGTGTGACCCAACTGGGAGTGCACCGAGAGCCGAGAAAAGTGTGTTGGACCCAAGTGGGAGTGCGTCGAGCGCCGAGAAAAGTGCGTTGGACCCAACCGGGAGTGCGCCGAGCGCCGAGAATTGTGCGTGGGACCCAAATGTGAGTGCGCCGAGCGCCGAGAAAAGTGAGTTCGACACAAGTGGGATTGCGCTGAGCGCCGAGAAAAGTGTGTTCGACCCAAGTGCGAGTGCGCCGAGGGCCGAGAAAAATGTGTTGGACCCAACTGGGAGTGCGCCGAGCGCCGAGAAAAGTGAGTTCGACACAAGTGGGAGTGCGCTGAGCGCCGAGAAAAGTTTGTTGAACCCAAGTGGGAGTGCGCCAAGCGCCGAGAAAAGTGTGTTCGACCCAAGTGGGAGTGCGCCGAGCGCCGAGAAAAGTTTGTTGAACCCAAGTGGGAGTGCGCCGAGCGCCGAGAAAAGTGTGTTCGACCCAAGTGCGAGTGCGCCGAGCGCCGAGAAAAGTGTGTTCGACACAAGTTGGAGTGCGCCGAGCGCCGAGAAAAGTGTGTGTGACCCAACTAGGAGTGCGCCAAGCGCCGAGAAAAGTGTGTTCGACCCAAGCGGGAGTGCGCCGAGCGCTGAGAAAAGTTTGTTGAACCCAAGTGGGAGTGCGCCGAGCGCCGAGAAAAGTGTGTTCGACCCAATTGCGAGTGCGTCGAGCGCCGAGAAAAATGTGTTTGACCCAAGCGGGAGTGCGCCGAGCGCCGAGAAAAGTGTGTTGGACCCAAGTGGGAGTGCGCCAAGCGCCGAGAAAAGTGTGTTGGACCCAAGCGGGAGTGCGCCGAGCGCCGGGAAAAGTGTGTTGGACCCAAGTGGGAGTGCGCCGTGCGGCGAGAAAAGTGTTTTGGACCCAAGTGTGAGTGCGCCGAGCGCCGAGAAAAGTGTGTTGGACCCAACCGGGAGTGCGCCAAGCGCCAAGAAAAGTGTGTTGGACCCAACCGGGAGTGCGCCGAGAGCCGAGAATTGTGGGTGGGACCCAAATGTGAGTGCGCCGAGCGCCGAAAAAAGTGAGTTCGACACAAGTGGGATTGCGCTGAGCGCCGAGAAAAGTGCGTGGGACCCAACCGGGAGTGCGCCGAGCGCCGAGAAGTGTGCGTGGGACCCAACTGGGAGTGCGCCGAGCGCCGAGAAAAGTTTGTTGAACCCAAGTGCGAGTGCGACGAGCGCCGAGAAAATGTGTTGGACCCAAGTGGGAGTGCGCTGAGTGCCGAGAAAAGTTTGTTGAACCCAAGTGGGAGTGCGCCAAGCGCCGAGAAAAGTGTGTTCGACCCAAGTGGGAGTGCGCCGAGCGCCGAGAAAAGTGAGTTCGACACAAGTGGGATTGCGCTGAGCGCCGAGAAAAGTGTGTTGAAACCAAGTGGGAGTGCGCCAAGCGCCGAGAAAAGTTTGTCCGACACAAGTAGGAGTGCGTCGAGCGCCGAGGAAAGTGGGTCGGACCCTAATGGAAGTGCGCCATGCGGCGAGAAAAGTGTTTTGGACCCAAGTGGGAGTGCGCCAAGCGCCGAGAAAAGTGTGTTCGACCCAAGTGCGAGTGCGCCGAGCGCCGAGAAAAGTGTGTTCGACCCAAGTGGGAGTGCGCCAAGCGCCGAGAAAAGTGTGTTCGACCCAAGTGGGAGTGCGCCGAGCGCCGAGAAAAGTGTGTTGGACCCAAGTGGGAGTGCGCCAAGCGCCAAGAAAAGTGTGTTCGACCCAAGCGGGAGTGCGCCGAGCGCCGAGAAAAATGTGTTGGACCCAAGTGGGAGTGCGCCAAGCGCCGAGAAAAGTTTGTTCGATACAAGTGGAAGTGCGCTGAGCGCCGAGAAAAATGTGTTGGACCCAAGTGGGAGTGCGCCAAGCGCCGAGAAAAGTGTGTTCAACCCAAGTGGGAGTGCGCCGAGCGCCGAGAAAAGTTTGTTCGACACAAGTGGAAGTGCGCTGAGCGCCGAGAAAAATGTGTTGGACCCAAGTGGGAGTGCGCCAAGCGCCGAGAAAAGTGTGTTCAACCCAAGTGGGAGTGCGCCGAGCGCCGAGAAAAGTTTGTTCGACACAAGTGGAAGTGCGCTGAGCGCCGAGAAAAGTGTGTTGAACCCAAGTGGGAGTGCGCCAAGCGCCGAGAAAAGTTTGTTCGACACAAGTGGGAGTGCGCTGAGCGCCGAGAAAAGTGTGTTGAACCCAAGTGGGAGTGCGCCAAGCGCCGAGAAAAGTTTGTTCGACCCAAGTGGGAGTGCGCTGAGCGCCGAGAAAAGTGTGTTCGACCCAAGTGCGAGTGCGCCGAGCGCCGAGAAAAATGTGTTGAACCCAAGTGGGAGTGCGCCAAGCGCCGAGAAAAGTGTGTTGGACCCAAGTGGGAGTGCGCCGAGCGCCGAGAAAAGTGTGTTGGACCCAACCTGGAGTGCGCCGAGCGCCAAGAAAACTGTGCTGAACAGAACTGGGAGTTCGCCGAGTGCCGAGAAATGTGTGTTGGACCCAAGTGGGAGTGCACCGAGCGCCGAGAAAAATGTGTTGGACCCAACTGGGAGTGCGCCAAGCGCCGAGAAAAGAGTGTTCGACATAAGTGGGAGTGCGCCGAGCGCCGAGAAAAGTGTGTTGAACCCAAGTGGGAGTGCGCCAAGCGCCGAGAAAAGTTTGTTCGACCCAAGTGGGAGTGCGCTGAGCGCCGAGAAAAGTGTTTTGGACCCAAGTGGGAGTGTGCCGAGCGCCGGTAAAAGTGTTTTGGACCCAACCGGGAGTGCGCCGAGCGCCAAGAAAAGTGTGCTGGACAGAACTGGGAGTTCGCCGAGCGCCGAGAAATGTGTGCTGGACCCAAATATTAGTGCACCGAGCGCCGAGAAAAGTGCGTTGGACCCAAATGTGAGTGCGCCGAGCGCCGAGAAAAGTGAGTTCGACACAAGTGGAATTGCGCCGAGCGCCGAGAAAAGTGTGTGTGACCCAACCTAAGGTGCACCAAGCGCCGGAGAAAGTGTGTGGGACCCAATTGAGGGTGTGCCGGGGAAGTGTACGGGACCCAAGCGGGAGTGCGCTGTGCGCCGGGGTAAGTGTGTGGGAGTGTGGGATCTGAATGTGTGTGCGCCGAGCTCGGGAAGGTGTGAGGAACCGGATTGGGCTTCCAGGAACGATAATAACTAAGTTCTCATTTGGCAATGGTTCGATTATTTTATGCGTCAAAATACACGCCTACAAGTACGCCGCATGAAGCTTAGATTAATACACCTTGTATATATATATATATATATATATATATATATATATATATATATATATATATATATATATATATATATATATATATATATATATATATATATATATATATATATATATATATATATATATATATATATATATATATATATATATATATATATATATATATATATATATATATATATATATATATATATATATATATATATATATATATATATATATATATATATATATATATATATATATATATATATATATATATATATATATATATATATATATATATATATATATATATATCAATAATAGAGCCTGAGTGCAATCATAGAGTGTCTGATTCATTCGTATTGTACTCTATTGAGTGTTCCTTGGCGTCCTCGTCGTCATCATCATCAGACGATGGCGATGAATCGCTCTTGTTCTCCCCCACATCGGCTACGATGCGACTTCCGTAGCAGCTGAGCTGCCAATGTGACCATTTTCATGTACTCGAATGGCTACCGCTTGGGTTGAGCGGGGTTAAGTTTTGCCCCAACTGTGCCATTCACGCAAATTCTAAGTTTGTGTTATAACTCATTGCAAGGTAGGATATCACAGAATTTGAATAAGATGATGATGATGAGGGTGGTGATGAAGTTTTTGAAACTGTTATAGAGTTACGAGCGAACCCGCCATGATGGAGCGAGTGGCACGCTAGGATTTTTATACTCACACGGCACATCCGCGCGGTACGCGCGTCACTCTAGGGCGTTGAGGAGTTGTACAGTGTTCAACCCACCAATCATCTCGAAATTGTCGTAAAATCATGTACACTAGGAGAGGGTGGGTTTGCTCCGACTGAGTCTATGTTCTCTTCGCACATAAATAGATTCAGATCAAGTAATCGAATGTTATCGTCTCAGGACGAGGGAGGTTAGAGGGTTACTTCACTTATTACCCGCCTCTCTCGGATATCTACAATCCTTCATCTGTTAAACCTTTGGCTTTCGAATAATGTGCAAAAAAACCATTTATGACGGAAAAATGTATCAAACGTTTAATGCTGAGAGAAATCTCATATACTGTACGCTGAAGACAATTTATTGATTTTTGAATATTTTTGTTTTCTGCCCATTTTTTGGAATTATATCTTTTTCCGCACGTCTCTGATCGGCATGCAAGTCAAATAACCAAACATCCTAAGATTGAAGAATTTGCTTACCGGTGCCTGCTGCTCAGTATTGCTATCTGCTTGATTTTCATCGTTGATGCTTTGATTTCGTTCCAGTACACCCCGTTGCAGTTCAACTATCTTTGCCTCAAGATGGTTGATCTTCCTCTCATATTCCAACATTTTTGACTGCGACGCGTTCAGTTCGTCCTTGACAGCCTTAACAACTATTGTGGAAGTTTTTGTTAACGTAGTCTTCAACACTTTTCGTTTCCTCATCGCTAACAATAGAGCACTTTCTGATATCATTGTGCACTATACTAAAGGTAGGGGAAAGTGTTCACTAATAAAAAGTACCCTCTATTGTTAAAGGCAATGGTCACGGTGAAAAACTTTATCAAAAAAACTACAAAAAATCAGCTTAGATTGAAAACATCTGAAAAACTAAGAAGGTATCGCGGTGAAAAACTGGCTAGAATTAGAGTTTCTAGGGCCCAAAGATGCCAGTTCGTGCACACGTGCACAGCGTCGCCCAAAAAGTTCGCAGTCTCATGCCGAGCAGTCAAAAATCATCGACATTTAGAGAAAGAATGAATGCAAATTTACCTAATAAAAACAGTTGAACAATGAAAGCAAGCCCTTCAGGCAATGTTTTTGACTAGATGAGTAATGTTCATTGATTGAATTCAATTTCGAGCCAGCTGATGTTCATGATATTAGAGATCAACGATGCCGATGATGTGGAGTGGGCTCATCCGTCATCGAAAGACAAGAAGATTCAGACTTCAAATTTGGCCCAAAACAGTGGTTTTTTCGCGATTTATTCTCAAAGGTCCTACTACTCGAAACCCAGAGAGGTTTTATAGAGAGGAAAGAAAGACAAGCATATTTGATCGCGATCACTGCCTTTAATGAGTCAGTGTGTAGGTGATGTGCGGAAACGAACTCCATCGAAATTCATAGTCACATAATCACTCAGACACTCGTGGCGTCCAACAGGTGGTTGACACGTCACCCTTGTGGCTTACCGGTCGCTGGGTGGTTTGACTGCAAGGGGCGGATCGACTGTCTGTCGACCGTTATGTGTCCGATCGACTGTCTGTCGACCGAGGTCCACAGACAGTCGACCACCCATCGACCGGTAGCATGGGATAACGTCACTTCGTCGTTTTCTCACCTTTGTGCGCGTATTGACGTGCAAAACTTCTGACCCCCGGACCCGCTGCGCCGCCAACTGTTCGGCGCCGAATTTTTCGTTTCTGTTGTCCTCCTGATTCTGAGGGATTAATTTCCCATTTCTTCCACGTCCGTTTTGAAATTTATAGGTTTTCAATTCCTTTCTATATCCTGACTTGTTAATAAAACATGAAAGCTTTTCTTTCCAATTATTAATTCGGTGAAGAATTTTTCATTTTCGTTGGTTTGTTGTTTGGAAGAAATTTCTGAGCCTTTCCATGACCCTTTTGAATTTTTGAGTTTCCGAATCTTGCCTTATACTGACTCGAATTCAGAAACGAAAGATTTTTATTTCTTGTTTCGGAGTCTGAAATTTAATTTTGGTTGATTTTTTGATGGAAAATTTCCGATTTCCGATTTTTGCACGTCCTCTTTGAGTTTTGAAGTTTCCGATTCTTTCCATATCCCGACTCGATATCGGAACGGGAATTTTTCATTTCTTGATTCGTCTTTCCAATCTTCACATTTAGTTGATTTCTTGAGAGTAAAGAAAATTTCGGATTCCTTTTGAAATTTTCAAGTTTTCGATTACTTTCTATATCCTGACTCATGCTATTTTAGCATGACGTTTTTTCATTTCTTGATTCAGCGTTGAATTTCTCATTTTTGCTGATTTGTTGTTTCGGAAAAAAATTTTCCAGATGTCCGATTCTTTTTATGATCATTTAAAGTTCGGAGTTTCCCATTCTTTCCTTATATTGACTCGAAATCGCAACGGAAAGTTCTTTCATTTCTTGATTCGTATTCCCAATCATAACAGTTAGGTTGATTTCTTGCTCATGAAGAAGAATTTCCAATACCGTCCATATCCTTTTTGAATTTCTGAGTTTCAGATTCTTTCCATATCCTGACTCGATATCGAAACAAGAACTTTTTTCGTTTCTTGATTTGGTGTCGTCAAAATTCTAATTTTGGTTGATTTCTGGATCTTGAAATGAACTTTCCTATTCCTTCCATGTCCTCTCTGATTGCTGGGATTTTCTATTTCTTTACCACATCCTGACTCGATACGAAAGCAGAAAATTTTTCCTTTTTTTATTCGGCGACAGATTCTTCTTTTTGGTTGATTTCCTGAAGGAAAAATCGATTTTTTTTATCTTTGTACAATTCTGGAGTTTTTGTTTTATTGCGTGGAAAAATGAGTAGTTACATGGCTTTTGTTTCTGATTTTTCATTTTGCGTTGCATTCTCATTTTTCCTGGATGCGTTTGATTACAAGTGAGACCCATTCGGAAAAACAACAGCAAATAAAATAAACTGATTGAAAATTCAGCTATCTTGGACTTCGACCAGAGCAAAAAATGGATTTCGGCAAATTGTCTTCGCGTTTTTTTTTCAATAATGGGTCCAAGGACTTCAGCTATGACATGCTTTCAAGCAGACACCCTCTGCTTCAAAATGACCCCATTGGCGTAGTTGTTAACGGTCACATGGGGAAAGAGAAACATTTACCGGAACCGACTCAATGACGAGCTCTACTATGAAAAATCGCGGACCCTTTAGGCTTCCGCTCACCATTTCTTTCAAAAACCATTCTGCACTCCAGAACTTCGTGCAGTACGAACGAGAGGTCTGGTGAAAAGAACAGACCACTCTAAAGGATTAGCGACGGGCATATGTGGGCTTGGCAAGGCTAGAAATTTTGTCACCATATCTAAAGCGCACCCTGTAGTAGTAAGTGAATGAATTGAATGTGAATAAAGGGGTGTAATTGCTTCTCCCTCTCTTTGTTTGATTGTTTTTCATTCATATTTTTCTCGTTAGTGGTCACAGTATATGACAGTCAACTCGTAACATCAAATAATCAGAAGAAATATTCAAAAATTTCAAAAATCATTTTGAAAATTTGAAAACTTTGCTCTTTTAGTATATTCGAGAAAGCGAAGTTCGAGAATTTAGGCCGTCTTGATCAAGTACACTTGATCTGCCACAATTTTCGGGATATTTAGATGATCAACGAATTCATGAGTCTCCGGCCATTTTTTCACATTTGGCGATTGTGTATTCTCCACCTGCCCCAGTCGTTCATATCGTTACCATGGAAGTGGTGCGCTTATTGAAGCTAAATCATGAATTTCAAGAGTGGTATGTACTTTACAGAAAACAGTCGCTACGCGTCTATGATTGGTTTCTATGGTATGTACAGAAATCAGGCACTGGGCGACCAACAGGACAAGCTAGTCTACTAGACATCGCTGCTGAAAAGAGCAATCGGGTGAGCCTTGTAAGCCAAATGCATTTCATTCAGTCTAGACTGACATTGCAATAATTTCTGAAATTTGTAGGAAAGACGTTCCCGGATACAGTTTCGAAGACGACTACGCTTCTCTGATGGCTTCATACGAACGCTCTTTTAAGATCTCGTCTTCCTTGAGGCTTGTATATTTTCACTCACGAAATATATCTCGAAAGCGGCGTTTTTACCTCGAAATTTCTCCCAGTTGGGAAGCCTAGAACGAAATTAGCCGAAAATTTTGGAAAATCGACTAATAATCCACAGATTCGTGATCAACGCCCCAAAAAAAACCCTTGGGAGAATTTTAAGTCAAATCTGGAACATTTTCTAAAACGCTTCCAGAGCCCTCTAATCGGTATAAATATTCGCCCAACCGAAAGTCCTAAACTCTGTAAGCCTGGACAAAGTATGGAAAATGCGCCTTCACCTAAATTTTGCTCAGGGGGGTAGCTTTGGACGCTGTACACATTTGTGAGGCCCATTTCCAAATTTTCGAAAGAATAATTCCGTTTTTGGAGGGTACAAAAAGCACAAAAAACTACCTTTTTAGGCTTATACCTTCTTGGAACCGGCAGCTCGGGCGGAATACTGCGCAGTTTTACTATTGACCCACTAGAGATACTAACGATACTAGTCGTTTTGGCAGATGTGTTTACCACTTTAAACACTTCCCTTGTAAGCAAATTTTAAAATGTGTGCTGCGTGTGGGTGTGGGTGTGGGTGGTGTGGGTGTGGGTGGTGTGGGTGTGGGTGGTGTGGGTGTGGGTGGTGTGGGTGTGGGTGCGATTGTGAAGACATCATTATGATCACCGTGGAATTTTCACCAAAATGAGCAGAAAAACGAAAAATCGATGTCGGCGTTAGAGTGTGCCCTCTAGGTCCAATCAATAGATATTTTCATATATGTGAATAAACATGTAGCATTTCTGATGAAGTAAGTCAGTCGATCAAAAAATAACCTGGAAAAAGTTTTCGAAGTTTTTGGCTCATTTCATTGTAGCACCACAAATGGACTGAACTGAGGCTTTGATAAAGCAGTGACATATTTTTGCCAGTACAATGTGCACGTTAGGTCTTACTTCTTGTTATTTCGTTTTTTGGAAACTATTCGGTAATATCGTTCATCATCCGTCATAATGTTGTCTTGTTATCTCATATTTGGGTATTGACAGTCGTTATTTGAGATCAGGATTTCTTATCCTACCCTCATTCTAAATTATTAAAGGTTGATCAATGATTAAGATAAAATTTCGTTACTGTAAGTGTTTTACCAGCATTTGAAAGATTTTCGCCGCAACGCGGCAGATTGAAACCAGCGGCATTCATCTTCGAGGTGTACAGGTGTCCAACTGCCGGTCGACAGGTATCCATCTACCGGTGGACAAACATCTAGAAACGGTTGATGGGTGTCCAATAAACGGTCGACAGGTATCCAACTACCGGTGAACAGGTATCCATCTACCGGTCGACAGGTATCTAACTACCGGTCGACAGGTATCCGACTACCGCTCGACAGGTATCCAACTAACGGTCGACTAGTGTCCAACTACCGGTCGTCGCGTGGTCGACGGACAACTCAAGGGGAGCGACGGACAACTTGAGGGGGGTGACAGACAACTCTAGGGGAGCAGTCCCGCCCTTTTTCAGCGGTCGTGGGGAAGCACGCTGTGAAGTGATTGCTTGTCGACCACCCGTTGGACGTCACGAGTGTCTGAGCAGAGACCAAAGGCAGGGCAAAGGATGCCTCATGTAGGGTAATGCACTCTCGGTCATCATAACCAAGGGGTGCGCAGGGCTACACTGGTCATCACGCGAAAATTGGGACTCAGGCGGACAAGAATTGTATGATTTTATGAAATATTATACATAAAATTGAAAACAGGTGCGGATTAATAAAATTTTTAGATTCTTTTCTCGATGTTTTGTGTTTTGTTCGGGGTGAAATTTGCATCTTGTAGAATTTCCTTCTCTGCGATTTCTCATGTTCAGAGACTTTGAGGTCCCAAACTTTATGGGTAATTAACATAAGGAGTTCTCTATTCGGAGATACATATTAATTCATCGCCTACCTTTTTCAACAATCGATTTAAAAAAAAGTCTATAAATCTTGAATCATCGTAGAACAGGAAACTCCTCACAATCAGAGTACATAATCATAGAGTTTCAATACCTCAAAATCTTAGCATAATGAAGGAATTGTAGAAGTTGCCAATTTCACAAAAATGCAAAAAAAAGCGCAACTGAAGAATTTCGGCGAACAGAGCGTTGAGAACAGCATTAGTCTCCACTGAGCTTCAATAGCAATGCCTGACTTGGTGCTCTGATACGAGACGAAAATGATATTTTCGAATAGTCACTACTCGGAAGACACTAAATTTAAATGTGAAACTCGAAAGAGAGCGGGTTTCATGGAAAGTTACAGGAAGACAGGGGAAGAAATACATACATATGCTAAGGAATGCTACAGGTTGGTTGAAAAGTATTGAAAACAAAAGTGAAAGAATGTAAACTTTTAAATGAAGTTAGTTTGTTTTATTCAATATAATCTCCCTCAATTTCAATACACTTACTCCAATCCAGCAATAATGTTATACCATCTCTGTAATGATTATCTGGAAGCTCTCGCAAAAGACTGTTCCACGACTGAAATAACTTCTTTATTCGATAAAAACGCTTTTCACTAAAGAATTTTTTCAAGTTTCTCTAGAGGTAAAGGTCGCTAGAAGCCAAATCTGGTGAATACGGTTAATGTTTAAGCAATTCATTTTTTAATTTATAAAATTTAGCCATAGTCAGAGCACTTGTGTGAACACGTGCATGTTAACGAATTCGGCACTAACTTTCTAAACAGCTTGTTCATACATAATTCTTTATATAAAATATAGAGCACTCGTTCGTCTGAGATGCATATGGTATTAGCGATTTCACGCTTAGTCAAACCTAAATCTTCACTAACAATATTATGTAGTACTAGCTCAATGATTTCTGATGTTGTTGCAGTTTTTGGTCGTCCACTACGTGGCTCATCTTCAACGCTTCTACGACCACGTTGAAACTCTAGAACCCATTGATGTACAATTGGAAATGAAGGAGCAGATCCTTTTAACACGCTTACCATTTTTGTATGAATTTCTGTTACTGATAAACCTTCCAAAACAAAGAATTTCATCACTGCACGATACTCAGTTTTTTGCATTGTAAAAAATACACCGACACGTCGAATTCAAATGCCTTGTAAACAATGAACGGTTTGACAGATCGAAATAAAATTTTTTGTATGTTCATACAAAAGTTGAAATGTCAAAATAGTGAATGAATTTTAGTGCATCTACTGCTTAATAAGTGTCGCTTTCAGAACTTTTCTACCAGCCTGTGAATTGTTAGACGCTTAGCCAAACAGAATACAAAAGATTTAGAAACAACTCCATGCAGAAAACGCAAAAGCTTTCCCAACTACCTAACAATAATGATAAGAAAATTGTGCTGTGCAAGAGAAGGATGCGAGGCGTTAGAAAGTTGGAGATTGCTAAGTAATGAAGGACGCTGTATAAAGCCTCGCTAATGAGTAGACGTGCTCAGCTGTGTGTCCAGCAATCGTTAAGGGCAGTGTCCACGATAAAAACCATGCCTGTTTTTTTTTGTGGAGATCGGCAGTTGCGGAGCTTTGCGCAACCCTAACGTTTCAAAAACTAAGAAAAATGAGCTAAGAACTGTCTTCTACGGCCCCAAAGTTGGACTTCCGTCAGCTCGTCACACCCCAGATGCACTTTCCAGGTCCACCGATGTGAAAAAATGAATGCTCGAGATTGTGAGATGAGCGATGGTTTCCGATCAATAGCCGCGTTCTTCCCTTCATTCTCAACTTCTCTCTTTACTCAGGTCAGCTCGCATACATCGGCTGCAAAAGACGGAAGTTACAAGCCTTGGACAACTCGTCCACCATGCTTCCTTAGCTCAATTTTTGAAGGAACATAACTCCGTTCCTAGAAGGTCTTGTATGGGACCGTCTCCAAGATAGGCGGAAAAGCAGAAAAACGATTCTTATCGTGTATACTGCCTTTAAAGGCAGTGTTCACGATGAAAATCGTTTTTCTATTTTTACCGCCTATCTTGAAAACGGCCCCATGCTGATTCCAATGATGTCTCTGAAATCGTACAAGTTCTTCTGGTAACGGAGTTATGGTCCCTCAAAGATTGAGAGCTAAAGAAACATGGTGGACGACTTGTCCAGACTGCTTAACTTCCGTCTTTACAACCGATCTGCGAGCTGACCTGAGTAAATAGAGAAGCTGAGAGTGAAAGGAAGAACGGGGCTAATGATTGGAAATCATCGCTCATCTCACGATCTCGAGCATTCATTTGTTCACGTCGGTGGGCGTGTGTTGCGCTTTTGGGGTTTGCCTTGCGCTCAAAGTTGCAACTTCAGGCTCTCTTGGAGCTTTTCCTGGCTCGTTTTCGTGCGTTCTTTCGACGTCAACGTTACAGTGTACCCCTCCACTACCCATTCCTAGTGGAAACTGAAACACATTTTTTATCGTGAACACTGCCTTTAACATGCAGTTGGCCCGGACGGTGGACAACAAATGTCATAAACTCCGCTAACGCGTAGCTAAATGCCTCACACGGAAACCAGAGATGCCCAGGGTTTTGAAGGCATCTAGTATAATTTTGACACGAGAATTTACGTAAATTACGGAAAGTTCAGCCTCAGTTGGTGAAATTTTAGCTACAGCGCCCGCATATTCTACGTAAATTCTCGCTACAGCACCCGCATATTCTACGCTTATTCTCGTTGCAGCACACGGTCGATCGACCCACCCAGTCTTGATCTGCACTAGAAAGACGATCCCTGCTGCGATCGAACGCATCGCCGTTTCTTCCCCACGGCCTGCAGCATCCCAGCGGCCAAAATTGTCTCTAGCAAAGTCTTTCAGAGAGCGACACGGGGTCATCTTCCACGACCACCCACAGAGTGCCAAGGTATCCGTAGGTTGACTGGGCCAACACTGTTTGAACGGCATACCTGCGTTCCGCGTAGCCAACGAAGGTTAAGATTGCATTTCAACACAGCCTGCCGCTAAATCCGTAGATTCGCGCTACAAAATTATAGCGAGAATATACGGGTTTAGCGTCAGAGAGAACAATGGTTCGAACGACACAAGAATATGCGGGTTTTAGCTATCGTAGCTAAAACCCTTAAATTCTCGCTACATGGAATGGGGCGGCGTTTCAGGCCGCGCCCTCGGAGGCATCTAGCTACGCATTGGCAGAGAAGATGTGGTTCAGAGTGGTACGATTGAGAAGAACTACGTTGCGCACGACAGCGGATCTCAGGGACTATTAGCAATGAGGAGGACGAGCGTTCGGTCCGTGTATGCCTGGCACGTCGTTGCGGACTTAGTAGAAGCTCTTCTCAGAGTTTACGGTATTTGAACAATCCTGTGTCGCAAGCCTCCATTTTTCCATCCCTTCGAGTAACAAAGTAACAAAGTACCAAAGTAAAAAAATGAGAAGTGGAACTTCAGACAACATGTGATAATCTAGAGTGATAGCAGTATCAAAAGGTATTCTGCGAAAGAAACAGCTTGGTTTGCCTTAAAATTACATCTCTGCAAACTTTCTTCCCATCCGCTTCCAAGAACGCCACACTAGTTAGGCTGGCTTTTAGAGTGGAGGATTTCATCATTGATCAAAAATGTCATATTTCACTCTGTCAAGCTGTTTCTCTCGTATTCTATTATTCTTCTCATTCTATTATCCGAAGGGGTGGGAAAATACAGGCTGAAGTTTTCAGTGCTTCAAGCTTTTTTGACAACTTGGTAGGGTCCAAGCCGGCCTATTTATGCTGTTACCTCGATCACGTTTGTACGCGTGTATGCTGCATTTCTAGCTCTTCTTGCAGGGCTGGGAGCTCGCCAAGATAGGCTGCGGACCGCGATGAAGAGACATTTTCAGCCAAAGAAGCTGGGTTTTCAGGGAACGCTTAGGGCCTACTTCTAGGATTCAGGAGCCAATCCAAGGTCACCACAAATTCAATGCCCAATTACAATCAATGGCGATCGGGTGCAACATTAAAAGCAGCATACACGCTCAAAAATGATATCAATTTTATGGAATGAATCGAAGGTCTGGAGCTGTTAATATCCAAAGATAACCAAAAAAATGGAAAAAAAATCAACCGAATTGAAGATATAACTGTTCGTCCTATCTTGACCCAGAACAGGACGAGTTATACCGCATTGGCTGAAATAGCGGAGCTAGCGACAAATTTGTTGGGATAACGACGCTAACGTACTCGTACGGCCCCTCCTGGAACGCTTAAGACCTTAGAAGTGTAAAAAATGAGCCAAAATGACCGTAATCGAGCATTGAACATTTGTATTGAGGGGCGGAGCCCGTATCGATGGGCGGGGAAAGGGTGATTTTGTGACTCAAAACGGTAATTTTACTCGCTCCCGAATACAATTCATGAATCGAAGCAAAGGCTTAGCTCGAAATAAAATGAAATTCTCTGGAGAACGCCGGGTACAAGAGCTTAGAAAAAAATTTAGCTTACTGCAGAAGGTACAAGAATAGGCTTTATCTGGTGACATGCAGGAGTAAAATGAGATGTGGAGATGAGGTCCCTACCAGATGCACTGGTGTGAGGAGCCTCCCCGGGGCTATGACAGTGAAAAAGAACTAAAAGTGTGAATTCGCTCTTTCACTACTAACTTCCGCCGATTTTAATCACGTAGAGTCTCGCAACCATTGAGAGAGTGCAAC
This sequence comes from Aplectana chamaeleonis, assembly GCA_029168955.1. Taxonomy (NCBI): domain Eukaryota; kingdom Metazoa; phylum Nematoda; class Chromadorea; order Rhabditida; family Cosmocercidae; genus Aplectana; species Aplectana chamaeleonis. Next base: position 104,045 of record JAPDOI010001638.1, on the reverse strand, counting down.
CGTGATATGAAGCAGGCCAAACAAAGCTCAATTCCAACCGCGACATTAGCACAGATGCTAATGAGGTGATCCGACAAGCAGGTTACGGTTTGGAAAAACGTGGTTTCAACTTGGTGCTTCTAAACAACGTGACTAACGGGGTTTTTTCGGCTTGGGCTGCTGCAGTGCTTCTTTGAAAGACGGTAACAAAAAAGGTTACAGACAAGGTCCCAGGTCGATTGGTTCTATTTGAGCCGAAAACGGGACGTCGGTTATGAGAGGGCGAAAAAAAAACAAGCGGTAACCGAGGCGCCGCTAGGGGAGAATACCTCCAGACACGTAGTTTCTGTTTTAGAGTGATTGATACTCAGCATAGTTACAATCGCGGACCTTTTGCGGCCGAACCAAAAACGATGAGTGTCTCTGCCGGGGCGTCAGAGTTGCGAAAAACGAAGTTTTTACATAGTACATCCAGACGTGAAAAACGCGTATGAAGGTATCGTCAAAAGGACCTCCTTTCGTGAGTTTCCTCATAATTACTTTTTTTCAGCACATCATTCAAGTCCAGTACAATTTAGTATCTGAACGTGATACACTCACAGCTATTTTGAGTTGGGGGGCGGTCCCAAAACTTTCCAACATGGATGGGGGGAGGGGGCGCACCTACGACGGGCCGGTAACCAGGGCACGCCTTACCCTGGTCACATGGGGTTTCCTGTGAAGCTTTCAGCGCATAGGACGCAAACCGTCATAACCATAATGCCACGAAAACTCTTCTATTATTCTACTATATACTGGGTTGGCAACCAAGTAATTGCGGATTTCACTCATAGATAACTGAATTTTTAGGTTCGCTGCCGTAAACGAAATGTCAAACGCATTTTGTTATTTGACGGTTGGTACTTCAACTGTCGATCAGCTGAAAATTTTTTTGATCGGTTGTGTAGTTTTTTCTGGCGTCTGTTGATGAACGGAAAATCAAAACGAAATTTTCGTCATATTTTGCTTTTTTATTTTCGGAAAGGAAAAAAAAACGCATAGGAAGTTCACAAAAAGTCGTGCTCTGTTAATGGTGACGAAGCTTCAAAAAGCGGCAGTGTCAAAATTAGTTTGCCAAATTTCGTTCAAGTGATTTTTCACTCTAAGATGAAAAACGCTCTGATCGTCCAGTTGAAGTTGTTGACGACCAAATCAAAGCAATAATCGATTCGGATCGTCACAGTACAACCCGTGAGATTGCAGAGAAACTTCATGTATCACATTCATGCATGGGAAATCGCTTAAAACAACTTTGCTATGTACAAAAACTCGATATATGGGTTCCTTGTGAACTGAAAGAAAAGCATTTAACACAACGCATTAACAACTGCGATTTGTTAGAGAAACATGATGAAAGTGATCCTTTTGTGAAGTGATTGATAACTGGTGAAAGGAAAATGGATTGTTTACAACAATGCCATTCGGAAAAGATCGTGGAGCAAACCAGGTGAACCAGCCCAAACAACATCTAAATCAGATATTGGTTGTTATATCAGTCTGGTGGGATTACAAAGGAATTGTCTTCTTTGAACTTTTACCACCCAACCGAACGATGAATTCAAATGTCTACACTGAACAACCAATGAAGTTGAACAATGCAGTTGAAGAAAAGCGACCTGAACTGAAAAATCGAAAAAGGTATTGTATTTCATTATGACAATGCATGGCCACACACATCTTTAGTCACTCTGCTAAATTTAAAGGAGCTTGGTTACGATGTTTTGCCATATCCACCGTATAGTCCTGACCTAGCACCATCTGGTTACTTTTTTATTTCAAACTTTGCAAAACTCCTTGAATGGTAAATTTTCAATAATGATGTCAAATCGTACCTATGTAGTTTAGTTTTTTGCTGATGAAAACCAGAAGTTTTATAAACGTGGAATTACGATGCCGCCTGAAAGATGGCGAAAGGTCATTGCTCAAAATGGGCAATACATTACAGGATGAAGTTATTACGTTCCATGAGAAAAATTGTGTTTTATTTTCCAAAAAAATCCGCAATTACTTAGTTGCAGACCCAATATGCACAATAGCGCAAAGTGTCATCGGAAACATGGCACTTGTGCGAAATTGTTTTAAGCACGTCCCATATTTGTATTGATACCAACGGCAGTTTGCCGACTCCCGCCGGCCTCTGCCGCTGGAGTCTGGCTGCGTCAACTCTTAAGCCAATCGTATATTTTTGTGACACGCGGTCGCGCCGCTCTGCACAGCGACAGCTAGCGCCTGTCGTGGAGCTCCCGCCCTTTGAATCTGTCGCTGTCGCAGTGCGCGACACAGCGACAGAGACAGTGGCAACGACAGTTATCGGCATATTTACAGTATGTCAGCCCTCCGTGACACGTCGCTGCGACGGACACGCGATAACTATTCCTACGACAGCCAGTCCCGTTGCTCCTATGCTGGTCCCGCCACGATTTGTGCCAAATGTCATGATTGTCGCTCATGACTGCGACAAAGTATACCATTGACCTTAAGCCGGCTGCGCAGACAAATGGAGTCTGACTCATAGCTAGATTCTGGCGATAGACTCTTTCTTTCTCAAAAGGTGATTTAGGAAAGTTCGAACGGAAACAACCGTTTTCAATGATTTTCTCGCAGTTTTTTTTAACGTAGCTGTTATTCTTCTGTCGGGTTTTCTGGGGAGCTGACCACCCGGTTGTCAATTTTCTTTAGATTGAGGTAGGTTGCTCACACTAAATAGCACTGTGCCTACCGTAACCTACAGTAACCCTAAGTTTACGACAAACAGACCCCAGATTCGCGTTCAGCACCTTACAACCCCCATACGAAAATTTTGAGTCAAATTCGAAAGATTTCTTTAGAACATCCTAAAAATTGGCTGATCCCACCTTTTCGCAACCCATACCTTCTGCAGAGCTTCAATAACGCTCACAACTTCGTCCAGCGGTGTCCGCAGCAAAATCTAATGCCAGATTCGGAGACAGCGAGCCAGAATTGGCTAGGCAACATTCATCTTGTTTGAAATAGTGAGGATAGCCTAGCGATGCTTCCTAGTAAGCTGAACTTCAATATCCTGGAAGTGGTTTTGGCCATATTTAACCATTATCAGATTTTTTTCTATATCGTGCACTGCAAGTAGAATCAGATTCGCTAAGATAACCATCCAAAAAAGATGACCAGGAAGTGGTCCCGTTCTTGAGAAAAGGCAAAGACTTACGTCATCCGCGTGTACTAGTTACTAATTTCTGTATATCTGTTCATCAGATGGAGGTTTTTGTGTAAATTTCACGTTCCTCATCTGGGAACAATTCATTACTTTCTATGTAGACTGGGAAGCGTGAAACAGATTAACAAGGGAACCACTATAAGTCATATGTAGTAACCATTCCGAATGAAATAAACTTTTCTAGAACCAATTTCCAACGAAAAGTCCGAATATGCCCATCGCAGCTGCCTAGACTCACTCTAAGAGAAGGTATGAGCGTTTCCAAAGCTTTGCGGCAAGGTAAGGGTAGCACCCCCATGGAACTTTCAGAATGCTTTTGAGTTTTTTACCGAATCTAGCTAAAAAAAATGTATATATGGGCAATTTGGGGGGGGGGGGCTGAACACGAATCTGGGGTAAGTTAGGGATTGTCGATATTTTGCGTTTTACTGTAAATTACGGTAGGTAACATGCCATTAACACTTAATGGACCGCGTGTCCACACTGAGCACCCACGCCAAAAACTCGATTTTTTCGTTTTACTTCAAGAAAAACGGATTCCTTCTAAATATTGCTTTTATATCTATGCTTATTACAACTTCCATAACTGGTATGCAGATATAAGGCCCCGGATATTTCTTTTTGACATAGGCAATTACAACAAAAATTCAGTTTAAAAACTCACTGAAATGATTGGCCGTGGAGCGCGCCGGTCCGCTACGGGGACCAGCCGTGAAACGCGCGGTCTCCCAAGTGTTAAGGAGGCTAAACCTACCTTAGTAATTCGAAAATCGACAAATGGACATCGAGTTCGTACTCAGCACCCCGAATAACCCCCACATATAAACTTTGAGACAAATCTGAGACTTTGACCAAACTACCGTATACCCATCGTAATCTACCGTAAGCTGTCAAAAATCGATAAACTGACATCAGATTCGTGTTGAGCACTCCAAATAACTCCCAGAAGAACGATTTGAACCAAATCTGTCGCCACACTTCGGAAATCGTCTGAAGTCGATTTTGCCGTCATTTTTTTCTGCCGGTGGGAAGCTTCGAACAAATTTAGTCGAAAACTTTGGGAAAACGACAAATGAAGCTTAGATTCGTGATCAGCACCCCAAATAACCCCCCAAAGCGAATTTTGAGTCAAATCTAAAAAAACTTTTCTCCAGTCCAAAACGTCCAAAACGCTGTCAGTCTGCGCGAAAATCGGAGAATGTTCCTTCACCCAAACTTGGCCTGGGGGGGCGTAGTTTTGGGCGCTGAACACGATTATGAGGTACGTTGCCGGATTTTCGTGAAAACAATGCGCTTTTGGAGGATACAACAGGTATGAAAATCAGAGAAAAAACGCCTCTAACTTCTTTCAGAGTGGGTCTTGGCAGCTGCGATGGGCATATTCGGACTGTTCGTCCGAAAATGGTTCTAGAAAAGTACATTTTATTAGGAATGGTTACTATGAATTGTAGTGGTTTCCTTGTAAGGAAAAAAACTGCCCATAATTCAGAAGAATGCTTTGAACTTTTTGGATTACCTTGTGAAAAAAACATGAGGTTGCCTCCTCGACAATCAAACCACAAATCATTGGGCATCGTGTTCTCGGTGGTAAGCGGCCAACCAACAAGAAATTCTCAAAACTGTTTTCAAATCGAACGTTCTGTGGCCTTGATGATTTTAGCAAAAATTTCCAAAATCTCATCATCCAAGAGTAAAATTGTTATATCTGGGCCAGTAGCAATCCCCCCGAAAGTTGGCAGCTACCGGCTGTCACTGCGTGGTGAGTGAGTCAATCAAGTCTCGGCTATCAATACGAATGGATCGGCATAAAAATGCACAGGCGGCGTCCAAATTAATTACCATTGCAGTCAGCCACCTTTGAGCAGTGAGCGTTCTTTTGTAAGGTGGCTGACTGCAAGAAACGGGTGGTGACTTCGCTCACCGCCGCAGAACAAAGAGAAATAGCGCGGTGAGCGAAGGGGAGCTGGGTCGATACCGCCGTCATGATGTCGAGCACGTCCAATGGTGCCGACCTTTTGAAGCAAGTGCGCTCCAAGAAAAGGCAGTGGAGCGCTTGCGTACGTAGCTGTCATGAATACGTCTCCTTTATAGATTTCACGTGCTTTAGTCCTATGCTAAGCTCAACTTCCAATTCCTAGAAGTTGCTGTGGCCATATTCAACCATTTTCAGATTTTTTCCCAATAATCGCTCACCACAAATAAAATCAGATTGGCCTGGAAAGCCATCTAAAAAAAATGGCTGAAAAACGGTTCCGTTTTTCAGAAAATGCATGAAACTTACGTGATCTGCGTGTACTAGTTACTAAATGCTGTATAATAGTTCATCTAATTGCGGCTTTTATCCAAACTTCGCCTCCCTCTTTCACTTCAAGTTCGCTTCTTTCTATGTTGACTGAGAAGCGTGAGACAGACTAAGAATAAAAATAGTGCATAATTCAAAAAAATCCTTTGAACTTTTCGGTACACTGTGACAAAAACATATGGTTGGCTCCTTGACAATCATAGTACAAAGTATTGTGTATCGTGGCTCAGTGGTAAGAGGTCATCCAACAGAAAGTTTTCAAAATCGTTTTTCGAATCTAACATTCTCTCGCTTTGATGATTTTCGCAAACAATTCCGAAATCCCATCATCCAAGGTTGAAAACTTATTAAATCGAGTGAGAAGTGGGACAATATGAAATGCTGAAATGGGTGACTGTGTTTACTCTAACCTATTCAAGTTCGTTTTTGAATTGGGTTTTTTATTTTACAGTCTTTATTTCTTTTAGATGTTTTTTTTTCTATTAAACTCCATTTCACCTCTGGGTCATATTTATTAGCTCTTCATATATATATATATATATATATATATATATATATATATATATATATATATATATATATATATATATATATATATATATATATATATATATATATATATATATATATATATATATATATATATATATATATATATATATATATATATATATATATATATATATATATATATATATATATATATATATATATATATATATATATATATATATATATATATATATATATATATATTTGCTCAATATTTTGGTGTCGTTTGTTTACATTTTTTTATTTACACTATTTTTCATATGAATTTCTAACTATAATTTGAATACTTATACAATTCACTTCCATTCATATTATTACTGCTTTATTTGAAAAATGGTTCCGCTAACAAGATTAAATAATTATCAATCGGTTTAGCTCTACCCTCACACAGGCAATGCAAAACTGTAAAAACCTCGAGCCTCAACAATGGAGGAGGTAGTTCGAGTTTCAATTACTTGTATCAATATTCCAAATCTCTAGGATTATTTTTAGAATTCGAAAATCACATTCGTCGTCCTAATTTCAAAAACGTTTTGAAGTTTAAGAAAAAAATAATTTTTTGAAGTAGTTATGACATATTGCGCCCTCCCAAGAAGTCGAAAGTCTTCAGACTTGATGAGACTCCAAGCCGAAGAACATCGCCAATCAATTCTTGTCGTATTGCTGAATTCGAAACTGTCTCTATATCTAGGAAACAGTCAGTATTTACTTTTAATCTTTCATAGTCTTGGATGAACTTTATTCTGGCGATGGTCCCTCTTCAGCTTCCCCGTATCTCCAGTCCTTCCACTCTATCCCTCTCCCTTTCTCTCGACGATTTGACGCACTCCTCGCTCGAAAACATTCCTCGGAAGCGGATTGAGTTCGCGCAGCGGGGATGGACTGCAGAGTTAGACCACCCAGCTGGCAGCGAGCGTGGCCGCGGCGCGTCACCGCATCGATTATTCTCCTAAACGAAAGGTATGGCTCAACCAATGGATGGCTCGTCGTCAAATGCGAATATTAATCATTAAGTACAAGGAATAGGGTCGGAATATGGAATTTTTCTTTTTTTTAGTTTTCGTGAAAAACACATTTGAACAATAAATTTTAACTTAACAGAGCAGCCGTGCGGAAGCGGCGTCGCTTTTCATATTGCGGACGAGCGAGCTAAAAAGAAACTGATCCCAGAATAAACCGAAGTTTCGAAAATTTGTATTTTTTTGTGGCTGTGGTAGGGGAATCAAAAAGAAAGAATATGAAGTTCGCTAAGTTCTTATGGCCGACGGGTAGATCAAAAAGGAGTCGTTCAGGGGTTCTTCAAATTAAAATATTTTCGGCTTGAAATTTGTACGATGGGAAGGATGTTTGGGGCGCCGAACGGGATAATGAGGTCCATTTTAGGTTTGAAAGAGGCTCGCCCATCGCGGCGGGCCGTGCGGCAATCGCGGCACCACCGGCTAGAGGGGTTTCGATCGTGCGTCTTCCGTCGTAGCCCCATCCAATCACTAGACTACATACTAATGAGAGGCCATATATACACTCTGCTCTAATTTAAGCTCTACAAAAACATGCATACAGCAGAGGTCCCTACTATAAGCAATAAAAGCATGGGTAAAACCGAATCTCCCTGAAAAAGAGTCCCATTTGAGAGAGCTTTAGCTTGAATCTGTCCGAAAAGAGCTCATTTCCATTGGGTTCTTGGTTAGGTTTCAGCAAATATAGTCCTTTCGATAGGTAAATCTCATCCCTTGTTTTTTTTTTGGATTGAAAACACACCTCCGATTTACGTTAAGCACCCTGAAGAAATTCTTAAAGGTTTGACAGCGAGCAATGCTTAAACTCCTGAAATTGCAATCTTTCAATTATTTCCAATTTTTTTCGCATTTTTCCCGAAATCGGAAGGCCAAATCCAATCGAAAATCCCGCTTATCACTGGTCCCTAGTGGGGGCATGGATAGAACTCGTTGGATTACGGTAGTATTTATCTGGTCCAGATGTGGATGTATTTTTTTCTGTTAAAGTTAGAGCAACCAAGAGTATTTGGTTGAGCATGACCGTTTGCTTAGGGGATTAATCGATGCGCGGCCGCGCGCGCTGACCGCTGGTCGGTTCGCGACTAAGGATTCACTCACCGATGGGACGGAAATTTTAAGAGTGTACTGTTAGGGGTCTTTACCCGCAACAGCACAGATAAAACGGAAAGTTTTTCTCACATTCCAATAAATCTGTATTTTTACGAAAAAAAAATCGAAAAAAAACTGTATTGCGACCCTATCGCTTGTGTTTAATGATTTATACCCGCATTTGACGACGAGTCGTCAAATGATTGAGCCAAACCTTTTGCTTAGGAGATTAATCAATGCGGTGACGCGCCGCGGCTGCGCGCGCTCGCAGCTGGGTGGTCTAGCTCTGCAGTCCATCCCCGCTGCGCCAACTCAATCCTTTTCCGAGGAATGTTTTCGAGCGAGGAGTGCGTCAGACCGTCGAGAGAAAGGGAGAGAGATAGAGTGGAAGGACTGGAGATACGGGGAAGCTGAAGAGGGCCATCGCCAGAAAAAAAGTTCATCCAAGACTATGAAAGATTAAAAGTAAATACTGGCTGTTTCCTAGATATAGAGACAGTTTCGAATTCAGCAATACGACAAGAATTGATTGGTGATGTTCTTCGGCTTGGAGTCTCATCAAGTCTGAAGACTTTCGACTTCTTGGGAGGGCGCAATATGGCATAACTACTTCAAAAAAATCAATTTTTTCTTAAACTTGAAAACGTTTTTGAAAATAGGACGACGAATGTGATTTTCGAAATCTAAAAATAATCCTAGAAATTTGGAATATTGATACAAGTAATTGAAACTCGAACTACCTCCTCCATTGTTGAGGCTCGAGGTTTTTACTGTTTTGCATTGCCTATCTGAGGGTAGAGCTAAAACGATTGATAATTATTTAATGTTGTTAGCGAAACCATTTTTTAAATAAAGTAGCAAAATATGAATGGAAGTGGATTGTATAAGTATTCAAATTATAGTTAGACATTCATATGAAAAATAGTGTAAATAAAAAAATGTAACAAACGACACCAAAAATATTAAGCAAAGAACTATCTGAAGAGCTAATAAATATGACCCAGAGGTGAAATGGAGTTTAATAGAAAAAAACATCTAAAAGAAATAAGGATTGTAAAATAAAAAACCCAATTCAAAAACGAATTTGAATAGGTTAGAGTAAACACAACACCCATTTCAGCATTTCATACTGTCCCACTTCTCACTCGATTGATTGTGTCAACCCTATATGCCTTGCTTGAGAGTACGCCATATATAGATCAAAAAGAAAGAGTGATCAATGCTGATTCCAAAGATCTCTTCAAGTTTGAAAAACGTCTACTTTGAAGTGAGTTATGATCAAAGACGAAAAAAGCGATTTTTCGCGTTTTTTTCGCCTTTTTACCAAAACTTAGGGTGAGTATTGTAGTTGTCCAAGGCGCTGTGTTGGGCATCCGTCTCGTAGGATGGTGCTGTGCTGGTTCAAATACGTCGACTATTGAGAGTTTTGCATTCAACGCTACTCTCAGAAAAATGAAAACATGTTACATGTAATATAAAGTGTAAGTTACTCGAGACAATCAAGTATATTACCTTTATATCGCGTGTAACCTACACTTATATTACAAGTAACACACTTACATTTCATGTAACTGAATCAGAGCTGCAAGTTGAAGCTCGATGCTTTAAGGGTTGGAGCTGCAAGTTCCAGGCTACTGCTTCAGGGGCGAATCAGCAGGCTTTAGGCTCTCGTGGACATTCCAGAAGCTTAAAGCTCGCTGCTTGATGACTGAAGCTGCAAGCTGGGGCCACACAGCTTCATACATGAAGCAGTGAACTTAAGCTCGCTCCAAAAATATAGTGTGTGGATTCCTCTAATCCTCCTCACGACTAGCACGAACCATGAGGAGCGAGAGATCAATGGCTCGGCAAGGGCGAGTGACCACCCTGTCGAATCTCAAACCGATGAGCCTGCACTCATGGCTAAGGTATGAGGCGGCCCGTATGCTGTGCAGGTTTGCAGAAGCTGTTCAACACGGGCCCTCAGTTGCTGGAGATATTTGAATTATGTTTCACTTATACTACATGTAATTTACTTGAGTATAGATAATTCACATGTAACTTAGATTGACGGAGATGTAATACAAGTATATTGTAATCGTCTCTTATGTTACAAGTATTATGTTTTCACCATCAAAAACATATTACGTGCGACGATTGGCCTGCGTGCGAAGGACCGATATATTACATGTAAGATACATCGGTCGAGATAATTTGCAAGTAATATACATTAGCCAATTTATATTACATGTATATTAATCGAGACCTTTTATATTATACGTAATATGTTTTAATTTTTCTGAGCTCTTCGAGAATGATTCCCGTTCTGAAGTGGCATTCATAGGAGGCATCTAGGCGTCACCGAACTCAGGTTGGCTGTCTCTTTAAAGTTACCACATTGGGGGACTGCTACTGGCCCTGGAAGATCGACACATGTGCATGTTCCCGAAACCGATAATTACAACCGCTAGTTCGATCAAAGTTGCGATGGATGCGAAGAACTGTGGTGGGAGCGTATACTCAGATAATAAGGCAGCGTCCATACGGCGTTCCCGCTGTTGTGCGCCTCTCGACGCTCCTCAACGCTGGAGCAGCCCGTGCTCGCCAATTAACACTGGCAAACACCCCTACTCAGATAATAACACCGGCTGAGCGGGCGGAGAAGTAGGGTCGCCGGCTGAGCGGGCAGGCTTATTTTGGGGACGGAGCGTCTTACCGGCTGAGCGGGCGGGCATGCGTTTTACCGGCTGAGGGGCATGGCTTCACGGGGTCAGCGGGCGGACATAAATCCACGGCGGAGCATGTCACCGGCTGATCGGGCAGACATACCATTACCGGCTGAGGGGCATGGCTTTACGGGATGAGCGGTCAGACATTAATGAATGGCGGAGCATATCACCGGCTGATCGGGCAGACACTAAAGCGAACCAGGCTCATGTACGGCGCGGGCGAAATGGGCTTCGAGCTGATTCGGGTGTTGGCCTTCGAAAGGGGGGTCATCCACACGATTTGGATCATTGACCCCGCACCCCTTACGGTTCGTTGTGACCGTGGGGACGTGACAGCGGCTCAGTTCATGTTTTTTGAAGCAAGAGATGTCTTGCCGCTTCAGGGATGAAGCGCAAGCCTCGAACTTGCTGTGAAATAGGGAGGACCTACAAGGGGTATCTGCTCTTGCAGATCGATATCATTCAATCGGTAAGCAACTAATACCGGGTGAGCGGGCCTCCATTTATTGGCTGAGGAGGCAGTGAATACCAAGGCTCGTCCGGGTACAATGTTTGGTCAGCCGGTTTTGCCTGCCCCCTCAACCGGCGTTCCTGCCTGAGTACAAGAAAACAGAGGCGCGCTCATGTGGCCGATTGGTCTGAGGCTCCCACTGAAAGTATCAATACCATCGCTAATCCCGTGCCGACCTCGGACACGTTGCATGCGCCAGCCGTCGAGCGTCATTACCCAGCGTTTCAGCGCTGACGTATGACGCTCCGACGCCTTGACGCTTGTCGCCTGTCGTTCGCTATGAACGGATCCTAAAGCGTAGTTTATACTCCCGCCGCCGAGCGGCGCAGCGGAGTGCATTTCTGTGATATTGATCATACGGCGCGGCACGATCGATACTGTAGGATTGCACTTCGCCGAGCTGGTCGGCGGCGGAAGTATAAACGACGCCTAAGGCACAGTGTTGGGCATCCGTCGCATATACAGGGGCTATGTTTGTTGAAACCCCTCGACTTAAGAGAGTTTTGAATGCAGTTTGAGTTTTGCATTCAACGCCACTCTTCGGGAATAAATCTCGCACCAAGGATCAACTATGTGAGGCACCTAGGGGTCACCGGTCTCAGGTGGGCTACCTCTTTAGGGTCACCACAATGGGGGATTGATACTGTCCCAGGTGAGAAGGGCTACCTAACCGTGTAATGATTGCTAGGAATGAAGTGAAAAAAGAAAAGTTGAGGGAGAAAGAAAGCATTGGTTTATTAGATGGCTCTCCCCACATGACCCCTGAAAAAGCTTTCAGATCTATAAAAAGTTGATTTTAATTGACCGAGTTTGACTAGTGGCGGTGTGGCTTTCAATTACAGAAAAAAACAGGTATTTATCAAATACAAGTTAATCGCTAAGGACCTGGATTAATGTGCATGCAGGATTTACTCTCAATGTTCATCGCCGCACGATTCCAGACATCGTAATTGAAAAGCTAAATATATCTTCCAGAAGACCACCACTTTTGCTGAGGGGGCACATCACATCACGCTTTCTATAAAATCGAGGGGTATTTCAGCATAAAAATTGAAGTTGATCACTTTATAAAAATTTGAATTTTGGAATAAAATTTTTTGAACTGTTCATTTTTGGTGTATTTCCGTACACTGGCTGATTCTGGACATGATTTCTTCGTGTGAGGAGAAAAAACAGATTGCAGAGCGAATTCCTTACATACTAGTTGTTGAAACGCGCTCTGATACCTACCTTTTTTGAATGTGAAATCAAATAATTAACCCGATTTTAAGGCGCGATTCCCGTTTAACTTATAATACCTAATTTCTTCTTAAAGTTTTGTAATTTGTCTCAGAATAAGTCACTAATATAGAAGAGATCCGTGGTTTTGCCACATTAAAATCCATAAATTGTTAGGAAAAATGACTTTTTATGAATTTTTATTATTTTTTTCGTTGTCAAAATGTTTCAGAAGAAACACAGAGGATAACAAATGGCATATGAATGTGCTAAATACGAGAAAACGTCAAGAAATCCACTTATAACAACACTTAAACGCCAGCCCCATTTGGACACGAGGGACATTGGATGGCTACCGTAACCCAAAATCTTCCTCTGAGTTCCATTTTGAAATTTTACACATTCAATAGATCGCATTTTTGATGCTGATTCCGAATTTGGCTTCCATTTTCCGATTGGACCACTTTGGAGCGAGTTATTCAAAAACGACGCCAAACGGTGCGCTCCGGCGCTCTAGCGCGCCCAATGACCAAAAGATAGGGGCGGTATTGTAGGATAGCGAGCAACAAGTCAAAACTGAATTTCAATTTCATTGACAAACCTATAGCCTACTTGTAATATCCCCAAAATGGAACGACACTGCATTCACCAGTGGCCGTATTCATGAAACCGCGGTCGCAGGAATGGGGCGTACCTTTTCCGTGCCCAGCGCATGGCAACCAGTTTTGTGACTTCCCTGTCGAAATCTCAATGTTGGCGGCCTACCCAGAAAGATGCAACATTGAAAACTCGTCCAACAGCGGAGGTACTTTGGACCTTGCCGGGAAGCTCCCAGTGTATCATGAATACGGCCACAAATTTCATGTAATTACTCTGAAGGACTCGGGTCCGAAAGTTTGTCAATAATTGTTCACACGCACAGTTCGAAAAATTGAAGCTCACTGAAGCGCCAGTATGAGGTTTCGCATTCAAACTGTTACAGATGTCCGGAAAACGGCCAGAAATCACAAGAAAAAAGAATAGAGGGTAGGCAAATCATCATTGTTACCGAGAGGAGCAGAGCACTTCTTTGGCGTCACTGACACTTGGAAATGATTGGTAAGAATGCTCTAGAAGTTCCGCGAAGAGTCAGCAAACCTGTTCTGAAGATGCGAAAGCGTATGTTCTTCTGTGATGAGGCACATACAAAATGTACCGTCAAGGCTGCGATGAGTAAGTCGGGCGGCGCTGAGTTGAAGCGAGCGCGGAGCTGCCGCCAAGCGTGTATCATATTGCTCCGCCACTGTTATTCAGGTATTTTCGCCAGCCTATTACCCATATTCCTCTAAATTTAAGGATGAAAACGTCTAAATATACTAGGAATATGGGCAGCAGGCTAGCAGAGTCAGCTGTTGCGCGGGCAATCTAATACAAGCCACACTGCGCGGCTGCGCCACACCGGCCACCGGCTTCAACTCAGCGCCGCCCGGCTTAGTCATCGCAGACTTGACGATATGTCCGCAGTTTTTATTTAGGTGCAGGAAGTAATATGCACGTTTTTCAAATAAAATTGGAAAAAGTACACTGCAATAGCCCTATGTTGCAGCAGCGTTTCTCAATGGAATAAAATGGTGTGACTATTTAATGGCTTCAAAGTGGTATAGTTTTAAGAAATAGGCAAAGGGTAAGGTACGTACCTGACATTCGAAACACTTCCCACATGTATCCATCTGACCATGTGTGCTACTGGTTTGCGAATAAGAAACAGCTTGGGAGGTTTGCTCACAATCTTCACCGCTGTGCGGCAACTTGCACGATGGCTCACACTGAAATGGTGCCACTTAAGAAAATTACAAAAATGACGCTCAATAATAGCTTCAACCACATTCTCTAAGGGACAGCCACACCTCTACATTTAAATCGGCATGAGCAGCATCGGTCACTTGCTGAGGACGAGTGGCCTTCCTTTTGTGACTACCTCGAACATCTTCGTCACTCCGGGTCGATATACAGCACGGATTGACGATCACTGACTGAATATTTGCAATTATAATTCTGAACCCAATTGGTCAAATTCAAGTCCACATCAAGCAGACCGCACTTTAGGAACAATGTAGGTCTCGAAAAATAGTAAGGTGGACACATTTTCGTGGAGCCAGGGACGATTTGACAGAGCAGTCGCCAGGAACAATATGACACATCCGGATAGATTTGTCAAGTTGTACAATACGCAATCATCGCGCACAATTCAAATCGCCCGAGCCATTTTTGTCCTTCCTTACGAGACTTTTCATTCTCCTCTTTTTTATCGAACGTTCCTCTGCGTGCCACCAAGAAACTAAGCGAAAACGCTTCGGAATTTCGAAAAGATCGCATAGTTGAATCTTGTTATCCACCTTCATTAGGGGGGGGGGGGCGATGTCTGATGGTCTCAGCGACTATGTTGTTCTGATTAAAGGCAGTGTTCACGATAGAAAACGGCCCTTAAGCTTCGACTGGAAATGAAGAGGTGTGGCCGAAAGGACGGTCAAAAACGAGCAATCGAAAGCCATTCACGGCCCCAAAACTTGAATGTGTTATCCTTGTCACGTCCACTTTCTTAAGGTCACTGGTATACATTGTCGCTGTCATGAGCGACAGTGAGGACATTTAGCACAAATCATGCCGGGACCAGCATCGGAGCAATGGCACTGGGCGCCGTAGGAACAGTTGTCGCGTGTCCGTCGCAACGACGTGTTGTGAAGGGCTGACGTACTGCAAATGTGCCTGTGCCTGTCGCTGCCGCTGTCGCTGTGCAGCGCACTGCGACAGCGACAGATTTAGAGGGCGGGAGGCGGTCGCTGTCGCTGTGCAGAGCGACGCGACCGAGTGTCGCAAAGTATACCATTGGCCAAACAACCGCCGACAAGATGGGCGGGCGAGCATACCCCATTCAAGTTTTGGCTCGCATAGGGCTGATTATGGCTCGTTTTTAGCCTTTTTTCAATATTGTTCTGCAATGAGTTTTGGACTCCCAGACTTCCACAGCGAACTCGGGGATCATCAACTACGACAACATTGATATGATTCCGAGGGAGGGATATCAAAGACCACAAAAAGCTAGTGCGGCAGCCTATCAAAGACCACAAAAAGTTAATCGATTCTGCGACAGTATCCTTGATATGGAAGACTGCATGGCTTGCCCGAAGGGGATGGTGATTGCACGTTAAAGGCAACATACACGCTCGTGAACGTTGTCGAGATAATAACATGAATAGAACCGTACGGGATTCAAACATAAAGTCTACGCATTTTCAATCGTCAAATACGACCCACAATGCCGTTACAGGAGTAGCAAGTTTGGCTCCGCCTTTATTTTCACGCCCTCTGTATTTGGCCTCTTCCTGCAACGCAAGGTTGCTGGGTCATCCTCACCGTCGGTACTGTTGCTGGACTGCCTGAAAAGTAAACCACACACTTCTGTGACGACGAAGATGACCCAGCAACCCTGCGTTGGAGGAAAAGGCCAAATACAGGGGGCGTGAAAATACGGGCGGGGCCAATCTTGCTACTCACGTAGCGGCATTATGGTTCGTTTTTGACGCTTCAAAATGCGTGGGCATTATGTTGTAAGCCATACGATTCACGTTGTTATCCCAATCACGTTTACGAGCGTGTATGCTACCTTTAGGAGCAGGTTTAGGCAGGACGCTTTTACCGGTCTTTGAGTTCTATGGTCACCCTCCTTCCAGCTTTGACGTTAGTGCGGGTCCTATGTGGGTCCATGGTGAAAGTGGACCGAGGTTGAAAATATTTGGAAATTTTCGTCAATTCACGAAATCATAGGACTGAAAATATTGTTACATGCGTAGATCTACATATTCATTATCATTTTCTTGTTTCACCTTCTTCAAGGAGTAGATTACTTCACATAGGTTTGAATGATTTCAAATTATCTTAAAGGCAGTGCCCACGATGAAAAATTTGCCCATTTCTCGGCAGAAACGCCAACTTTGGGTACCTCTATGTAGAGTAAGAACAAAAATACGACGAAAACGGTCAAGAAGTTGGTGAAAATCTCGTGAACCAGCCGACTATACATTAGATCCGACTCATTGAGGATAATAACAACAATCGCTCTATTCTGCTTTGCCCTGAACTGAAATGTTTACGTTTATTTGGACTAAAAAGACAGTATGATTTCAACTTTCAAGTAACTAGGAGATTCTGTGACAAGAATTTCCAAAATATCCGATTTTTTTTCGGATATCCGGATCATTTCAAATAACCTTAATTTTACGAGAACTAATATGAAGTTGACGACAAATTTGTCCTCGCATGAATGTTATAATGAGTTTCGATTGGAAAACGATCTTTTCTTCAAGTATTAGGTTGACAGGGAAGAGAAAAACAGCTCTTGCTGTTTTCCGAAATGAGTCGGGTCCAATGTATACAGCCGACCCACTGCATCATCCGGCCCTCGTCGTATAACAGCTGTCCCGCGTTCGTTCCAACAGAGGAACAGTTGCCGAATCTTTGAATATCCTTCATAGCGAAAGATTCTAGCATCCAAGCATGTGCATTGGCTCATCTTATTTTCGAAGAGTTTCAGTGTACAAGAAACAGAAACCACAGTCACTCACCCACGATTTTTGAAGAGAAAAATGATCTACGACCTTAGGGCTGCCGCTTTGTTTGTAATCTTCCGAAACACACCTAAGAGGCCTAATTAGATACTCCAAAAGTTTTTTAAAAACTTTTCCTGCGCTACTTAAGAGTTCTGTAGGGACCTTTCTGTATCAACCCCCACTTCGTGGGCTTACCTCCTCAAAAACATCAAAAACTACAATATGATTTTTTATCATGAATGCTGCCTTTGAACTGACAGCTGCCTTGACTAATCGATCAATGGCTAACTCGGGGTGGTTTTCGTAATGAGTTCAAATCTCAACAAGGGCGGGAGGAACGGGGGAAGTGCGAAAGGTTGTGATCACCACAGACTCCACTTTCGTGTTCTTCACCTAGGAAAACACAGCGGAGTGGACTTCAGACTAGGATGCATGATATCATGTTGTGAGGAGGATATTGCAGCGAGGTCACTAAAACATCGTTTCGTGACATATAAATAGAAATATCGAAGCTTTCCTTGAAAATTACTCACAGTAGCACAAGGGGCAGCACTCATCTCCTCGTCCTGCAAATCACTTTCATCCATTTTTATTTCGAGGGCGTCATAGTCCGCGATCTCATGAAGATCATCTTGATCCTGAACAAATACAATTGGAATCAGATCAGATAATGAGCTAAATATTCACTTTATTCAATCTAGTCAAATGATTGAACTACGAGAGGCCATGAGTGGCAGCCAGTGTCAGGCAACGTTGAAACATTTCCAATGTTAGGGGAGATCGCGACGTAACTTAAAGGCAGTGTCCACAATGAAAATAGTTTTTCCGCTTTCCAGCCTATCTTAAAAACGGTCCCATGCTGATTCCAACGATGTCTCTGAAATCTTACACGACTTTCTGGGAACGGAGTTATGTTCCCTCAAAAATTGAGCTAGATAAGCATGGTGGACGAGTTTTCCGAGGCTTGTAACTTCTATCTTTTGCCGCCGATGTATGAGAGCTGAACTGAGTAAAGAGGGAAATCGAGAATGAAGGGAAGAACGGGGCCAATAATCGGAAACCATCGCTCATCTCACGATGTCAAGCTTTCATTTGTTCACGTTGGTGGGCGTGTGTTGCGCTTATGGGGTTTGCCTTGCGCTCAAAGTGGCAACTTCGGGCTCTTCTGAGGCTCTTCCTGGCTCATTTTCATGCGATCTTTCGACGTTAACGTTATAGAGTGTCCCTCCACTACCCATTCCTAGTGGAATTTCAAACACTTTTTTCATCGTGAACACTGCATTTAAGGAATTGGGTGGGGAATCGCAGCCCCGGATTTTCTCTTTTCGAATCTTTTATTCTTAATTTTGAATCAGCTGTATCATAAAGTGTTTCTTACACAACCTCGGTTTGCTCAGATCTGTTTATTACCCGCTGGCGACCTAAATGCTCGAAAAATCGCAAATGTCCAATTAGCAGAAATATGGTTTTGGAGGGCCTTATAGTGTCACCTGCATTGCCGTGATGGGCCGTAGCTCAGCAGTTTGGTAAAACAGACATGAAATAGGAGCTTGAAAAAGTAGAACCGCTCCTGCGTAGTGAGAATTTTAAAAAATGCCCGTTGGAAAAACTGGTGCTGGGAGGCTATTTTTTTCAAATGGCTTTTTCAGTCTTATTTTGCATTTCTAGAAGGCGGCTGTCGGTCAGACGTGCATCACCTGAACGACTTTCAAAAACTACATTTGCTGGATTTTTCCAAAAGCATTGTAGATGACACCAGAAGACCCCCAAAAACAATTTTCTGCTAATTGGACATTTGCAGTTTCAAAGGGCATTCAGGTTTCCAACAAAATGAGGGAGCCTACCTTGAAGTCAGCGAGGCCATCGTTGGAGGGTCGCAAAGCTCTGCGATTAGTGGAAGGGGGGGTCACAACGAACACATTTTGTCCAACCGGTTGTTTGACCCTGGTGGCACCCACTTGCGACGCCAGCAACGCCGCGACCTGCGCCGTTGCAATGAGGGAACAGTCACACAGCCACGTTTTTTTCACTGGACTAGATTTTATGAAACGACCTTGAAATAAACTGCTCTGGAAAAAGGCGACGATGCGATTGCTGACTTTCACTGAGTATTCCGTGTCTGTGACAATTCCTAGTTAGCAATTATTCAGTTAGTGGAATCAATCACAGTTTGAGGAGGGTTATTTTCACTGTTCAAGTTTGAACATTTATAAGGACTATTATCACGTTTCCAAAACATCATTTTCAAAATTGACGAAAAGGATGACTATAGACGTCAATAAGGGCGTGGCGTAAGCTGTCGCAGACATCCCGCCATAATCAAAATCCTTCGCTGAATTTACTGATTATGGCGGACTATCTACAGCAGCGCATACAGCACTTGTTAGGTTTTTTTATGGATATTTTTCACAAACGATAAGAAAATTAGTGGACTCCAATTAAAAAACAATATAACACTTGTGGAATTCTTCTTCAAAAAGATGAACAAAGAAAAACGGGAAGTGAACAAGGAAAGCAGTAGCACACTTCGACATATCATCGATTGAAGCAGAGTTAGCCTCGACTACGTACAGCATACTTGCTACAAGTCAGTCGGCCTACCGCTTTTTTTCAGAGCAGTTCAGTATACATTGCTTAGCGGTCCCATACGAATGCACTTGACAAACGCACACAAACTCTTGATTCACATCTGTCAACGCCAAAAATGCTTTGCCGGCCCCTTTCGTAGTCGATGGCGGTGGGGACTTTTCGCTCGTTCGAGAGCGGCGAACGGGACGGCCGCCTGCCAAGCGCGCCGGCCGCATGGGCAGTGGAGTGTTTCACCGAATAAAATCGATTTTTCAATTAACTCTTATATTTTCTCAGAGACGAGATGGTTTTAACTGCCCTTGGTATCGAACATTACGTGAGGGGCAAGGTTTCAATAATTGGTGAAAAAGTGACTTTCTGTCCAATCACAGAATTGCTATAACCATTTATTGGATTATTCGAATATTCGAATAAAAACTTAATTAATTGGCTCTGGCATGTTAACGAATAGACGAAACCCCACGTTTTCATCAAATGTGAGAACTTTTCACTTAACCTAATGCGTGATAAAAAGCGCTGTTGAAACCATTCCGACCATGACGAGAAAACTAGATTTATTCGGAAAAATCGATATTATTCGTTTGATATACTCTAATGGGCAGCCATTCTTATTCGGACGCACCTTATGTGGTTTACTCGAAAGTCCGCAGTTAGGATCCGCTAGACCGCTGTCGACTGCAGTAGCCTTGGAGCAAACGGAAAGTGTCTCGGGTGGAAAAGAGGCAGCATATAGAACGAGGTATCGGGATATATGGCGAACGCTACAAAGCACCCAATCAGTGCTCTAGCAGAACCCGTGCGAGTAGAGATTTGTGATATGCGGACAGATGCTCTAAACACTTCACTTCAAAACTAACTACTGTGACAAGCGTATCGTCGTCGTTGGTGCTGGCCCTGTGCTGTTGGGACTCTGCAGTATTTGGAACAAAAGGATTGTTAGCCAACCACGCAGAAAACCATCGATTCGAGGACAAAGAGCTCAGGTCGACAGGCGGCAGCAGACCACCCTAAACAATAGGCTATGATTTTTGAACTACATATGTGGATTGCAAAGTCTGTCCGCACACGCGGTGTACGTGCAAGTCAATCAGGCGTGATGAAGGCATTTTTCGGACATGGGAGTCGATTAGCAGGATCATCGCAGGAATACAATGCCGCCCGCGACTTTGGGAAAAACGGCGTTTTCTGCGCTTTTTCCGCCACAGAGCGCCGCTTTGTCATAACTTCGTTCAAAGTGGTTCGTTTGGGTTGCCAGGGGTGTATTCAAAAATCAGCATCAAGAGCTCTTTATTTTTAGCTCACACATGCCTTACCGTTCTAACAAGGCATATACCAGGTTGTCCAATAATTCTTGTCCGAAAAATTCACCATTTTTAATTTTTTTCAACTTTATTGAAAAACAAGTTTAATCAACAATATAATCACCACAGTTATCCACAACAGTGGCCCATCGATTGGGTAGGTCGCCGATGCCACTCGCCCAGAACTCTGGGGGCTGCGACTCGAAGAAGTCCACGGATTTGAGGTTGTCGTAGTTGGTGAATTTCCTTCCGGCCAAATGGTGCTTCAGCGGGCGGAACAAGTGGTAATCGGAGGGGGCGAAGTCCGGGAAATACGGCGGATAGGCAACCGTCTCCCAGCCGAGCGTCGCCAACTTCTGCTGGGTCTCCTTCGCCACGTGGGGGCGCGCGTTGTCGTGCAGCAGGTGGACCGAGGCCCGTCGGAGACGCTTTTTTCGGATGGCGGCGGCTAGTTTCTCGAGCTGATCGGTGTAGATGGAGGCGGTGACCGTCCTGCCTAGCGGGAGCAGCTCGAAGTACAGCATGCCCTTGGTGTCAGACCAGCAGCAGAGCATGATCTTCAGCGGGTGCAGGTCGGATTTCGGCGTCGCCGGCGGCTCTTCTCCGCGCGGGATCCAGACGGCACGGCGGCCGACGTTGTCGTAGAGAACCCAGCTCTCATCCCCAGTGACCAGGTCCTCGAGAAACTCCTTGCGATGCGGACGAAGGAGGAGGAACTGGCAGACGGCCACGCGGCTCTGCTTCTTGGCGTCCTTCAGACGGTGGGGGATCCAACGGGCCAGAACTTTGTGGTAGCCGAGTAAGTTGAGTCGATTGTGGATGGTGGACTTGCTGCAGCCGAGCGTCGTCGCCAGTTCACGGGTGGTGGCTTCCGGTTTCTCCTTGATACAGTGACGGACTTCGTCATCATCCACCGTAGAAGGCTTCCCGCTGTGCTCCCTGTCCTCGAGGCTCGTGTCGCCGCTCTCGAAACGATTGAACCAGCGGCTGACTGTGCGTTGGGACACTGCATCCTCCTTGCACGCTCTGCAGATGTTGGCGACCGCGGTGCCCGTGTCGTTGCCCAGCAGCCACTCGTAGTACACGAACGTACGAATTCGACCTTGGTTCATTTTAGCTTGTACTGGTAGCTAGACGCGGCGACTGCGCCTTATATACCCCTAGCGTGAAACTTTGGAGAACCTTCTAGAAGGTTCTTGCACTTGCCTAATATTATAACACTTCTAAGGAAAATTATAGAATTTTGAAAATTTTCGGACAGGAATTATTGGACGGGCTGGTACACAGAGTTAACAGAATCAATCGAGTGTACGAAAACTGCAGTAAGACATCAAATTGGTGTAAATATTTGACTTCGTATCGACCGTGCAGATCAAGGAAGAGTTATATACAAGTACCAGCCGTCCTGCGGGCTCCGCCCGCCTGACGGCTGGATGGAGGCTTCGCCCCCAGACCCCCGAATTTCCGCCTCCGGCGGAAATTGTCAAGTTGTCTTTGCATATATAGGATCGGCTCAGAAATTATTTAACCCCAATATATTTTGTTGTAGACATAAAATTGACTGCCCCACATGTGAACACATGGAAAGGCAGACAGAATTTGCCTAATTTGCTTTTGTCGGCAAACTATGCCGACAAAAGCAATAAATCTGCTTCAGTTGTGCACGCACAGAAAATCAATCCGAAGTGCGGCAAATCCTGTAGATTAGCGTTCTAGAGCTCGCTTCAAAGACATTCTTCTTTCTGTGGCGTCCTGCGCATTGCTACGTAGTACCCCACACTTCCTATGGCTTTCGGCGCACTCTCACATGGGTCCCGTACGCTTTCTACGGCGTCCGACCAACTCTTACATGAGGCCCGCACACTTTATATGGCGTCCCGGGCACTCTTACATGGGTCCGGCACACTTTCTAGGGCGTCCGACGCAGCCCTACATGGGTCCCGCACACTTTCTATGGCGTCCTGTGTGCTCTTACATGGGTCCCGAACACTTAACATGGCGTCCGGCGCACTCTTACATGGGTTCCGCACAGTTTCTATGGCGTCCGGCGCACTCTTACATGAGGCCCGCACACTTTATATGATGTCCGGCGCACTCTTGAATGGGTCCCGTGCACTTTCTCTGGCGTCCGACTTACTCTTACATGGGTCCCGCACATTTTAAATGGTGTCCCGGGCACTCTTACTTGGGTCCCACACATTTTTATGGCGTCCGGCGCACTCTTACATGAGGCCCGCACACTTTATATGATGTCCGGCGCACTCTTGCATGGGTCCCGTGCACTTTCTCTGGCGTCCGACTTACTCTTAAATGGGGCCCGCACACTTTATATGACGTCAGGCGCACTCTAATATGGGTCCCGCACATTTTTATGGCGTCCGGCGCACTCTTACATGAGGCCCGCACACTTTATATGACTTCCGGCGCACTCTAGCATGGGTCTCGCACATTTGTCTTGGCGTCCGGCGCACGTCTACATGGGTTCCGCACATTTTCTATGGCGTCCGGCGCACTCTTTCATGAGGCCCGCACACTTTATATGACGTCCGGCGCACTCTAACATGGGTCCCGTACACTTTCTATATCGTTCGACGCACTCTTAAATGGGGCCCGCACACATTATATGACGCCCGGCGCACTCTTACATGGGTCCCGCACATTTTAAGTGGTGTCCCGGGCACTCTTACTTGGGTCCCACACATTTTTATGGCGTCGGGCGCACTCTTACATGGGTTCCGCACATTTTCTGTGGCGTCCGGCGCACTCTTACATGAGGCCCGCACACTTTACATGGCGTCCGGCGCACTCTTGCATGGGTCCCGTGCCCTTTCACTGGCGTCCGACTTACTCTTACATGGGTCCCGCACATTTTAAATGGTGTCCCGGGCACTCTTACATGGGTCCCACACATTTTTATGGCGTCCGGCGCACTCTTAAATGGGGCCCGCACACTTTACATGACGTCAGGCGCACTCTAACATGGGTCCCGCTCATTTTTATGGCGTCCGGCGCACTCTTACATGAGTTCCGCACACTTTCTGTGGCGTTCGGCGCACTCTTACATTAGGCCCGCGCACTTTATATGACGTCCGGAGCACTCTAGCATGGGTCCCGTACACTTTCTATGGCGTTCGACGCACTCTTAAATGGGGCCCGCACACTTTATATGACGCCCGGCGCACTCTTACATGGGTCCCGCACATTTTAAGTGGTGTCCCAGCAATCTTACTTGGGTCCCACACATTTTTATGGCGTCGGGCGCACTCTTACATGGGTTCCGCACATTTTCTATGGCGTCCGGCGCACTCTTACATGAGGCTCGCACACTTTACATGGCGTCCGGCGCACTCTTGCATGGGTCCCGTGCACTTTCTCTGGCGTCCGACTTACTCATACATGGGTCCCGCACATTTTAAATGGTGTCCCGGGCACTCTTACATGGGTCCCGCACATTTTTATGGCGTCCGGCGCACTCTTACATGGGTTCCGCACATTTTCTATGGCGTCCGGCGCACTCTTACATTAGGCCCGCACACTTTATATGACGTCCGGCGCACTCTAACATGGGTCCCGCACATTTGTCTTGGCGTCCGGCGCACGTCTACATGGGTCCCGTACACTTTCTATGGCGTCCAGCGCACTCTTACATGGGTCCCGAACACTTAA
Organism: Aplectana chamaeleonis; assembly: GCA_029168955.1. NCBI lineage: Eukaryota > Metazoa > Nematoda > Chromadorea > Rhabditida > Cosmocercidae > Aplectana > Aplectana chamaeleonis. Next base: position 79,296 of record JAPDOI010001638.1, on the reverse strand, counting down.
TATGGCGTCCGGCGCACTCTAACATAAGACCCGCACATTTTCCATGGCGTCCGGCACACGCCTGCATGGGTCTCGTACACTTTCTGGGGCGTCCGGAGCACTCTTAAGTGGGTCCCATACACTTTCTATGGCGTTCGAAGCACTCTTACATGGGTTCCTCACACTTTATATGGCGTCCGGCACACTCTAGCATGGGTCCCGTACACTTTATATGGCGTTCGACGCACTCTTAAATGGGGCCCGCACACTTTATATGACGCCCGGCGCACTCTCACATGGGTCCCGCACATTTTAAGTGGTGTCCCAGCAATCTTACTTGGGTCCCACACATTTTTATGGCGTCGGGCGCACTCTTACATGGGTTCCGCACATTTTCTATGGCGTCCGGCGCACTCTTACATGAGGCCCGCACACTTTACATGGCGTCCGGCGCACTCTTGCATGGGTCCCGTGCACTTTCTCTGGCGTTCGACTTACTCATACATGGGTCCCGCACATTTTAAATGGTGTCCGGGGCACTCTTACATGGGTCCCGCACATTTTTATGGCGTCCGGCGCACTCTTACATGGGTTCCGCACATTTTCTATGGCGTCCGGCGCACTCTTACATTAGGCCCGCACACTTTATATGACGTCCGGCGCACTCTAACATGGGTCCCGCACATTTGTCTTGGCCTTCGGCGCACGCCTACATGGGTCCCGTACCCTTTCTGTGGTGTCCGGGGCACTCTTACATGGGTCCCGCACATTTTTATGGCGTCCGGCGCACTCTTACATGGGTCCCGTACACTTCCTATGGCGTTCGACGCACTCTTAAATGGGGCCCGCACACTTTATATGACGTCAGGCGCACTCTAACATGGGTCCCGCACATTTTTATGGTGTCCGGCGCACTCTTACATGAGGCCCGCACACTTTATATGACGTCCTGCGCACTCTAGCATAGGTCCCGCACATTTGTCTTGGCGTCCGGCGCACGTCTACATGGGTCCCAAACACTTTCTATGGCGTCCGGCGCACTCTAACATGGGTCCCGTACACTTTCTATGGCGTTCGACGCACTCTTAAATGGGGCCCGCACGCTTTATATTACGTCCGGCGCACTCTAACATAAGTCCCGCACATTTTCCATGGCGTCCGACACACGCCTGCATGGGTCTCGTACACTTTCTGTGGCGTCCGGAGCACTCTTAAGTGGGTCCCATACACTTTCTATGGCGTTCGAAGCACTCTTACATGGGTTCCTCACACTTTATATGACGTCCGGCGCACTCTAACATGGGTCCCGTACACTTCCTATGGCGTTCGACGCACTCCTAAATGGGGCACGCACACTTTATATGACGTCAGGCGCACTCTTACATGGGTCCCGTACACTTGCTCTGGGGTCCGACCTACTCTCATATGGCTCGCGCACACTTTATATGGCTTCCGGGGCAATCATACATGGGTCCCGCACATTTTTATGGCGTCCGGCGCACTCTTACATTGGTTCCGCACATTTTCTATGGCGTCCGGCCCACTCTAACATGAGGCCTGCACACTTTATATGACGTACGGCACACTCTAACATGGGTCTCGCGCACTTTCTATGGCTTCCGGGGCAATCATACATGGGTCCCGCACATTTTTATGGCGTCCGGCGCACTCTTACATGGGTCCTCTATGACGTCCGGCGCACTCCTACATGGGTCCGGTACACTTGCTCTAGGGTCCGACTTACTCTTATATGGGTCGCGCACATTTTATATGGCTTCCGGGGCAATCATACATGGGTCCCGCACATTTTTATGGCGTCCGGCGCACTCTTACATTGGTTCCGCACATTTTCTATGGCGTCCGGCCCACTCTGACATGAGGCCTGCACACTTTATATGACGTACGGCACACTCTAACATGGGTCTCGCGCACTTTCTATGGCTTCCGGGGCAATCATACATGGGTCCCGCACATTTTTATGGCGTCCGGCGCACTCTTACATGGGTCCTCTATGACGTCCGGCGCACTCCTACATGGGTCCGGTACACTTGCTCTAGGGTCCGACTTACTCTTATATGGGTCGCGCACATTTTATATGGCTTCCGGGGCAATCATACATGGGTCCCGCACATTTTTGTGGCGTCCGGCGCACTCTTACATGGGTCCTCTATGACGTCCGGCGCACTCTTACATGGGTCCCGTACACTTGCTCTAGGGTCCGACTTACTCTTATATGGGTCGCTCACATTTCATATGGCTTCCGGTGCAATCATACATGGGTTCCGCACATTTTTATGGCGTCCGGCGCACTCTTACATGAATTCCGCACATTTTCTATGGCGTCCGGCCCACTCTTACATGAGGCCCGCACACTTCATATGACGTCCGGCGCACTCTAACATGGATCTCGCACACTTCGTAGGGCGTTCGGCGCACTCTTACATGGGTTCAGTACACTTTCTATGGCGTCCGGCGCTATCTCACATGGGTCCCGCAAACTAACTTATGCGTCCGGCGCACTCTTAAATGGGTCCCACATACGTCGGGCGCACTGCCACTGGGGTCCCACACATTTTTTCGGCGTCCGGCGCTCTTACATGGGTTCCGTACACTTTCTACGACGTCCCATTTGGTTGTTCCGGGCGTAATCCTTCTAAAACAGAAAAGTCTGCAATTACAGAATGCACACCGTAGACTGACAGAAAGACAGAGAGACAGACAGACTGACTGACTGACTGACTGACTGACTGACTGACTGACTGACTGACTGACTGACTGACTGACTGACTGACGGACGGACCGGACGGACCGGACGGACCGGACGGACCGGACGGACCGGACGGACCGGACGGACCGGACGGACCGGACGGACCGGATGGACCGGACGGACCAGATGGACCAGACAGACCAGACGGACCAGACGAACCAGACGAACCAGACAGACCGGACGGACCGGACGGACTGAACGAACCAGACGGACCAGACAGACTGAACGAACCAGACGGACCGGACGGACCAGACGGACCGGACGGACCAGACGGACCGGACGGACCAGACAGACCGGACGGACCGGACGGACCAGACGAACCAGACCGGACGGACCGGACGGACCAGACGGACCAGACGGACCAGACGGACCAGACGGACCAGACGAACCGGACGGACCAGACGGACCAGACAGACCAGACAGACCAGACGGACCGGACGGACCGGACAGACCAGACAGACCGGACGGACCAGACGGACCGGACGGACCGACGGACCAGGACGGACCGGACGGACCGGACGGACCGGACGGACCGGATGGACCGGACGGACCGGACGGACCGGACGGACCGGACGGACCGGACGGACCGGACGGACCGGACGGACCGGACGGACTGGACGGACCGGACGGACCGACGACGACCTGGACGGACCGACGGGTAACCAGACGGACCGGACGGACCGGACATCACTCTCCTTTATTACTATGGAATGATGTTAGACCAACTTACGGAGTTGGCGAATTCAAAAAAAACTTTACTTTTCAATCCTCTTCCGAATAAGCACTCCGCTAGCGCGATCCAGAAATTTTGATTTTTCACCCTTTTGAGATATGCTAAAACAGCGATTTTTCCTGTTTGCCGCCTCGGCGGGCACAGTCATCGTCCTTCGCTCGGACTCAAAACGCCCGCTATCTCAACCACGCTCTATATAGACTCTTGTAAAGCAGTCACAACCTGTCTGGAGGCATTTCCCGTCTAGCGCCATCCCCGTGGTTTTAGATTTTTTTGAAAGCGACCCCAAATTATTTCGGTACGTATGGGCTCCTGGCAACGCCTCATCTGTTTCTCAACCAAAATCTCTCTCGTTCCAAACCTGATTTTTTCGACTCTGTTTACACGGCACTGCAAAGCGATGCGGTCAATCAGGTGACATAGAAATCAGAATTTCAAGTTTCTCTGGTCAATTTTTTCAACTGGTTGTTTGTTTCTGGAAACACATTTAGGCCAATCTTGAGCGTAATGCCAATCTGAAATTGTTCAGACTACTCAATTTAGAAAAAATATTTATGTTGGAGTGGACTCAAAACATCAATCAAGGATCGACTGAAGCAGTGAAACCGCCACGGCGGTTAGGGCGGCGCCGCTATGGCGGTGCTGGTGGACTATGAAAAATCTCACCGCGCGTCTCGCGCGGTAAGAACCTTCATAGTCCATCGCGCTTTCCGCGCGTGCCGCGCTTGCAGTGAGGACTACGAAAGATGCCTTAGGTGCGCTTGTCAGAAGCGCTGCGATGTGAAAGGCTGGTTGGCCGGCTGCCATACGAGAGACGTCATACACGTTGCAAAATCTTACGGAAATAAGTGGGTCAGGGGCTCTCTACACACAGAGGGAGGAGCTGTCCCGTTTTTGCAGTTTGAAACGTCACGCCACTCAACGCGAGCGAAGTGGTCCCGTGTGGAATTGGAGCTGCAAAAGGCGGGACAACTCCTCCCTCGGTGTGTAGAGAGCCCCTGTCCCGAATAAGTTAACGGATTGAGATGGGGGCGTGATGCTCGCATCCCAGTTCGAGCCCTGACAAATCGACAAGTGGTGCGACAGACTGACTTGCTCCTGGGGCCGAATGCAACAACAGGCCGGGTTGGGGCAGGGGAAGGGCAGCCCGCGCCTTTGAAGATGTAAGTAAATCACACAATCAATCGTGACCCTGCCGACCCAGCTAGGAGGCTGGGGCAGCTAGAACAGCCAAAAACACTGCTGGGGCACGATTGATTAGATGATCTACTGCCCCCCGCACTGCGATCGTCGAAGATGCCGACTGCCCTGTCCCTGCCCCCAACGCGGCGCGTTGTTGCATCCGGCCCTGGTGTGTTGCTCTTCTTCTCTGCGCTGTGCCGCTCTGCATCTCTGCTACTGTCTTCACAGGGCAACGAGAAGGGCCGGCAAGTCGCAGTGGAGGGTGAGAATTGAAACGTGACGAATGAGGGGCGTTGTGGAGCGTACGTTCGGTGGCGTTTGGAAGCCAGGAACAGCGAGGGTTCGCGTTCCCGGCTAATGCCATGGAGACAAAACACAAAACGATTGACCGTGAAATAAATTGTGTTGTGTGCATTCACGTATAAGACACGCCCCCCACCTTACGCGCAATTCTTCGGTGGGTCGTCCCGTTCGAATAGGAATGCATGCAGGAATTGGGATGAGGGCATACTATGCGTCGTAGCAGAGCGATTTAGGGTTATGGGGTGTACGAAATGAACAATGTATGATTATCCTAACCTGTTCCTCCCTAACATTAGTTTATGTGCACTATTAATACTATTGCTGGGAAATCTCACTAGTTTTTTTTTGCGAACTGCGTCCGGACCTTGTGTTCGGTCGATCATCTATTGGGCTTTTCTTTTGAATTCACTCCCTGCATTCGAATACCTGATACCTGAATTGTATTTAGGGAATTATCTCTTTATTCGTATTTAAACTGCTTAGCCACTTCTACGTTGAGACGAGAAGCGTCGAAATATGTACTGTCTGTGGATTGGGACCTCTGCTGATGTACTATTTGTACCAGCATTTGCGCAAAAAGCATTTTTGAACTGAAGAAGAATTGGAAAATGAAAAACAAAGAATAAGACACAAAGTTACGACTGGAAGGAAAGGTGACTTCAAATGTGAGGAGTGCGAATCGGTATACACTTGTCGTCGGAGCCTGCTCCTACATAAAAAAGTACGATTTTAATGGATCAAATGTCAAGATAAGCTAAACTAAGTTATCGAAGTTTCAGAACGATCACGGAACGCTCTCGATGTAGATAGAGAGAATTTAGCCACGTGTTTCATTTGTGGAATGCGCTCACCTCCTACTGCTAGCGAAGACATCATTTCGTGGCTTAGCTGCTCCAACCTCTACACATGCAAAGCAGGGGCTCACAAAAATTGCTCTAGTTTAGTTGGCGGCCGATGCAGTCTACGCGACAGGGGCGTTTGGCGGGAGGAGGAAGCACTCCCGCCTGCGGCCAAACGTAATCGTATATTTTCTGGATCCGTTTCGGCAGATTCAAATGCATCGAAGTGAATCCTGTTACGAAATTTCCAAATGCGGTTCACCTCCTGTGTCAATTGAAAAAACATTTCTCTTCAAGAAATTCAATGGGAAGCACTGATTTGTCTTGTTAATTTCTTGTTCAGCTATCTCTTTTATGACTGAGTAGGTTGTGTTATTGTAATTGTTATGTAATTGTTACTACTAATTGTTGAATCTACGTTGTTACAAGCCAAAAAATTGCTATCAAGAGTTTTTCAAATGAAGCATAATGAAAGACCTAAAGTTCATCACCTTACATCCCCTGCAGATCGACTTAAAGGCAGTGTCCACGATAAAATTCGTCCGCGATTTTTGGCCAGAAATCGAAAGTTCAGGGTTTCATAGGAGCTCTGGGGTTGAAAGAACCAATGAAAACGAGCCCGAAAGAGCTCCATACGGCTCCGAAGTCCGTAGTCCGCTTCTACATTAGCATTGGAGCGCGAGCGCAGCTGAGTTTTAGCCTTGGGGCGCATTTGCATACGCTGTCTTCTTCAGGCCGATGCCCGCGCAACTGATCCGCCGTTGAAATGTGGCTTTCAAGAAGAACAGCTGATTTTGGATGTTTCGCAGCATTTCTCATGATTGTTTCTTCACTGATAAGACAGTTAGACTCTGAACCTTAGTTTTTTGGTGGAAACTCGTGAACGATTTTTATCGTGGACACTGCCTTTAAATGCCCTCCTTTCTGTTAAAACTCTCAAAGACTATAAAAGTACTGAAAAAAAACCATATCCGGCTTGAAACACAGGCAAACTCTCTGAAAACACTTTTGGCGGTTACCTGCTGCCTTTAGCCTTTATTAAAGAATTGCGCGTAAGAAGGGCGTGTCTGGTACGTGGATGCACGCAACACAATTTATTTTACGGTCAATCGTTTTGTGTTTTCTCTCCATGGCATTAGCCCGCGTTCCCTCAATGTAACTGTCTGTATCGGTGCACTGGCTGGCCATAGCGGGTCTCGAAAATCGATTAAAAGACGTGCGAAAAAAAAACGCTGTTTTAGTATATCTCAAAAGGATGAAAAACCAAGTCTTCCGCTATGGGCTGGAGCAGTACTTTTTCGAAAGAGGTTAGAAGAGTAATGTTGTAGACCGGGTCTCAGGTCGATTGGCCCCGTTTGAGGCAAGAACGAGAAGTCGGTGGTTCCGCTTTAAACGAAAATTGGCTTGGCACATGTGCCCAGGCAGTAACGACGGCTGAGGGGGCAGGCAATACCGGCTGACTAAACATTGTACCCGTGCGTGCCCCGGTATTCACTGCCCCGGTCTCAGCCGGTAAATGGTGGAGCGCTCAGCCGGCGTGGTGGCCCACTCACACCGCGTTCACTGCCCCCTCAGCCGGTAAATGGCTGCCCCTCAGACCGTATTCACTGCCCCCTCAGCCGTTGAATGGAGGTACGCTCTGTCGGTATTAGTTGCATACTACGTGAATGATATCGATCTGCAAGAGTAGATAAAACTCCTAGTAGGCTCTCCCTATTCCCCAGCAAGTTCGAGGCTTGCGTTTCATTTCTGAAGCGGCAAGCCTCACCTTGCTTCAAAAATCATGAACTGACCCGCTGTCACGTTTCTTCGATCACAACGAGCTGTAAGGGGTGAGGGGTCAATGATCCAAATCATGTGGATGACCACGCGTTCGAATGCCAACACCCGAATCAGCTCGAAGCCCATTTCGCCAACTCCGTACATGAGCCTGGTTCGCTTTAGTGTCTGCCCGGGGGGGCAAGCGTTATGCCCAAAATGGGCGGGGCAGGGGCGGAGTCGGCTGTCGCCAACTACCCAGGTGGCCGGTCGTAAACGGAGGCGCGAACGAAGGTGCGAGGAGCGCAATTATGGCGTCGCTCTCTCTACGGCATCGTCGACCAACTAACGAGCACTCAAGCCAATCGATTCAATTTTATGAAGGAATCCTGAAAATTTAGCTTCCTGGCAAAAGTGTCGATTTGGTAATGCCATTTCTCCAAGAAATTAGAAGTCGAAAAAATTTTGAAAATTATCTTGGAATAATCTCCAAGTTCTCATTTCAATAATAGCTCAAGTATTGACAAGCAGTGACAGACGAGAAATCGGATTTTACAAGCTTCTCCGTTGAACTTATCAAAGCAAAGTCAAGCATGATATGAATGGCTTACTCATTCCGTTGCATGCTTGATTTTTCTTTAATAAGTTTAGGAGAAGCTTGTAAAATCCGATCTCTCATCTGACACTACTTGTCAATAGTTGGTCTATGATTGACCGCCAAATCGTATTTTTAGTCATTTCACTTAAATTCCTAGCTTTTTATTACTTCAGGTTATTTCATGCCAAATCATTTTTGAAGATTTCTCAAGATATTTTGAGAACTTTTTTGATTTTTAATTTCTCGGAGATATGGCATTGCCACAGCTAATATGAATCGAATATTCAAGAAAAAAAGAAAACTGAATTCGCTAAGTAAATCCAATATTCTAAAATCAAAGTAAGAAGCTCCCGAACAAATAGGATACCGTATTTTCTCTTTTAAAAGTACATGTGCTTCTAATACTCAGACCCCTATTTTATATGTACTTCTATAAGAGGTGTACTTCAGATAGAGGCTGTACTTCTAATTCTCAGCCCTCTCTTTTTGGTGTACTTTTATTAGAGGTGTACTTCTAATAGAGGGTGTACTTCTATTAATCGGCGCAAATTTTTGAATTTCCAATGGTAGACTCTTCACATTTTATGAATTCCAGTATAACACCAAAAACTTGTATTTAATAAAATTTCAGACTTCGCTCAATTAAATCGATGCTTCCACAATCTCTGATGTCATATATTCACACCTTTCCCAAGATAATTTCTTCCAAAAAATGTAAAACTTCGTTTTGGATTTTGTTGACACGTGCTTCATCGACTTGTTATGCTTAAAAACAATTTAAAGGCAGCGTTCACGATGAACATCATCGGCGACTTTCCAGAGAGAAATGATAGGCGGGAAGGATCGTGGGCTCCCAGTGTCGAAAAAACGGTAAAAAAACGAACCAGGAGTGGCAAAATAACAGATGCAAACAAGCGTTTTGGTGTCCCAGAACCGCCCGAAGCTCCACTTCCGCCCCCTCGATGTGAACAAATGAAGACTCAGATTTCCTCGTATAAGCGATTTCTATACATGGATGATCCAATCTTCGTAACGCTGGGGGATCTTGGTTTTTCAAGCACCGCCAAAGTCAAAGTCTAGGGCCAAAACAAGTCGACTTTGATCGACTAAAACCCAATCTAACAAAAATATTTGCAAAAAACCTAAATAAACTCCGTGCATACGCAGCGAATAACACCAATGTCGAACTTTAACTCTGCGTTTTTTTCCTGGTCATTCGAAGTTCCCTGAGGCTTGATCGTAAGTTGTCTTTGCATTTTTTTCCAGAAAGGGTTGGCCGATAGTTTTTTTTGTGAATATTCAAACCTTACGGTATTGAAAAAAATCTCGGGCAAAGTGGTATCTCTCAAATGCCACATTCGAGTAGCCAATCACTTACCCAAGCACCGGGGGTCCACTTCGAAAAGGGGTGTACTTCTAAAAGAGGTGTACTTCAAATAGAGGATGTACTTCTATTGGAGTAAATACGGCATTTAAATCCTGAATATCCGAAGTACTCCTGTATTCTTGCTCAACTATTAATTCTATTCGGGTCCAATTCTACTGGTTTGTTAGTTAGTCGACACTGTCGTAGTGAGAGCGACGCTATAATTGCGTTTTTCGCACATTCGTTCGCGCCTCCGTTTACGGCCGGCCACCTGGGCAGCTGGTGACAGCCGACTCCGCCCCCCGCCCCGCCCATTTCGGGCATAACGCAGCACACCCGTCTGCCCGATTAGCCGGTGATATGCTCCGCCCTTGATTAATGTCTGCCCGCTCACCCCGTAAAGACATGTCCCTAAGCCGGTAATGCTATGTCTGCCCGATCACCCGGTGACATGCTCCGCCGTGGATTTATGTCCGTCCGCTGATCCGGTAAAACGCATGCCCGCCCGCTCAACCGGTAAGACGCTCCGCCCCAAAAATAAGCCTGCCCGCTCAGCCGGCGACCCTACTTCTCCGCCCGCTCAGCCGGTGTTATTATCCGAGTGAGAGTGACGAAAATTCGACCTTCTCGGATTGGGCTGCCACAGTTCTTATTCGAGAGAGGATCAGAAAGCAAAGTTGTAGGCCGAGTCTCAGGTCGATTGGCCCCGTTTGAGCCGAGAACGGGACGTCGGTCGTCGAGGGTGGTTTTTGAAAGCCAAAATCACGTAACTGGCGCAAGGCGGGAAATGCCTCCAGAGAGCTTGTAACTGCCTCAAAAGAGTATATTGAGCGTGTTTGTGCTCGCGGGCGTTTTGAGCCCGAGCGAAGGACGGTGACTATGTCTGCCGTGGTGTCGAAACAGCTAAAAATCATCAATTTTCACTTTCGCCACATCCATAAGTTGGTCTAACATACTTTCATATAACTCCTCCTTGATCTGCACGGTCGATACGGGGTCAAATATTTACACCAATTTGATATCTAGCTTCAGTTTTCGTACACTCGATTGATTCTGTTAACCTTATAAGCTTTGTAAGAAGGGTAAGACATGTGTGAGCTCAAAATGAAGAGCTCTTGATGCTGATTCTAAATACTCCCCTGGCAACCCGAACGAACCACCTTGGACGAAGTTGTGACAAAGCGGCGCTTTGCTGCGGAAAAAAGCGCCCAAAACGCCGTTTTTCCCAAAGTCGCGGGCGGTATGGTAGTTATCAATACTCCGGTCAGTCGTTTGCAGCCGTGGGAAAGCGGGTGATGGTCTTAATGTATTCCAACCGCGAGAGAGGCGGGGAAATTGGGGACGAACGGCGCGCGGGAATGGAGGAACGGGGGAGGAGCGAGGAGCGTGAGTGGACAAAACACGCATCATCCCCCGCATCTCTCGCGGTTGGAATACACTACGCCCTTTACCCTGGAAAAGCTGGTCTGAAAACAGCCATCGCGATAGCCGCTCAACACCCACGCAGACCGCGTGAGCAGGCAGTTTTATCCAGACAGACTACATGTGTGCGTATAACACGCTATCACTATGTGCAGCATACCTTTTTTGAGTGTGTGAGCAGATTCTCCTTCCGCATGATCATGGGAAAAATCGACTTGATGCTAGTGTTGTTGTTTGTCGTCTTCGTATTGTTGTTATTAGTGCTACTATTCACACAGGTTGTTGCATTGGCCGTTGAGCGATTGATGAAATGATGACTCAGTAACGACTCTGTTGAATATGAAGGTGTATCACTACGAGAATCATGAATACTTCCAACCGGCCCATCTAAAAGGCAATGTTTTCGTATATTTAGCGTACATAAACAGGTTGTCAATAAACTGACCTTCAGTTGAGCTTCTAGCGAGTATGGCGACCTCACCAGGAGTTCCATTGCGTAGCATACTTTGCATATGAATGTGCAGGCTGGTTTTGTCAGAAAATGCCCAATTACAACAGCGGCACATAAACATTCGGGATATGTTGTGGATGCGAAACATATGAGACCGCAGTGTTTCATTGCCTAGAAAAAAACTCATGATGAATCCATTTGATAGCGACAACTATTAGATCTGTCTGGTTGCGGATGTGTCTTTTCGGTTATACCAGACGTTCAATACTCATCTGCACTAGGAAGCTCACACACTACCTGATTACCCTGATTTAATGAAAATATTTTGACTGTTTGGATTTGAACTCACGCGCCATTTCGGACCTGGTGATCTCGTAGAGGCTTCCAAAGCAAGAAAATTATATCTTCTGAGAAAATGCATTGTGATAATTCAATATTAATGTTCGCTGAGGTACAGTGACTGTTGAATATATGTATGTAATCCCAACAGCCAGGATTGACAGCTTGCAGAACTCACAGACGATGGCTCTGTTTTGGCTACATGCGAAAACGACTGATTATGACCAATGCTCAGGAGTTTTCTTTCAAGTTGCTTTCGACTTTCCAAGCCAAGAATATTGATGTGATGAGCGGTCGGCAATCTTAGTCCCAGTGAAACAAACATCGGGGGCATATGTGTGCGTCAGTTGTATGCAAATGGGAAGCAGTATTCCACCGTGCAAGAGCTAAAAACTGCGAGCCTTAAAGGCACAGTACACCCTCAAATATGAATTTTGAGATTTTCATGTAATTGTGTAGAAGACCCCTCCTGTATAACAAGTGCAAACTGCGAGAGCTCAATTCCTCCAAGTAAGCGAGATATAAGCGACCACCACAGGCCCGACCCCCTTCGCTCACCACCACAGGCCCGACCCCCTTCCGGATTTTCGAACTCGATAGCGGCTCGATGGATGGATGAATTCCAACAAGTCGTCGTTCTTCAGTCCATTACCGGACTGTCTCCTTATCCTGGCTTTCTCTCACGCAACGATTGCGATTGAAGAGAATTACATGTCTGAGACAACTCGTCCACCAATTTTTCACCCTCAGAAACGACGCATCTTTGAAGAGCCATAACTTTGTTCAAAGGGGGTCTTGGACGATTCCAGAGATACCGCTGTGATCAGCGTGTGACTCTCTCCAAGATAAGCATAAAATCTGAAGAATAATTTTTTGGGTGTCCTGTGCCTTTAACGCCTGGAAAACCATTCCTCAGGCAAAGATTACCAATCGCATTGCTTCTATGCCGACTCGTATTTGTTGCGTTATTTCAGAATCGGGTGGATCCATTGACTATTGATATGTTCTAATATCGCTGTTATTTTTCAGTTTAGAATAAATATTCTTGTGAACTTGCCAGTATAGTGAGGACTAATTCTTTCATTTTTTATTCCGAACAAACGACTCGAATAAATTCACTTATTTCTTATTTCAAACGCACGAATTTCGAATAAATTCGTTCATTTCATATTTCAAACGAACGAATTTCGAAAATCGAATATTGGAATGACGAATAATCTAAGCATTCATAGAAATATCACGCAACTAAGTAGTTGGCGGCAAGAAAATGTTGAATTCTTCTTCTAAAGCTTCATTACCAACAACAAATGAAACTAATAAGGCATCTCACCCCTAATTCTTAACTTAATGGTCTTCAACTCAAAAAATGCCATAGTTAGGTCAGTGGCTTGTCTTCTAAAGAAAAGATATTTAAATCTCACCCGCTGCCGGCGGTATGGTAAGCTGATCAGCTGTGCTCTTTTCTCGGCGTGAATCGATTAGCGGACCGGCGCACGCGACCACCGCGGCAGCCGCAAGGGAGATTTAAATGTTCTTTCTTGAGGAAGCAAGCCACTGACGTAACTATACAAAATCAACTTTTCGCTCTAACTTAGCCCAAGGGTTATTCGAGGTGCTGAACACGAATAAGAGGTCCAATTTCAGTGCTTCGAAGGATCATGGTGAGTATTGGGTAAACATGTCGTCAATGTCTCTGATATGACTAAAGTTTTGCCGTTAGAGGTTCTTCGGTATGCTTATTAATAACCCGTTGTCCGCTTTCCGAAAGATTAAAGAGGGTTATGGTAGGCGAATGGCAAAAAGCCTACCCTCAATCCTCATTAGTAATCAAAAAATCGCGAATAGGATAAGAAATTCTTAATCCACAGCTCAAAAAAGCCTCTTGGCTAAGTTTTAGCTGACTAGGTGCTATCACCAGCAGGGGGTGATATACGGATTGCCGTGCCACTAGGACGGGTCCATTGTTCCGTGCCGCCGCGCAAATATAACACCAATCCAGAGTTTCCTCCACTGCTAAAATAGTTGTGGCACGAAGAAATGGGCGTTGATGTCATGGCTAAATGGCCCCGACTGCCCAGACCAGATAGCACGGCCGAATCTAAAACGTAGACAAACCATCGCATTGAGGCGCAACCTTCCGTAACACCGGAAACGGATGTCAAATCTATGTTTAGCACCCCCAAAGGTTTCTATCGCAGCCACTTGGCCACAAATTTTTTAGTTCGTTCGAATCGGTCAGGGCAAAATATAACACTGATTAGGAGACTTCGACATTATATACCCGTTAAACTTCACTTCGAACTGCTCGAAATGCTGCCGAGATGTCGTACGTTCGTGCCGTGGCAGTGTGGAGGAAAGAAGATCATCTCCGTGCAAACCGACGTCATCCCCTCCACGAAGAGGGTTTTTGTCATGGGAGAGGTGCTGGCCGGCCGCAGCTCTCCTTCGGATTCTCCTGCAAAGGGCCGGCGTGGAGAGGAATCCTGGACCCGCTCAGAAGTACCTATGCGCCGCGTGCGGCAAGGATGTTACCAGGAGACATACCAGCGTCCAGTGCTTCGGATGCCAAAGGTGGGTGCATCTCTCCTGTTCGGGTCTCTGTTCTGTGAGGCATCATAACTCTTCTTTTCGATGTGTTTTGTGCTCCTCACCTACCAACTCTGATTCCTCAAACTCCAATCGCCCCCTTTCCATTGTACATATAAATCTCAACGGCCTTCGTGGCAAGCTTTCTGAGCTATCTCTCTTTGCACGTACTTACCATCCAGACGTGATCATGGTTCAGGAAACCAAGCTCTCTCCATCCCCTACAAATCCTCATCCCAATATCCCGGGCTATACTTCTTACCATGCTCCAAGGTCAAATCTTGGCGGAGGAGTTTCCTTTTTTGTATTATCTACTCTTCCCTCACACCTCATACCTAACACTCCCACGGACGGTACTCTCTAGTACCTCCCGGTCCATCTCCCCCTCAAAACTCCCCTTTCTCTCTTCAACATCTATATTCCCCCTACCACATCATGCCCTCCATCCTATGATCCTATTCTACTCCTCAGGCAGCTTTACGACTGCTCCCTCTCATCTTCGTCTATATTTGCGGGCGATTTTAATGCTCATACATTTTGCTCGTCTCTTGGCTCTGATGCTAGAGGAAGTGACGTCGAGGAATGGGCGGAGGAGTGCGACCTGGTCATACTAAACGATGATCAGCCCACTCGCCTCCCTGCCAACGGCCGATCTTCTAGCCCACACATAACTCTTGTCTCTTCCAACCTTTCAAACACCTGCTCATGGTCTACCTCGACTACATTGTCTAGTGATCATATTCCTGTCTTTGTGCACATCGATCTCTCAAATTCTCTTGCTCCTTATTCTGGTGTTCGACAACGTTCTTATCTCAATTTAGGCCAAGCAGACTGGTGCCTGTTCAGCGAGGTTGCGCTCTGCCTAGCGGCTGACTATCCGTGGAACGGCAATGTGCATCAAAAAGAGCACCACCTGTCTGATGTAATCCGCCGGGCCATGAAGGCGGCTATTCCTGTTGGCCGCGTTAAGACGTTCTATCCAAACGTCACCAGAGAAATTCTCCAAAAGATTAGGACTAGAGATGCCAGGAGAGCAGCCGACCATCTAGACCCTGTCGTTGCTCAACTCGATGACGAGATCAGAAAAGATCTGGACAGGCATAAGAAAGAAGAATGGGAAAAGTTCACGAAACAGTTGGATTTCAAGGCGGACAGTGCAACTACGTGGAAGGTACTACGGAAGCTATCTGGAAAGAGCTCGCCAGCTACCGTATCCACCATTGAATTTGATAATAACGTTTTCAAGACGGGTAAGGAAGCCGCCTACTCTCTTGGAAAAGCTTCTTTGTCACAAGTACACGGCGAGGTCCCCAGAATAGAGTGACAGTTAGAGAGCTGTGCCGCCTCCCGCTCATGAGCACGGCCAATGCGTACACTGTGGCGCACGTAGAGAAGATCATAAAGGACATGCGGAACTCCAAAGCTGTCGGTCCCGACGGCATTTGTCCTGCTGTACTGAAGAAGCTCCCTGACTGAGATCCTCCCACTCATCGTTGATGTGATTAACACTTCATTCAGCTCGTGCATTATTCCCCAAAACTGGAAGACAGCCAACGTCATCCCGTTGCCGAAGCCAGGCAAACCTCAGTCGTCAGTAAAGGGTTATCGACCCATTAGCTTGATGTCACCTTTCGCTAAGGTAGCCGAAAAGCTCATTGTGGAGAATTTAGCAGAGCATAACGAGAAACAATTGTTTCAACACGGGTTCAAAAGGCTGCATTCTACAACTACTGCGTTGCTAGAAATTACTAGCTATGCAATCGACGGGTTCAACGCTTTGAAGCCATTGAGAACTGTTGCTGTCGCGTTGGATCTCACCAAGGCTTTCGATACGGTTAACCTAGGAATCCTGTCAAGAGACGTTTTGGAGTCGTCAATACCACCGTGGCAAAAGCGCTGGATATCGGCCTTTATCAAAGGTCGACGGGCAAGAGTCATGTTGCAGAACCATGTCTCCAACAGTATTCCTATGGCAGCTGGAGTCCCCCAGGGCGGTGTTTTATCACCAGCTCTCTTCAGTCTGTATCTAGAAGATATGCCTGAACCACCACAGGATATCAAGACTGTCGCCTACGCCGATGATATAACAATCATGTGTCGAGACCGGGATATAAAGGTAGCCGCCACCAAGATCAACGAGTACCTGAAGACGCTGAAGAGGTTCTTCGACGACAAGATGCTAAAGATCTCCGCATCGAAATCATCAGTATCCGTCCTCACAACGGACCCATCAGAGCACAGAGCTCATCCGGAGGTAGAGTGGGATGGAGGCCGTCTGCCTGCTGCTCGATTTCCAAAACTGCTCGGTCTTGTGCTCGATCCGTCGCTCAAGTTTCATAAAAATACCGAGCAGAAGCAGGCTGTTGTTAAAGCCAAACTCAATGTTCTCAGGGCCCTAGGCGGTACCTCATGGGGTAGCAGCAAGGAAACGATACTCATGACGTATAAGGCGATTCTTCAGCCAGCCATGGATTACGCCGCACCGGTTTGGCAGCATCTAGTTTCAGAATCTTCCTGGTTTAAGATGCAACGCGTACAAAATGCCGCTCTTCGCATTGCCACCGGATGTGCAAAGAGTTCCCCAGTCGAGCATCTGCATGCCGAAGCAAGTCTATTGCCTGTGAAGGAGCACTGTCAGCTGCAAGCCCAACAATTACGAATCAATATTATTAAGCAACCAAACCACCCGTCCTGGAGAGTGCTTAACCCCGTTAGAGAGAGAGAGAGAGCCAAAAGAATGCCATTTGCCGATGCTCCATGCAAAGTCAACTTGCAGAGATGGCACGACTCACAGCAAGAACGACTCCGTCTTTTGCGCGAGGAGCACACCAAGTTCGTACGGTGTCATCTTGAGAAGGTGGCGGTGAATCCTATACTAGGAGAAGTACCGCCCCCAGTCTGCGAATCCGAGGCTCAACTCGGAAGAAAGGCTAGATGCACACTGGCATCGTTGCGCTGCGGTCACTCGTCAATGCTCATGTCCTACGTCAGCAAAATCGACAGCAGCAAATCTGATGTCTGTCCGGACTGCGGTACTATCGGCCATGATACAGCACATTTATTTCGCTGTCCGGTGAGACCTACCACGCTGACCATAATGGATCTATGGACGAATCCACTACTGGTCGCCCAGTTTCTTCACCTATGACAAAACCCTCGATGTGGCTGCAAAGAAGAAGAAGAACTGCTCGAAATAAAGGAGAAAGGCTACACTACGTACTCATTCGACGTGTGGAATATCACCTTCCGACTAAGCGTTGCAGATAAAACGCTGAGTACTGTTTCGAAAAAATAAGATCCGGAATTTCGAAGGAGTATCGAAAAAATCTCAAACTTCGAAAGAAATTTGAAAAAAATTCGAACTCCCGAAATAATTTCGAAAAAAATCAGAATTTTGATTAGTTTCGAGATTCGTTCGTTCGACCTCCGAAATTTCAAACGATTCTCGAAATTTGTTCGTTCAAAATTCTTTTGAACGATTTTGAAAGAAAACCTGAAAATTCGAACGAATGTTGAAAAAAAAATGCGAAATTTGAAAAGATTTTTGAAAAAATTGAAATTTCTATTAGTTTCGAAATTTGTTTGTTCGAAGTCCGAAATCTCGAAAGATTTTCAAAGTATGCTCGTTCAAAATTTTTTCGAACGAGAATTTTTTTTTTCATTTTCCGTTTGTTCCAGATTTTTTCGTACGAATTTTTTTCAAATTTTTCATTCTTTCAAAAATGTTCGCTCGTTCGACCTTTTTATCCGAAATTTTACAACTATAGTCTACACTCTAATAGTCTAGCTACAAAGCTGCGAAAAGTAGAACGAAAATTGAGGTGTCCCATTAATTATGCGACGAACTGTATTATCTTGGCAAATGGCAAGTAATTGCAAAAACCGAAATCTACACATTATTATAAGTATGTACGTCCGCCATCCACTACAATAATACAAATGAATTGCCGCTTGTACTTCGCGCAGCCGCTCCCATTCGTTTCACAGACACAAATAAAGGCAATGCCGTACTCTCAACCAGGGGTGTGCGGCAATCGCCGTTTGCCGATTGCCGTTTGCCGACCATTTTTGGGGTTTGCCGTTGTCCTTTGCCGAAATTTTCGCCTAAAACGGCAAAATTTCGGCTAAAATACGTTAAAACAGGATTTCTCTCACCGCAGCTTCCGTTTTGGTCAGCGATTTGTAGCTGCTACAAAAAATTTAAGTAGTTCCAACTCATGTAATGTATATTTGTACCCATTCGATCGGTAACAGATGAAAACATATTCACTGGGTGATCAGAGGAGTTCCTTTGAGCTCTAGGTGGTTCGGGAGCCCTCAAACGTGTTTTTGTAATCATCAAATTCTTAACCCTTTTTCAGAAGCATACTGATTACTACAACCAAGTGATATCAAAGTTGTAGCGTGAAAGCAGTTTTCTTTAGACATATGAACCAGTTGAGAACTCGTGTAAATCGGGCCGCTAATCTTCGGTTAGTGGGCTGATGGTAATAATTGGGACAAGAAATTGATCAATTTTGCAGAAACTTGGTCCGGCTTTTTTAAAATTGAGCAATCTTCACAGCGGTCATTTAAAACAATGTTCAATAATTATTTAGGTTCCGAGATCATTAGCTAAAATGAAGGGTTTACTCTGTGACAGAGCACAGTTTGCTATGAAATGCTATAAAGATGAGTAATTGAAAAATCCTTAAAGGCAACGATTTCAACCACATTCAATTTTTCGCCAGAAATCGAAGGGTCCGAGGCCCATTGCAACAACAGTGTCAAAAATCGACTTGAAACTAGCAACCCATAGAATTATATGGCCCCGAAACTTGAATGTGGTGTGCTCGCCCCACCCACCTTCTCCTTCGCCGCAGAGGAAGTGGGTGGGGCGGGCACATCCCATGCAATTTTTGAGAACCTTATAGAGCAATTTATTGCTCGCGTTTAGCCGACATTGTTTTGTAATTGGCCTCGTGCAGGCTTGTCGGCCGAATACACAGAAAGGGACGCGCCCAAGAGCAGTCCGGCTGGCCAAACGCACTGCACGCGAAGCTCCAGTGACGACGTGAGCGCAGCGGCCATTCGTCGCATGTACCAGTCGAATTGGGCTCAATCCTCGCAGACGCCTCGGTCATTGGGATTCCGCGTCAAATAAAATGCGTGTTCTGTAGGCACACACAACTCACGCGCCTTCACGCGCAAGTTGCTAAAATTATTCCAACTCGCCACTTCTCAGACCTCCGTTTTTCATGGTCCGAGATAGGATCAGAAACAGCCTTGCAGCCAGTTTGTCTGCAGTGTCGTTTCAAAGGCAGTGGTCGCGTTAAAATATGCTTGTCTTCTTCTCCTCTCTAAACCCTTTTCTGGGTTTAGAGTAGTAGAACCAATGAGAAAAAATCGCGAAAGAACCGCTGTTTGGGGCCAAATTCGAAGCATGAACTTTTTTGTCTTCTGATGGCATCAGCTGGCTTGAAATTGAATTTCAATCAATGAACATTATCCTTCGGACTCATCTAGTCAAAAACATTGACTGAAGTGCTTGCTTTCATTGGTCAACTCTTTTCATTACGTAAATTTGCATTTATCTCTTCATCTGAATGTCAATGATTTTTGACTGCTCGGCATGAAGCGGCGATCTTTTATGGCAGCGCTGTGCACGTGTGCACGAACTAGCATCTTTGGGCCCTAGAAACTCTAATTCTAGCCCGTTTTTCACCGCGCTACCTTCATAGTTTTCAGCTGTTTTCTATCTAAACAGATTTTTATAGTTTCTTAGATAACATTTTTCATCGCGACCGCCTTTAATTTAAAAAATCAGTCATCAATCTATGTACCTTCGAGTAATGCGGTTGAAATCGCTAACTTTGTGATGTGATACTTAATTAACATGACATATATTCTTCATATAGGAAAATTTATAAAATTAACGATGACAAACTTGGCAAATATAGGGCTGTAGTAAACCCCCTCAAAATAAAGTTAAGATGATCTTAAACCATCGCATGAAGAAATGTTGAGATAATCTGTAAGATTATCTTGATGATATGGTCAAGAATATGGATCTCATCTGTAAGCGCATCATTCAGATGATGAATATTTTTAAGATGATGCTAATTTCATCAGGTTAGCTGAACTTCTACAGATCATCTGGACAGAGAAAAGCGAGAGAGCAGGCATTCCCGGAGAAGCTCGTCTTATCTTTAAGAGTAACCCCGGAGCGCCTCTTATTCTTCAGATGAAATACCAGTTATCAATCTGAGCTATCACAAAACGACAAACATCTCATTTCATTCATTGAGAAAAAAAGCATCGAGTTGGTCGATGAGAGAATGACCACCTACAGAATGAGGGCCGGTTTTTCTTATTCTCACAGGTATGATCATGTCTTATCGTATCATATATATTCGAGGACGACCGCTTTAGGGCTAATGACCGCTAATGGAATGAATACGGGCCTAAGTTCAGTGACGAGCCGTGACTGATAACGATAATTATGAATCAATACGAAATTAAGATCATCTGAAACTTGTCTAGAAGAATATCAGATCATCTTATCGAAATAATATCAGATCATCTGATAGGGGTGGTTTACTACAGCCCATAACCTTCAACGTTAACAAAGCTGAGAATCTCATACGGTCGGGCAGCAGAGCGCTACACAAGGCTGGTCCTCGAAAAAATGTTCAATTCCAAGATTGAAATGAAAAAATCACAAGTTTTTTTTGAAATTATTACAGTTGACCGCAATGTTAAAAGGACATGGTGCGGTTGCGGACTCGCACTAAAACTACGGTAGAATCTGGCACTTTGCCAGATCTCGTCATCGATCGGCGCCACAGCTGATATTCTCGTGAGCAGAGAGACGACGGTTGGCGCCGATCGATGACGAAATCTGGCAAAGTGCCAGATTCTACCGTAATTTAGTGCGAGTACGCAACCGCACCATGTCCCTTTAACATTGCGGTCAACTGTAATGAGGCTTTTTGCGTTGCATCAATGTGCGGAAACGTTAGCCCGGAATCCAAATAAGAGAAGGAGTTTTTTTAGATAGTTCAAAACGGCCTCTGGAGACTAATTTTCAGGTGTGGTAAAATGGTTTGTATCATACCTATAAATTAGTTTCCAAAGGCTGCACTGGACAATACAAAAAACACTCGTTTATTCGGGTGATGGACTCACTTTCCGCACCTTGCTGTACTCGAGTAATACTTGTAAATTTTTCTATTTCAATCTTAGACTTGAACATTTTTGTAGCCCCGCCTTGTGTGGCGCTCTGCTGCTTGGAGCTGCCACCATGAAAATTTGAATTTTTTTATGAAAATTTGTTTTTTTTTTCTGATGCGGACAGTCATATTCTGAGTGTAGTTTGAGCACCACAAAGTACACCTGTGTGCATGAAAAAAGACTCGGCCCATATAGTGTAGCGCTCTGTAGTTTTAAGCCGCCTGCGTCCATGAAATTTTATGTACGTTTTCTGATACCGACATTCATTATCTTAATGTAGTTTTCGTATACTAGACTGCACCTGCCTTCAAGGCATCGAGAAATGTTCGATCTCTGCGGGAATCGCATCTTGTAAGATGCACACTCGTGGACGAAATTTTAAAGGTACTGCTCGCGATAAACTTCATCCTCGAATTTTTCATGACAAACGCTTCTCATGGCTCTCAGAAGCAGAACAGCGTCGAAAAAACAGGACGAAAAGCTACCCAGGAGCCGCGAAACGGCTTAGAAAAGTGGGCAAACCACGCCACTGTGGGCAAGTCCCGCCTCTTTCCGCTCCCCGACGTGAGCAAATGAACACTCGAAATCGTGGGTTGAGCGATGGTTTCCGATCAGAAACCCCGTTCTTCCCTTCAATCTCAACTTCTCTCTTTACTCAGGTAAGCTCGCATATATTGGATGCAAAAGACGGAAGTTACAAGCCTCGGACAACTCGTCCACCATTTTTCCTAGCTCAATTTTTGAGGGACCATAACTCCATTCCCAGAAGGTCTTGTACGATTCCAGAAGCATCATTGGAATCAGAATGGGACCGGTTTCAAGAAAGGCAAAAAAACAGAAAAGTGATTTTCATCGCGAACAGTGCCTTTAAGAGATCGTGATGAGCAACACTCTTCTCCCACTGCCCATCCGACTATGGTCTTCGCAGCTGCCTAAAATCAATCTGGACAAAGCTGAACGCGTTTTCCAAAGCCTGGCGGCAAGGTTAGGATACTCCCAATAAAATTTTTTGGGTGTCTTGAAAAAATAGTTCAGATTCCGCCCAAACTTGTATGTAGAGGTAATGTAGGGTGGTTAACACGAATCTGGAGTCCGTTTGTTGTAACACAATCTTTGGATCGGCTCAGAAACTCATCGCACCGAGCTTGTTTACGGTTTGTTGATCGTCCCGGGATCGACTAGGCTGGATCTCGCTGGCCGCAAGCCCACTACAGAAATAATCATTAGCGGGTCTCACACATTTTGCACTGCTCAAAAAGACGCCCATTTTCTGGATCTCTAGCATAGAATTCAACGGGAAGTTCAATTAGTGGAGAGGAACAAGCAGAATTATCTAAAGCTTACAACCTGGTTGACCTTGATGGTGACTCCTCATCACCTGAGATTTTCAAGTAGCTCTTAAAACATGATATTCTTCTTCTTTGAAGGCACAGGACACCCAGAAAATTATTTTTCAGATTTTCTGCTTATCTTGGGGAGAGCCACTTTCTGATCGCATTGAGATCCCTGAAATCGTTAAAGACCCCCTACGAAAGGAGAAATGGCTCCTTGAAAATGCCTGCATTTTGAGGGCGAAAATTAGGTGGACGAGTTGTCTCAGACCTGTATTTCTCTTCACTCGCAATCGTTGCACGACACCGAACCAGGATGAGGAGATAGACCGGCAATGGACTGAAGATTGACGACATGTTGAGAATCCATCCCTGCATTTAGCCGCTATCGACTTCGAAATCCTGGTACGGGGTCGGGCCTGTGGTGGTGAGCGAAGAAGGTCGGGCCTGTGATGGTCGCCTATATCTCGCCTATTTGAAGGAATTGAGATCTTGCACTTGGCACGTGTTGTACAGAAGGGGTCTGCTACAAAATCAAATAAATATCACCAAATTCATGTCTGAGGGTGTACTGTGCCTTTCAAGGCTGTTGAAACGCCAGGCACATAGTAACTGGCAGATATAGCATGGAATACGACATGAATAAGCAAGTGTTGGTGTATTATAGCACAAAATAGATTTTGCCGTTTGCCGCTCATTATTTGGGGTTTGCCGTTGCCGTTGCCGTTTGCCGAAATTTTAAATTCCTTTGCACGCACACCCCTGCTCTCAACCCCTTTCCCTGCGCCTTCGAATTAAATTATTTATTTCAACCTTCGTTCATTAAAATACGAAAAGATTTTTGCCACACGTGCACGGCTAGAAACCCTAAAACTTTACCCTTTCCTTGCCATACTGCATAATTCCCAAAGCAATCGGGACATGTGCAAAGTAACTCATAAATCGAGAACGATTTTTAGACACATACAAACAGCATCGAAATGATTCCTTGTGTTTTAATATTGCGCGCCGAGTCACACAAAAAACACACGCAGTCTCCCAATCCAATCCTCGGAAGTATATGCTACCTAGTATTTGTTAAGTACGCATTAGACTTGGGACCGAATCGGATAAATATTTCCATGATATTTGGATAATTTCAATATACATATTCGAATATTCGACTCAATCGGGAATTCCAAACTTTGATTGTTTTTTGTTCGAATATGCCAATCATTCCGGATCTCCAAATGTTTTTTGAAGTAACGAACATTCGACTCATTCGCGAAATCGGAATTACAGATTTTTTTGAATACTCGGTCAAATTCATGCTGCGACATCAAAACATTCAGCCACTGACTCAGGCAATAGCAGGCCCTGAGCCCACCCCGAATGCACTTGGAGCCGCGTCCATGTTGCGCTCAGGGTGACAAATTTGGCAATTTACAGGCCACATATGTTGCGATCCAGGCCGCATACGTTGCGCTCCGGGTGCTACCGACGAGATTGATTCACGCAGCGCCCTGAGCGCAACTGTCGGCTGATGACGTCACAGTATATAATACAGCGTAGATGGTTGCGCCCGGGCGCTTACTATAAACCGATTTAAGCAACACAGTTGCGAAAATCGATACCTCGAAGTGGTTCAGATGCTTCGCTGATCGATCATAATTATCGCACCCATTTTAGCTAATCGATTTGTCAAGGAAGAATCCAACGATTTCCACACAATCACCGAATTACCCCATTCTACTGAATTTCCTTGGATTTATGTGACCCTTAATTGTCCCTTTTCTAAGCTTGTGCTGATTATGAAATACCTTTAAGCTTGATACACTTTCCCTGCTTAGAATTTTGATTCCGTCACAATTTCCCTCAAAACTTCACCCATTAATCTTCTGATTTCAACTGATTTTCTCCAACTATTAGGTATATTTCCCTGAAATTATTAGGTATTCTCCAGGATTTCCTGAAATTATTAGGTATTCATAACATCCGACCTTTCTCAGTCCTTCTAATGATCTCGTTGAACGATTCAAAGATAACAATGAAACGTATGCATGACACATATTTATTCCAAACATTAAGTGTAAGAATGACACATATTTGTTTTCAACATTTTCAAGGCAACCGTGCAAATCATGTACCGGTAATATGAATAATGCGGAGCGAGATAGAATCAGCGAGAAATAGTGGGGAGAAAGAGACGCAGCGTACGGAAGC
The DNA here is from genome assembly GCA_029168955.1 of Aplectana chamaeleonis. Lineage (NCBI taxonomy): Eukaryota > Metazoa > Nematoda > Chromadorea > Rhabditida > Cosmocercidae > Aplectana > Aplectana chamaeleonis. The sequence continues at coordinate 54,228 of JAPDOI010001638.1, read as the reverse complement.
AGATGCACGCGATGAATGGCAATAAATTCCACTTGGAAACAGATGATAAGCTGAATATCGTATTTTAGAACACTCAAAATGCGTATTAAATCCAAATGCTCCTCCCGAATCAATTGTTTTTTTTTCCGATTTCGGACTTTTCAATTTTTCGGAGCGGATGATTAAATTTAAATATTTGATTTGATTTGATTATAATGATTCGATTTTCTCATTTTCTTCCAAATTGTTGAATAAATCCGAAATATTCCTTTCATGAATATCTGCAAAGAGCGTTCGGAAAGTCATGTTAACGTTTCATTTTTTGAATACAGTCTTAATATTGCACAAATATGAAGAATATAGTAAATTCTAGGATGGTCGAATATTGAGCACAAATGAAGCAGAGGAAATCAATTACAAGCCCCACACGAGAAACAGTTAGAATTCCGTTCAAAAATCGCAGGAAGCCCAGATGCTCTTCCTTGTTTCAATTGATTCATCCTATTTCAAAATGCGCGCGTCAGTCAACGCATGTGGCCCGGTGAGCAACCTGAACGCACTGCACGTTGCAATCACAACCGAAACACACCGCAAGTTCGAATATCTACTGCTCTGCGCTTCGGTTGCAGTGGGCGGGGAGAGGCGGAGCCGGTTGCGCCCGGGGCCTGCTATAGTCTGAGGAGAGAAACATTCTATAGAACTGGTGACGTAGTCCGAATATATTCAGAAACTAATTATTTCATCGAATATTCGAATAAAGTTTCCGTATATGTATTCACCCGAATCGAACATAGAATCGATTTTCGAATTTATTCATCCATTCGCGCAAAGTAAGGGGCCTTGTTCAAATTTATTTACGAATTCGAGAGTTGCGAAAATGCCATACTCTAAAAATTCATTCAGTCCAGAGATTCAAGAAGTATATCCAGATGCAAACCCTCGTTCGGAAGTTTTTAAAAAGCAATATTCGAAAAAATATTTTACCCGGAAAACATTTTCAATAAATTATTCAAAATAACTCCTGATTAGGGTGTTCCAAAGGCAGAAAATTCAAATTATAAACTCATTTGGAAACTGAGGTCAGATGTCCACGCCTAGTGTCCATTGTTCACCGAATCCGGAAAGTTAAATGCTGGATGAAATCGAAATGCTACAAAGCTTTCCGCATAAAACGTTGCGCGAAACAATATGTAAGGTGTCTATTAGGGATGTGCGTTATAACGTTATTGTGTTAAAGTATTAACTAGTACTAGTACTTGACGCGTTTTTTTTTGGAAAATTAACGATTACCGCTTAACGAAAAAGTCCCAAAATCACGCTAATTTGGGTTCGTTAATTGCGGTGGAATTACGGCACCGATTGATCTGCTTCAATGACAAATTTCAAAACTGTGGTCGTGTACGTCGCTTCGGCTTGCGACGCTGTCAATTTTCGCTTGTTGTGGAATATATTGCTGAACTCAATGTTTCTCATTCCATTGTTTATCAGTTCTAGTCGTTTCCTCGCAATATCGAAGAATTTGAATTCATAATCCAAAAAGCGAATGTGAAGTCTAGTATACTCTCTGCGGTCGATTAAGGTACCAAACGAGGGTTGGAGGCGGGTTAGTGATACTCTTGAGCATATAATCATTGTATCGAATGGTGTGTATACAAGTCTGCTGGTACCTGCTCGTTGGTGCCCGTGCTTATACTGAGCCCAGCAGACGTTTGAGTGTACACAGGGAACGTTCGAGCGATATAGCGTGCACAACTATATCGCGAAAGTATCCCATACATTGCATACAGGTGTCGCCGTCCGGCACACTAAGGCCTCTGTTCCATTACATCTTAGTATCCGTACCTAAAGAGTTCTAGAAGTCTTTGGCCACAAGCCACAAGGCTGTGCAATAACTGTAAGCAAGGATTTCAATGGTATGGTCAAGGAGTTTGGCTCAACGTCGTGCCGGAATGCATTCGTACGATTGCGGGATCACAGAGAATTCAATCTGTGGATAGTGAGAGCTCATGCGCCCACTGAAACCGCCGAAGACAATTCGAAGGATGCGTTTTACGAGGAACTCAATACGTTGCTGGCCAGGATACTTTGTCAACATGCTGTTGTCGTGAGGATTGACGCAAATGCGAAGATGGGACTTGATCAGGAATCCGAAGTACTCGGTAAATGGTTCTACCCAGTGGAGCAAACATCGGACAATGGCTACCGCCTTGTCGACTTGTGAGAACGCAATGGTCTGATTATTGCATCGACATTCAAGAGGAATCATCGCCGCCATCAGATTACGTGGCAGGGACCAACCCAGCTATCTCCAGAAGAGCAGCGGAAGCGGAAGATGACAACTTTGAAACTACAGCTTGACTGTCCTGACGAGGAATATTCCAGTATCGGACATTCAAAGATCTAGAGCTGTGTGGGATGTCGCATTCGATTCGGATCACCGTCCTGTTCTGTTGAACTTCACTGCGAGGATTTATAAGAGGAAGCGAGGGGCTCAGCCTCACCAGAGGATTGACATTACAAGTCTCAGAGATGAAGAGTGCAGAAGGAATTTTTGACAACGCGTTTCTATTCATATCGGAGTACGGACTAAGAAGAAACTTTGCGACGCGGATTCTTTTGTCAAGTGCATCCAGGACGCTTCGAAGGAGGCACTCCCGGTTGTACAGCCCAAGAAGAAGTTCGCCTACGTCTCAGAGGAAACGACGTCTACTTACAACAGGGTATGTGCTCTCCGAACTGCTGGAAACTTCGTGGAGGAGAAGAGTCTGAGGAGGAAGTTGCGTCGGCAGCTTCAAAGTGACCGCGACGAGAGTGGATGGGTAGAGCTAAGGAGTTCGAGAAGGCTTGGGAGGAGAAGAATCCGAGGAAAGCCTACACGTTGCTGCGACAGTATAGCGGGAAGATTAAAAGATGTTCTCCTGTCTTGAACACCACCAATGGAGTTGCAGTTGGTGATGCGACGCTGCCAATATGGAAGGATTGCTTCAGTTCACTACTGAATCGTTCAGCACCATCAGTACCTGAGCTCCCGCATGTTCAGAGAGCACATTACGATGTCAGTGAGGAACCGCCGACTAAGTCTGAAATTTTGGATTGTGTCCGGAAAATGAAGAATGGAAAGGCAGGTGGAGATGACAGCATCACTGCTGAAATGCTGAAAGCACTTCCTTCGTCTGGAATTCGTGAAATGACCAACACCATCAGTGCCATATGGATGAGCAAAAGGACACCCGATTCGTGGAGACATGAATAATGTAGACCTCCCTGAGTAGTATACGTCTGCGAAGTTTCACATCTCAACTCAGCTGAATAATGGAGAAATAGTCGCACGTGCTGGGTCCAGTGAGGGGAGAATAGGAAATGATGCAAGTTGTGTTGAAAGAGATGTTCTGTTGTCGTGAACGTGCTGACTGCCCTGGTGAGCTCCAAATGTCAGCATTTTCGTTCCTACTTCCAGCGTCATAACCTCACTTTTTAGAAGGCTATTTCTGTGTTGCTCATCGAATATGAAACATAAAGCTTTCCCCATATGGCTTTCCTAACTCAGAAAAGAGGTCAGATTTATGTCGGAAATCTAAGTACGGAAATTTGCGCGGAAATCATTCAGACCCCTAAAACTTCATTATAACCTGTGCGACATGCAGCGAAGCGGCGGCATGCTCTAGACGTTGTTGAATGAGGTCAGCGCCGAGCAGTAGGCTATTATGTAGCCATAATGAGTCTGACCCTTATTGATGATATACAAGACACCGCTACCGAAGAGCTAGGAGTAAGTACAGAGTATAAAGATGCCAGAGCACATATGTACTAAACGGATAACTTTTGCTGATACACGAAAATACAAAATGGAAGGAAAGTAAGAGTCTCGCAACCTAAAGCTCGAGAAGGGCTTGAACAAAGCAGTGACAAGGAAATTTGAATAACAACTCAACTATACTGTCAATAGTAGACCTCAAGTAACAAAATTAGTCTTGGGGCATGGACAAGGCTGCAACGGTAGATCGCCGCGAACGATCGAAAACCCGTTGGCCAGTGATGCCACCAACACTGCACGGCCAGCCGCCTGGTCCATGCGGCAGACTAAATATAATACGGAAACCTTAAATATGCAAATATATCGATGAAAAGGACTCGAAGAAAAACACTTCACTAACGAACACTTGTGAAGGAGTACATGCCAGAATCGGGCGTAACTAAACGAAGGCCTGTGTATCGACATGTAAGCACAATGCCTAGGTCAAGGTTATGACTTCGAAACACCCAGTGAGGAAGCTGGAATAGAGTTTGTCAAGCAAAAGCCTACGAAGAACAAGAGTTATTGCGCTGGCAAGAACATGGCCTGAAGGTATCCAAATTCAGAATCTGTGCTTTACTGCTGTGTACTTACCGCATCTAGTAACTACTACTTCTTCATGCTGGAGGATAACAGAAGTTATTATCGTCGTCATGGACGCTAACAAACTCTTGGTCTCCAGAAATCTATCACAGTTCAAATCCCCATCTCTTTCGAGTTCCACCCAATGGGACTATACTATGTTCAGCTGAGAGCATGAACGAATCACAGTCGGCACGTACTGATACGCTGCTATCAGGGTTGTGCGTTGGCGCAAACTCGGGGTGCGTATGTTGTAACATACATATGTGCATCGAGTTTACGCAAACGCACAGTAAGGAGCGCGAAATGTCAGCACAACCCGTGCCGACTGTATGTATCCAAGAAACCGGAAAAGGATGTGCTGCGGCACTTTTTTCTTTAATAAACTGAAGCCGTGGCTGGGTTCTGAAATGGCCACTCTTTGAGTTAATGTGCTCTTTGTTGTACCCATTTTCATATGTTATCTTTGCTTGTATAACGTATGTAATGTCTCTAAGTGAACATATTTTCTGTAAAGGCGGAAAACCTCACGTTTTTTACATTTCAGACGCTTTTCTTTGCAGAATTGAAAGATAAACTTTCTTGACGTCGACAAACCGGGTAGTTCTCGTAATGTGCTGAAACCACTAAAACCGCCGGGGAAAACGAGGGGGTGAGCGAAGAGATGTGATTGGATGTCACACACGCCAGTGCCGACCTCCTTTCTATGTCCCTGACGCTTGACTTTTCTTCTCCTGCGTGTAGGCGGTGTGAACGCCAATCACAGCCTTTCGCTCCTCCCCCGTTTCCTCCGCCTTTGCTGCGGTTTGAACTCATTGCGACTCCTACTAAACTGCTTGCTTGCCCTCTGCAGACACAATGTACTATTTGACGGCATTAATTTTCACCTTGTCAGAAAAAACACCAAAAGCCTAAGAAACGGTGTATTTCCCCCACGGTTCGTTTTGAAGGCTGTGGTCACGATGAAAAACGTTATCGAAAAAACTACAAAAATCAGCTCAGATCAAAAACAGCTGAAAAACTATGAAGGTAGCGCGGTGAAACACGGGCTAGAATTGGAGTTATTAAGACCCTGAACTTCCAGCTCGTGCACACTTGCACAGAAAGATCACAGTCTCATGCCAAGCAGTCGAAAGTCATCGACACTCAGAGGAAGAAATAAATGCAAACTTACCTAATAAAACACTTGAACAATGAAAGCAAGCACTTCAATCAATGTTTTTGACTAGATGTGTTCATAAATCCGAAGGTTCATTGATGGAAATTCAACTTCAAGCCAGCTGATGTTCCTGATACTAGAGATCATCCATGTCGATGATGTGGGGTGGGCTCGTCCACCATCAAAAGACAAAGAAGTTCAGGCTTCAAATTTGGCCTAGAACAGCGTTTTTTCTCGATTTTTTCTTATAGGTTCTACTACTCTATACCCAGAAAATGGTTTAGAGAGGAAAAGAAGACGAGCATATTTGAGCGCGACCACTACCTTTAAGAGAGGGGGTCAAGGAAAAGAAAAGATTATTGAAGGCGATTGGGCCCGCACATACATTTGTCAACGGATGAGATTTAAAACCTTGAGACCATATTCAAAAAGCATCTTGTATATAAGTGGAAGTACGCAACCGCGCTACACCCTTTTCCCGAGTCGGTGAAATGTACTAAAAATAAAAATCTCGGTGAGTTTCTGAAAGATGGGATTCGCGAAAAAAAGGTTAAGGATTTGGTTTTGTTCCTGAATGTCGTGGAATTACTTGATTTGATTTGGCTCTCAACTTGATTTCTTAATGTAGTGAAATTGTCGACTCGATCTGGATGATGATAGTATATGAAGACATCGTAATCATTAAAATATAGTGAAGCAGTTGGAAATGGATTCGGCAGGCGCTCCATGAAGTATCAGAGTCAAATCACGCGTCAGAAGTATTTATCATGACAGTCTTTTTTCCTCAACGCTTTCGCGGTTCACATTTTATGGGAACGTTTTTGTTACTAGTCTAATTCTTGTTCTGATTTGATCCAAATTACGCTCGACTCGTAACTCTTTCTGACGCGTGAGTTGACTCTGATAATTTACAGAGCGCCTGCCAAATCCATTTGCAACTGTTTCACAATATTTTAATGATTACGATGTCTCCATGTACTATCATCAGCCAAATCAAGCCAATAATTTCACTACATTTAAAAAATCAAGTTGAGAGCCAAATCTAATAAGACGATTTAACGACATTTAGGAAGAATGCCAAATCCTTAACACTTTGTTGCAAAGCCCATCTTTCAGCAATTTCACAAATTTTCCAACGGTTTCTCTTCTACAATATCGTCAATCTCTGAAGGGGGATAGCGGCGATGCTGTTATGATAGCTTTATTATAAGAACCAAATTGATGTTTTCGAGAAAACATAAGGATAGAAATGAAGAAACAACCGCTCCGCTGCTAAGATAGCAAGGCAATAGCTGCATCGCGGCTCTCTAGAGATAGGATACAAGGCATATAGATCTTGATTTTAAAGGCAGGGTTCTCGATAAAATCGGTTGTTGTGCTATCACCGTAGAATGGTAGATTTGGCCATCACAAAAGTGAAAATAAGTAAAAAATTGGAGAAAAAACGCTCAGGAGAAAGTTACGGCTTGGTGTCCTCCCGCCCCCCATTATTGAGATTTGGGTAAAAGCCTGTTTTGTCAACTTTTATTTTGCTTCTAAAGTAATTTCTGAACATTTCCGGAGATTACTGATTACTTCAACAGCAAAACAAATGCCGGATAAGCAAGCATTAATGAAAATCGCGTTAATTAGGGGGCCTGCCGACACCGGTAATTAGCCGTTATACTTTGTTTTTGATCGTTTTTCCCGCGAATTTCAGGGTTTTTTCGCTTAATTTTACTTTTGTGATGGCCAAATCTACATTTTTATGAAGAGAGCTCGAAAGTAGTTTTCATCGCGAACCCTGCCTTTAAAAGTCGAGAAAATGGAGAAATCAGTTTCAAAATAACACATTTGTCCAGGATCAGTTGCTCTAGCCAGTCTTTACCAATTCTTGCTGATATGGCTCGTCTGCGCCGGGCCAGACGCAACACCTCTATTAGGGTCCTGCATACGTTACATGACGTCCTGTACACCCCTACAAGGGTTCTGCACACGTCCCATGATATCCTGCACACTCGTACTGGGCTCAGGTCCCATGATGTCCTGCACACTCGTTCTGAGGTCCTGCACACAATCCATGGCGTCCTGCACACCCCTACTGGGATCCTGCACACGTCCTACAATGCCCTGCACATTCCTACTGAGGTCCAGCACACATTCTAAGACGTTCTGCACAGCCCTGCTGAAGTCGTGCATACGTTCCATGATGTCTTGCACACCCCTACTGGGGTTCAGCATACGTCCCATGATGTCCTGTACACTCGTTCTGAGGTCCTGCACACATTCCATGGCGTCCTGCACACCCCTACTGGGATCCTGCACACGTCCTACAATGCCCTGCGCATTCCTACTGAGGTCCAGCACACATTCTAAGACGTTCTGCACAGCCCTGCTGAAGTCGTGCATACGTTCCATGATGTCTTGCACACCCCTACTGGGGTTCTGCACACGTCCCATGATGTTCTGCACACTCGTTCTGGGGTCCTGCACACAATCCATGGCGTCCTGCACACCCCTACTGGGATCCTGCACACGTCCTACAATGCCCTGCACATTCCTACTGAGGTCCAGCACACATTCTAGGACGTTCTGCACAGCCCTGCTGAAGTCGTGCATACGTTCCATGATGTCATGCGCACCTTACTGGGGTTCAGCATACCTCTCATAATGTCCAGCACACTCGTTCTGAGATCCTTCACACATTCCATGGCGTTCTGCACACTCCTACTGTGGCCTTGCACATATTCTACAACGACTTGAACAACCCTATTGGGGTTCTGCACACGTCCCATGATGTCCTGCACACTCGTACTGGGGTCCTGCACACAATCCATGGCGTCCTGCACACCCCTACTGGGAGCCTGCACACGTCTTATAATGCCCTGCACATTCCTACTGAGGTCCAACACATATTCTAAGACGTTTTGCACAGCCATGCTGAAGTCGTGCATACGTTCCATGATGTCCTGCACACCCCTACTGGGGTTCAGCATACGTCCCATGATGTCCTGTACACTCGTTCTGAGGTCCTGCACACATTCCATGGCGTCCTGCACACCCCTACTGGGATCCTGCACACGTCCTACAATGCCCTGCACATTCCTACTGAGGTCCAGCACACATACTAAGACGTTCTGCACAGCCCTGCTGAAGTCGTGCATACGTTCCATGATGTCTTGCACACCCCTACTGGGGTTCTGCACACGTCCCATGATGTTCTGCACACTCGTACTGGGGTCCTGCGCACAATCCATGGCGTCCTGCACACCCCTACTGGGATCCTGCACACGTCCTACAATGCCCTGCACATTCCTACTGAGGTCCAGCACACATTCTAGGACGTTCTGCACAGCCCTGCTGAAGTCGTGCATACGTTCCATGATGTCTTGCACACCCCTACTGGGGTTCAGCATACGTCCCATGATGTCCAGCACACTCGTTCTGAGGTCCTTCACACATTCCATGGCGTTCTGCACACTCCTACTGTGGCCTTGCACATATTCTACAACGACTTGAACACCCCTATTGGGGTTCTGCACACGTCCCATGATGTCCTGCACACTCGTACTGGGGTCCTGCACACAATCCATGGCGTCCTGCACACCCCTACTGGGATCCTGCACACGTCTTATAATGCCCTGCACATTCCTACTGAGGTCCAACACATATTCTAAGACGTTCTGCCCTGCTCTGTTGAGGTCTTGCACATATTCTACAACGTCTTGAACACCCCTATTGGGGTTCTGCAGACGTCCCATGATGTCCTGCACACTCGTACTGGGGTCCTGCACACAATCCATGGCGTCCTGCACACTCCTACTGGGATCCTGCCCACGTCCTATAATGCCCTGCACATTCCTACTGAGGTCCAACACACATTCTAAGACGTTCTGCACAGCCCTGCTGAAGTCGTGCATACGTTCCATGATGTCTTGCACACCCCTACTGGGGTTCTGCACACGTCCCATGATGTTCTGCACACTCGTTCTGGGGTCCTGCACACAATCCATGGCGTCCTGCACACCCCTACTGGGATCCTGCACACGTCCTACAATGCCCTGCACATTCCTACTGAGGTCCAGCACACATTCTAGGACGTTCTGCACAGCCCTGCTGAAGTCGTGCATACGTTCCATGATGTCATGCGCACCCCTACTGGGGTTCAGCATACGTCCCATAATGTCCAGCACACTCGTTCTGAGATCCTTCACACATTCCATGGCGTTCTGCACACTCCTACTGTGGCCTTGCACATATTCTACAACGACTTGAACAACCCTATTGGGGTTCTGCACACGTCCCATGATGTCCTGCACACTCGTACTGGGGTCCTGCACACAATCCATGGCGTCCTGCACACCCCTACTGGGAGCCTGCACACGTCTTATAATGCCCTGCACATTCCTACTGAGGTCCAACACATATTCTAAGACGTTTTGCACAGCCATGCTGAAGTCGTGCATACGTTCCATGATGTCCTGCACACCCCTACTGGGGTTCAGCATACGTCCCATGATGTCCTGTACACTCGTTCTGAGGTCCTGCACACATTCCATGGCGTCCCACACCCCCCTGCTGGGATCCTGTACACGTCCTATAATGCCCTGCACATTCCTACTGAAGTCCAGCACACATACTAAGACGTTCTGCACAGCCCTGCTGAAGTCGTGCATACGTTCCATGATGTCTTGCACACCCCTACCGGGGTTCTGCACACGTCCCATGATGTCCTGCACACACGTACTGGGGTCCTGCACACAATCCATGGCGTCCTGCACACCCCTACTGGGATCCTGCACACGTCCTACAATGCCCTGCTCATTCCTACTGAGGTCCAGCACACATTCTAAGACGTTCTGCACAGCCCTGCTGAAGTCGTGCATACGTTCCATGATGTCTTGCACACCCCTACTGGGGTTCAGCATACGTCCCATGATGTCCAGCACACTCGTTCTGAGGTCCTTCACACAATCCATGGCGTTCTGCACACTCCTACTGTGGCCTTGCACATATTCTACAACGACTTGAACACCCCTATTGGGGTTCTGCACACGTCCCATGATGTCCTGCACACTCGTACTGGGGTCCTGCACACAATCCATGGCGTCCTGCACACCCCTACTGGGATCCTGCACACGTCTTATAATGCCCTGCACATTCCTACTGAGGTCCAACACATATTCTAAGACGTTCTGCCCTGCTCTGTTGAGGTCTTGCACATATTCTACAACGTCTTGAACACCCCTATTGGGGTTCTGCAGACGTCCCATGATGTCCTGCACACTCGTACCGGGGTCCTGCACACAATCCATGGCGTCCTGCACACTCCTACTGGGATCCTGCCCACGTCCTATAATGCCCTGCACATTCCTACTGAGGTCCAACACACATTCTAAGACGTTCTGCCCACCTCTGCTGAGGTCTTGCACATATTCTACAACGTCTTGAACACCCCTGTTGGTGTTCTGCACACGTCCCATGATGTCCTGCACACTCGTACTGGGGTCCTTCACACAATCCATGGCGTCCTGCACACCCCTACTGGGATCCTGCACACGTCTTACAATGCCCTGCTCATTCCTACTGAGGTCCAGCACACATTCTAAGACGTTCTGGCACAGCCCTGCTGAAGTCGTGCATACGTTCCATGATGTCTTGCACACCCCCTATTGGGGTTCTGCACACGTCCCATGATGTCCTGCACACACGTACTGGGGTCCTGCACACAATCCATGGCGTCCTGCACACCCCTACTGGGATCCTGCACACGTCTCTGCAATGCCCTGCACATTCCTACTGAAGTCCAGCACACATACTAAGACGTTCTGCACAGCTCCTGCTGAAGTCGTGCATACGTTCCATGATGTCTCTGCACACCCCTACTGGGGGTTCTGCACACGTCCCATGATGTTCCTGCACACTCGTTCTGAGGTCCTTCACATTCCATGGCGTTCCTGCACACCCCTCACTGTGGATCCTGCACACGTCCTACAACGTCTTGAACACCCCTGCTGAGTTCCTGCACACGTCCCATGATGTCCTGCACACTCGTACTGGGGTCCTTCACACAATCCATGGCGTCCTGCACACCCCTACTGGGATCCTGCACACGTCCTACAATGCCCTGCACACTCCTACTGAGGTCCAGCACACATTCTAAGACGTTCTGCACAGCCCTGCTGAGCCTTGCACACGTTCCATGACGTCTTGAACACCCCTATTGGGGTTCTGCACACGTCCCATGATGTCCTGCACACTCGTACTGGGGTCCTGCACACAATCCATGGCGTCCTGCACACCCCTACTGGGATCCTGCACACGTCTTATAATGCCCTGCACATTCCTACTGAGGTCCAACACATATTCTAAGACGTTCTGCCCACCTCTGCTGTGGCCTTGCACATATTCTACAACGACTTGAACACCCCTATTGGGGTTCTGCACACGTCCCATGATGTCCTGCACACTCGTACTGGGGTCCTTCACACAATCCATGGCGTCCTGCACACCCCTACTGGGATCCTGCACACGTCCTACAATGCCCTGCTCATTCCTGCTGAGGTCCAGCACACATTCTAAGACGTTCTGCACAGCCCTGCTGAAGTCGTGCATACGTTCCATGATGTCTTGCACACCCCTACTGGGATTCAGCATACGTCCAATGATGTCCTGCACACTCGTTCTGAGGTCCTTCACACATTCCATGGCGTTCTGCACACTCCTACTGGGATCCTGCCCACGTCCTATAATGCCCTGCACATTCCTACTAAGGTCCAACACACATTCTAAGACGTTCTGCCCACCTCTGCTGAGGTCTTGCACATATTCTACAACGTCTTGAACACCCCTGCTGGTGTTCTGCACACGTCCCATGATGTCCTGCACACTCGTACTGGGGTCCTTCACACAATCCATGGCGTCCTGCACACCCCTACTGGGATCCTGCACACGTCCTACAATGCCCTGCTCATTCCTACTGAGGTCCAGCACACATTCTAAGACGTTCTGCACAGCCCTGCTGAAGTCGTGCATACGTTCCATGATGTCTTGCACACCCCTACTGGGGTTCAGCATACGTCCCATGATGTCCAGCACACTCGTTCTGAGGCCCTTCACACATTCCATGGCGTTCTGCACACTCCTACTGTGGCCTTGCACATATGCCCTGCACATTCCTACTGAGGTCCAACACACATTCTAAGACGTTCTGCCCACCTCTGCTGAGGTCTTGCACATATTCTACAACGTCTTGAACACCCCTGCTGGTGTTCTGCACACGTCCCATGATGTCCTGCACACTCGTACTGGGGTCCTTCACACAATCCATGGCGTCCTGCACACCCCTACTGGGATCCTGCACACGTCCTACAATGCCCTGCTCATTCCTACTGAGGTCCAGCACACATTCTAAGACGTTCTGCACAGCCCTGCTGAAGTCGTGCATACGTTCCATGATGTCTTGAACACCCCTATTGGGGTTCTGCACACGTCCCATGATGTCCTGCACAGTCGTTCTGAGGTCCTTCGCACATTCCATGGCGTTCTGCACACTCCTACTGTGGCCTTGCACATATTCTACAACGTCTTGAACACCCCTATTGGGGTTCTGCACACGTCCCATGATGTCCTGCACACTCGTACTGGGGTCCTGCACACAATCCATGGCGTCCCACACACCCCTACTGGGATCCTGTACACGTCCTATAATGCCCTGCACATTCCTACTGAGGTCCAACACACATTCTAAGACGTTCTGCCCACCTCTGATGAGGTCTTGCACATATTCTACAACGTCTTGAGCACCCCTACTGGGGTTCTGCACACGTCCCATGATGTCCTGCACACTCGTACTAGGGTCCTGCACACAATCCATGGCGTCCTGCACACCCCTACTGGGATCCTGCACACGTCTTATAATGCCCTGCACATTCCTACTGAGGTCCAACACATATTCTAAGACGTTCTGCCCACCTCTGCTGAGGTCTTGCACATATTCTACAACGTCTTGAGCACCCCTACTGGGGTTCTGCACACGTCCCATGATGTCCTGCACACTCGTACTAGGGTCCTGCACACAATCCATGGCGTCCTGCACACCCCTACTGGGATCCTGCACACGTCTTATAATGCCCTGCACATTCCTACTGAGGTCCAACACACATTCTAAGACGTTCTGCCCACCTCTGCTGAGGTCTTGCACATATTCTACAACGTCTTGAACACCCCTGCTGGTGTTCTGCACACGTCCCATGATGTCCTGCACACTCGTACTGGGGTCCTTCACACAATCCATGGCGTCCTGCACACCCCTACTGGGATCCTGCACACGTCCTACAATGCCCTGCTCATTCCTACTGAGGTCCAGCACACATTCTAAGACGTTCTGCACAGCCCTGCTGAAGTCGTGCATACGTTCCATGATGTCTTGCACACCCCTACTGGGGTTCAGCATACGTCCCATGATGTCCAGCACACTCGTTCTGAGGCCCTTCACACATTCCATGGCGTTCTGCACACTCCTACTGTGGCCTTGCACATATGCCCTGCACATTCCTACTGAGGTCCAACACACATTCTAAGACGTTCTGCCCACCTCTGCTGAGGTCTTGCACATATTCTACAACGTCTTGAACACCCCTACTGGGGTTCTGCACACGTCCCATGATGTCCTGCACACTCGTACTAGGGTCCTGCACACAATCCATGGCGTCCTGCACACCCCCACTGGGATCCTGCACACGTCTTATAATGCCCTGCACATTCCTACTGAGGTCCAACACACATTCTAAGACGTTCTGCCCACCTCTGCTGAGGTCTTGCACATATTCTACAACGTCTTGAACACCTTTATTGGGGTTCTGCACACGTCCCATGATGTCCTGCACACTCGTACTGGGGTCCTGCACACAATCCATGGCGTCCTGCACACTCCTACTGGGATCCTGCCCACGTCCTATAATGCCCTGCACATTCCTACTGAGGTCCAACATACATTCTAAGACATTCTGCCCACCTCTGCTGAGGTCTTGCACATATTCTACAACGTCTTGAACACCCCTGCTGGTGTTCTGCACACGTCCCATGATGTCCTGCACACTCGTACTGGGGTCCTTGACACAATCCATGGCGTCCTGCACACCCCTACTGGGATCCTGCACACGTCCTACAATGCCCTGCTCATTCCTACTGAGGTCCAGCACACATTCTAAGACGTTCTGCACAGCCCTGCTGAAGTCGTGCATACGTTCCATGATGTCTTGCACACCCCTACTGGGGTTCAGCATACGTCCCATGATGTCCAGCACACCCGTTCTGAGGCCCTTCACACATTCCATGGCGTTCTGCACACTCCTACTGTGGCCTTGCACATATTCTACAACGTCTTGAACACCCCTGCTGGTGTTCTGCACACGTCCCATGATGTCCTGCACATTCGTACTGAGGTCCTTCACACAATCCATGGCGTCCTGCACACCCCTACTGGGATCCTGCACACGTCCTACAATGCCCTGCTCATTCCTACTGAGGTCCAGCACACATTCTAAGACGTTCTGCACAGCCCTGCTGAAGTCGTGCATACGTTCCATGATGTCTTGCACACCCCTACTGGGGTTCAGCATACGTCCAATGATGTCCTGCACACTCGTTCTGAGGTCCTTCACACATTCCATGGCGTTCTGCACACTCCTACTGGGATCCTGCCCACGTCCTATAATGCCCTGCACATTCCTACTGAGGTCCAACACACATTCTAAGACGTTCTGCCCACCTCTGATGAGGTCTTGCACATATTCTACAACGTCTTGAGCACCCCTACTGGGGTTCTGCACACGTCCCATGGCGTTCTGCACACTCCTACTGTGGCCTTGCACATATTCTACAACGTCTTGAACACCCCTATTGGGGTTCTGCACACGTCCCATGATGTCCTGCACACTCGTACTGGGGTCCTGCACACAATCCATGGCGTCCCACACACCCCTACTGGGATCCTGTACACGTCCTATAATGCCCTGCACATTCCTACTGAGGTCCAACACACATTCTAAGACGTTCTGCCCACCTCTGATGAGGTCTTGCACATATTCTACAACGTCTTGAGCACCCCTACTGGGGTTCTGCACACGTCCCATGATGTCCTGCACACTCGTACTAGGGTCCTGCACACAATCCATGGCGTCCTGCACACCCCCTACTGGGATCCTGCACGTCTTATAATGCCCTGCACATTCCTACTGAGGTCCAACACATATTCTAAGACGTTCTGCCCACCTCTGCTGAGGTCTTGCACATATTCTACAACGTCTTGAGCACCCTACTGGGGTTCTGCACACGTCCCATGATGTCCTGCACACTCGTACTAGGGTCCTGCACACAATCCATGGCGTCCTGCACACCCCCTACTGGGATCCTGCACACGTCTCATAATGCCCTGCACATTCCTACTGAGGTCCAACACACATTCTAAGACGTTCTGCCCACCTCTGCTGAGGTCTTGCACATATTCTACAACGTCTTGAACACCCCTGCTGGTGTTCTGCACACGTCCCATGATGTCCTGCACACTCGTACTGGGGTCCTTCACACAATCCATGGCGTCCTGCACACCCCTACTGGGATCCTGCACACGTCCTACAATGCCCTGCTCATTCCTACTGAGGTCCAGCACACATTCTAAGACGTTCTGCACAGCCCTGCTGAAGTCGTGCATACGTTCCATGATGTCTTGCACACCCCTACTGGGGTTCAGCATACGTCCCATGATGTCCAGCACACTCGTTCTGAGGCCCTTCACACATTCCATGGCGTTCTGCACACTCCTACTGTGGCCTTGCACATATGCCCTGCACATTCCTACTGAGGTCCAACACACATTCTAAGACGTTCTGCCCACCTCTGCTGAGGTCTTGCACATATTCTACAACGTCTTGAACACCCCTGCTGGTGTTCTGCACACGTCCTATGATGTCCTGCACACTCGTACTGGGGTCCTTCACACAATCCATGGCGTCCTGCACACCCCTACTGGGATCCTGCACACGTCCTACAATGCCCTGCTCATTCCTACTGAGGTCCAGCACACATTCTAAGACGTTCTGCACAGCCCTGCTGAAGTCGTGCATACGTTCCATGATGTCTTGAACACCCCTATTGGGGTTCTGCACACGTCCCATGATGTCCTGCACAGTCGTTCTGAGGTCCTTCGCACATTCCATGGCGTTCTGCACACTCCTACTGTGGCCTTGCACATATTCTACAACGTCTTGAACACCCCTATTGGGGTTCTGCACACGTCCCATGATGTCCTGCACACTCGTACTGGGGTCCTGCACACAA
This sequence comes from Aplectana chamaeleonis, assembly GCA_029168955.1. Classification (NCBI taxonomy): domain Eukaryota; kingdom Metazoa; phylum Nematoda; class Chromadorea; order Rhabditida; family Cosmocercidae; genus Aplectana; species Aplectana chamaeleonis. The sequence goes on along the minus strand of JAPDOI010001638.1, from coordinate 37,396 downwards.
TCCATGGCGTCCCACACACCCCTACTGGGATCCTGTACACGTCCTATAATGCCCTGCACATTCCTACTGAGGTCCAACACACATTCTAAGACGTTCTGCCCACCTCTGATGAGGTCTTGCACATATTCTACAACGTCTTGAGCACCCCTACTGGGGTTCTGCACACGTCCCATGATGCCCTGCACACTCGTACTAGGGTCCTGCACACAATCCATGGCGTCCTGCACACCCCTACTGGGATCCTGCACACGTCTTATAATGCCCTGCACATTCCTACTGAGGTCCAACACATATTCTAAGACGTTCTGCCCACCTCTGCTGAGGTCTTGCACATATTCTACAACGTCTTGAGCACCCCTACTGGGGTTCTGCACACGTCCCATGATGTCCTGCACACTCGTACTAGGGTCCTGCACACAATCCATGGCGTCCTGCACACCCCCACTGGGATCCTGCACACGTCTTATAATGCCCTGCACATTCCTACTGAGGTCCAACACACATTCTAAGACGTTCTGCCCACCTCTGCTGAGGTCTTGCACATATTCTACAACGTCTTGAACACCTTTATTGGGGTTCTGCACACGTCCCATGATGTCCTGCACACTCGTACTGGGGTCCTGCACACAATCCATGGCGTCCTGCACACTCCTACTGGGATCCTGCCCACGTCCTATAATGCCCTGCACATTCCTACTGAGGTCCAACATACATTCTAAGACATTCTGCCCACCTCTGCTGAGGTCTTGCACATATTCTACAACGTCTTGAACACCCCTGCTGGTGTTCTGCACACGTCCCATGATGTCCTGCACACTCGTACTGGGGTCCTTGACACAATCCATGGCGTCCTGCACACCCCCTACTGGGATCCTGCACACGTCCTACAATGCCCTGCTCATTCCTACTGAGGTCCAGCACACATTCTAAGACGTTCTGCACAGCCCTGCTGAAGTCGTGCATACGTTCCATGATGTCTTGCACACCCCTACTGGGGTTCAGCATACGTCCCATGATGTCCAGCACACCCGTTCTGAGGCCCTTCACACATTCCATGGCGTTCTGCACACTCCTACTGTGGCCTTGCACATATTCTACAACGTCTTGAACACCCCTGCTGGTGTTCTGCACACGTCCCATGATGTCCTGCACATTCGTACTGGGGTCCTTCACACAATCCATGGCGTCCTGCACACCCCTACTGGGATCCTGCACACGTCCTACAATGCCCTGCTCATTCCTACTGAGGTCCAGCACACATTCTAAGACGTCCTGCACAGCCCTGCTGAAGTCGTGCATACGTTCCATGATGTCTTGCACACCCCTACTGGGGTTCAGCATACGTCCAATGATGTCCTGCACACTCGTTCTGAGGTTCTTCACACATTCCATGGCGTTCTGCACACTCCTACTGGGATTCTGCCCACGTCCTATAATGCCCTGCACATTCCTACTGAGGTCCAACACACATTCTAAGACGTTCTGCCCACCTCTGCTGAGGTCTTGCACATATTCTACAACGTCTTGAACACCCCTGCTGGTGTTCTGCACACGTCCCATGATGTCCTGCACACTCGTACTGGGGTCCTTCACACAATCCATGGCGTCCTGCACACCCCTACTGGGATCCTGCACACGTCCTACAATGCCCTGCTCATTCCTACTGAGGTCCAGCACACATTCTAAGACGTTCTGCACAGCCCTGCTGAAGTCGTGCATACGTTCCATGATGTCTTGCACACCCCTACTGGGGTTCAGCATACGTCCCATGATGTCCAGCACACTCGTTCTGAGGTCCTTCACACATTCCATGGCGTTCTGCACACTCCTACTGTGGCCTTGCACATATTCTACAACGTCTTGAACACCCCTGCTGGTGTTCTGCACACGTCCCATGATGTCCTGCACACTCGCACTGAGGTCCTTCACACAATCCATGGCGTCCTGCACACCCCTACTGGGATCCTGCACACGTCCTACAATGCCCTGCTCATTCCTACTGAGGTCCAGCACACATTCTAAGACGTTCTGCACAGCCCTGTTGAAGTCGTGCATACGTTCCATGATGTCTTGAACACCCCTATTGGGGTTCTGCACACGTCCCATGATGTCCTGCACACTCGTTCTGAGGTTCTTCACACATTCCATGGCGTTCTGCACACTCCTAATGTGGCCTTGCACATATTCTACAACGTCTTGAACACCCCTATTGGGGTTCTGTACACGTCCCATGATGTCCTGCACACTCGTACTGGGGTCCTGCACACAATCCATGGTGTCCCACACACCCCTACTGGGATCCTGTACACGTCCTATAATGCCCTGCACATTCCTACTGAGGTCCAACACACATTCTAAGACGTTCTGCCAACCTCTGATGAGGTCTTGCACATATTCTACAACGTCTTGAGCACCCCTACTGGGGTTCTGCACACGTCCCATGATGTCCTGCACACTCGTACTAGGGTCCTGCACACAATCCATGGCGTCCTGCACACCCCTACTGGGATCCTGCACACGTCTTATAATGCCCTGCACATTCCTACTGAGGTCCAACACATATTCTAAGACGTTCTGCCCACCTCTGCTGAGGTCTTGCACATACTCTACAACGTCTTGAGCACCCCTACTGGGGTTCTGCACACGTCCCATGATGTCCTGCACACTCGTACTAGGGCCCTGCACACAATCCATGGCGTCCTGCACACGTCTTATAATGCCCTGCACATTCCTACTGAGGTCCAACACACATTCTGAAACGTTCTGCCCACCTCTGATGAGGTCTTGCACATATTCTACAACGTCTTGAGCACCCCTACTGGGGTTCTGCTCACGTCCCATGATGTCCTGCACACTCGTACTGGGGTCCTGCACACAATCCATGGCGTCCTGCACACCCCTACTGGGATCCCGCACACGTCTTATAATGCCCTGCACATTCCTACTGAGGTCCAGCACACATTCTAAGACGTTCTGCACAGCCCTGCTGAAGTCGTGCATACGTTCCATGATGTCTTGCACACCCCTACTGGGGTTCAGCATACGTCCCATGATGTCCTGCACACTCGTTCTAAGGTCCTCCACACATTCCATGGTGTTCTGCACATTCCTACTGAGGTCCAGCACACATTCCAAGACGTTCTGCACAGCCCTGCTGAAGTCGTGCATACGTTCCATGATGTCTTGCACACCCCTACTGGGGTTCAGCATACGTCCAATGATGTCCTGCACACTCGTTCTGAGGTCCTTCACACATTCCATGGCGTTCTGCACACTCCTACTGTGGCCTTGCACATATTCTACAACGTCTTGAGCACCCCTACTGGGGTTCTGCACACGTCCCATGATGTCCTGCACATTCGTACTGGGGTCCTTCACACAATCCATGGCGTCCTGCACACCCCTACTGGGATCCTGCACACGTCCTACAATGCCCTGCTCATTCCTACTGAGGTCCAGCACACATTCTAAGACGTTCTGCACAGCCCTGCTGAAGTCGTGCATACGTTCCATGATGTCTTGCACACCCCTACTGGGGTTCAGCATACGTCCAATGATGTCCTGCACACTCGTTCTGAGGTCCTTCACACATTCCATGGCGTTCTGCACACTCCTACTGGGATCCTGCCCACGTCCTATAATGCCCTGCACATTCCTACTGAGGTCCAACACACATTCTAAGACGTTCTGCCCACCTCTGCTGAGGTCTTGCACATATTCTACAACGTCTTGAACACCCCTGCTGGTGTTCTGCACACGTCCCATGATGTCCTGCACACTCGTACTGGGGTCCTTCACACAATTCCATGGCGTCCTGCACACCCCTACTGGGATCCTGCACACGTCCTACAATGCCCTGCTCATTCCTACTGAGGTCCAGCACACATTCTAAGACGTTCTGCACAGCCCTGCTGAAGTCGTGCATACGTTCCATGATGTCTTGCACACCCCTACTGGGGTTCAGCATACGTCCCATGATGTCCAGCACACTCGTTCTGAGGCCCTTCACACATTCCATAGCGTTCTGCACACTCCTACTGTGGCCTTGCACATATTCTACAACGTCTTGAACACCCCTGCTGGTGTTCTGCACACGTTCCATGATGTCCTGCACACTCGTACTGGGGTCCTTCACACAATCCATGGCGTCCTGCACACCCCTACTGGGATCCTGCACACGTCCTACAATGCCCTGCTCATTCCTACTGAGGTCCAACACACATTCTAAGACGTTCTGCCCACCTCTGATGAGGTCTTGCACATATTCTACAACGTCTTGAGCACCCCTACTGGGGTTCTGCACACGTCCCATGATGTCCTGCACACTCGTACTAGGGTCCTGCACACAATCCATGGCGTCCTGCACACCCCTACTGGGATCCTGCACACGTCTTATAATGCCCTGCACATTCCTACTGAGGTCCAACACATATTCTAAGACGTTCTGCCCACCTCTGCTGAGGTCTTGCACATACTCTACAACGTCTTGAGCACCCCTACTGGGGTTCTGCACACGTCCCATGATGTCCTGCACACTCGTACTAGGGTCCTGCACACAATCCATGGCGTCCTGCACACGTCTTATAATGCCCTGCACATTCCTACTGAGGTCCAACACACATTCTGAAACGTTCTGCCCACCTCTGATGAGGTCTTGCACATATTCTACAACGTCTTGAGCACCCCTACTGGGGTTCTGCTCACGTCCCATGATGTCCTGCACACTCGTACTGGGGTCCTGCACACAATCCATGGCGTCCTGCACACCCCTACTGGGATCCCGCACACGTCTTATAATGCCCTGCACATTCCTACTGAGGTCCAGCACACATTCTAAGACGTTCTGCACAGCCCTGCTGAAGTCGTGCATACGTTCCATGATGTCTTGCACACCCCTACTGGGGTTCAGCATACGTCCCATGATGTCCTGCACACTCGTTCTAAGGTCCTCCACACATTCCATGGTGTTCTGCACATTCCTACTGAGGTCCAGCACACATTCCAAGACGTTCTGCACAGCCCTGCTGAAGTCGTGCATACGTTCCATGATGTCTTGCACACCCCTACTGGGGTTCAGCATACGTCCAATGATGTCCTGCACACTCGTTCTGAGGTCCTTCACACATTCCATGGCGTTCTGCACACTCCTACTGTGGCCTTGCACATATTCTACAACGTCTTGAGCACCCCTACTGGGGTTCTGCACACGTCCCATGATGTCCTGCACACTCGTACTAGGGTCCTGCACACAATCCATGGCGTCCTGCACACCCATACTGGGATCCTGCACACGTCTTATAATGCCCTGCACATTCCTACTGAGGTCCAACACACATTCTATGACGTTCTGCCCACCTCTGCTGAGGTCTTGCACATATTCTACAACGTCTTGAGCACCCCTACTGGGGTTCTGCACACGTCCCATGATGTCCTGCACACTCGTACTAGGGTCCTGCACACAATCCATGGCGTCCTGCACACCCATACTGGGATCTTGCACACGTCTTATAATGCCCTGCACATTCCTACTGAGGTGCAACACACATTCTAAGATGTTCTGCGCACCTCTGATGAGGTCTTGCACATATTCTACAACGTCTTGAGCACCCCTACTGGGGTTCTGCACACGTCCCATGATGTCCTGCACACTCGTACTAGGGTCCTGCACACAATCCATGGCGTCCTGCACACCTCTACTGGGATCCTGCACACGTCTTATAATGCCCTGCACATTCCTACTGAGGTCCAGCACACATTCTGAGACGTTCTGCCCACCTCTGCTGAGGTCTTGCACATATTCTACAACGTCTTGAACACCCCTATTGGGTTCCTGCATACGTTACATGACGTCCCGCACACCCCTACTGAGGTCCTGCACACAATCCATGGCGTTCTGCACACCGCTACTGGGGTCCTGCAAACGTCCTTTGATGTCCTGCACACTCCTACTGAGGTCCTGCAGATATACCATTATGTCTTTCACATTCTACGTCGTCTTGCACACCCCGTACTGAGGTTTTGATGAACTTCCTTGACGTTCTGCATACTCCTGCTGCGGTCTCGCATAGCTAACTGACACTTCAGCACAACATACGATGCCTTCTTATCGATGGTGCGCATGATGCGAACGCGCGCCTCTCTCAAAAACATCCCTCCCGGACAACCGCCCTCTTCCGATCCGGACGTTTAGAGTACAACAACACCCTACAGAGCAAGGTACTCATATGGAGTCTCGGAGAAAACAATGAACGATAACGAAAAAACTCGTCATTTCTATGAACTAATCTAGAGAGGCCGGTTTCTAAGTTTGAACCACCTGTTAGGGACCCAGAAGTCATTATAGTGAATTCTGCGGATTATTTTCGGCATCCTCGTGCCCGATTACCTCTGGTCTCCAAGTTTCAAGCAATTTGGTCCACGCCTTCAAAAAAATGAAATGTGACGGACGGAGGCGAAGGTGGTGGCGGAGAAAAATTTTGCGTCCTTGAGGCGCCATATCTTCTGAAATCGGTGACCGATTGCGATGAAACTTGGCTCAGACATGTATACTGATCAGACTCTTCAAATGATGCACAACTTATTTTTCTGTTGACAGTATGAATAGGTGATCTCTGTATAGGGCATGTGCGCGGTCGGTAAGAGATCAAAGCCAAACCTGTTGAGCGCTTCGCGCTGACCCCAATGCTCTGAAAACCTAGACCTTCAAACCCTTATTATTCTCCATGAAGACAATCTGCCGAACATCACCACAGCATAAAATGCTAAATATGAATTATAATATTTGAAAAGCTCATGATTCCAGAGAGACTTCCAGAAGAGACAGAACAATGAAATTAGAGCTTTCTGGGGATTTCGAACTTCACCATTGGCGAGCGATCGTGCATATGTACCTTTTCTCGCTACAGTGGAACCTCTATAATTAAAGTGCAGAGGTGAAAGGCATGCAGCACGATCTCTCGCTACCGGCTGAGATTAAAGTAGAGAGCTCTTTGCCGATGTTTCAAACCCCAATCATTCTTTAAAGCGGAGAATTTGCTAGTAAAAACCGTATGCAGACGAATACCTCACACCACTAAACAACTATGTCATGTTATCCCGCTAGCATGATTTTCGGAAGCACTCGCGCGGAGATGAATAGTTAGCAAAGGTAGCCACAGTAACTTCATATTGTGTTTCGTCGTCTACACAAACAACACGCGCGAATCGGCTATTAAGAATACAAACAGTGATGGATAAGCCGCGAGCTGGAAGGAGAGCAATAGACATTGAGTGCAAACAGACAATGTGTGAGCCCTTACCACAATACTTCACACATTCGACACGCAACCGTTTTAACACCTGTGACCTCAGCTAATGTCTAGTGCCCAGGGATGTGTGCGTAATTGAAATTCTGTAATTCATTAATCGTCAGTCGCTCAAACGGCCAAAACCCTCGTTAGTCGTTAGTCTCTAATCGTTAGTCGTGAAAAATCTTGGGAAAAAATGTATGTTTTCCACATCACAGCTGAGACAGAAAAAAGCCCTTATGAAAAGGAAAAGAAGGAAAGCATCAAGAGATGTATGTTTTCCACAATATTCATGAACATTAAACACACAAAACATTCATCATTAGGGAATCTAGTTAAAACGGCAAACCTCCATATACATAATTTAAAATATGAATGCCTTCTTTTCGGTAAGAAAAGAAGACACTATGGAGAACCGAGGAAACCTTGAGCTCTTCACTTTTTCCAGTGCGGAATTTGCGTTCTGCACTATACGATGTAATATGAGATCCACCTCATGATGGCGACAAGGAGAACTGCACCAACTTTGTACAAATTGTTCTTTTCCCAGCTGAGCGAGCTGAGCGTGCGCGTCGTTTCAAGCTTGTTTCCATAACGGTGGAAATGCCGGAAAAAAATTAGCAGGCATGTGAAAATTTCACCCACTGAGAGGTCCATGCGCAACTTTATAGAAAACTCAAATCTCGAATTTATGATTGAAAATGGGACGGCGCCTTCACAATCCAATCATCGGATACAGTGCCCGCCGGTACGCAGTTGTGGCCTGCAGGCACCGCTCCATATTATCACCTCTGATAGTGCCCTCTACTGATATCTCCGCTGAAGCCGGTCAGTGTCGGAACCGGTTCAGTGAGCTTACCATAAAGTCGCTCGACCGACATGAAGTCGCACAAGGTCTGCGTCGGACCTTGCGCAACGTTCGATTGTGGTAATAATGTGGGAATTCCAGAACTACAAAGCAGTGTCAGTTAAAGTTATAAATACTGGAGGGTTTATTAAATTTGTACCATACACCTTAAACAACTAACGGAGAGCCATGCATTATTGCTGATGTAATCCTTGGGTTGGATGAGTGATGAACGATGTGAATGGTTGATCTTCGGACGAATTTTGGGACTGCTTACGAAAATATTTTTTATTTCGTTAGTCGTTAGACGTAACACCCAAAAAGCCCGTTAGTCATCAAATTTGTCAGTCGTTAGTCGTATTTACGCACATCTCTGCTAGTGCCCGACAATAACGGGAAATTTTTAGGAATGCAACAAACAGTGGAAGAGTCTTCGAAGTCCTATTATCAGGGAAACCACAGGTTGCGTGTTCAGGGTTTGTACTCTACATACATCGAGTAAAACCGTTCGGACCGCGGGCGCTGAAAGCCTTTCAGGGCAGGTCACAGATCATGATGGACGAATGGCTGTAGGCAAAAGGCTTGGCGGGCTGATCACAACACCTCGGCCCTGTCGAGGACAGCCACTCAAGTTTCGGGTTGGTTCACGGCCCCATGCGAAATTCGTTGGTCGAATAGCCGGCAGTCCTAGAGCAGTGCCTCCATGCCGGGACCATCCCAGGATGATGGCGATCGGATCGCGGGATGGATGCCGTTCGGTCAGCCATGCGCCCTTGATGCAACCGGTGTTGCTGTCTGAGTAGGTTGTAGCTCGTACTTGTGTGCGGGTCTGCTGCTGTCTCCATCGCCCACTTTTTCTAGTTCCTTCTTCTCTTTCTGTGCTCATGTCAGGTCCACAATTGAGCAAACGAAATCCGACCAAAAACAGAGCGTACAGTCGTAAGCGCAAGCTCTGCTTGAAGCGCCCGTAGTACAAGGAGAAATCAGGATTCTTGTTGAAGATGTTTCAAACATTGAGCACATCACTTATCAATGAGCTGAGGCAATTCATTCAATTTATTCAGCATCCTTTCAAAGGCAGTGTCCACGATAAATCTCGTTCTCAAAGTTTTAAGGGGAAACACTGAGTTAGCATATGCTGGAGGGGACAGGATCAAAGAAATCAGCGATAACGAGCCAAAAAATCAATAAAAGCGACTTCGAAAGCTAAATCGCTGCGTATGTTTATCCCGGTCGGTCCCCCATTAAAACGAGATTGGGCTGCGTTAAGAGTTTTTCGCGGAGCGACGCGATTGTACATGTCAGTGCGACGTAGGATTTCTGATGTGAACGCTGGGCGATTACGCCTATTCGCGTGCGCACGCAATTCTGCGTGCAAGCAACAGCAAATATAACTACAGTTAGCAACAACTCTTTTCTGTGTTTGAGTGTAACTGGTTCTAGATATGCTCATTCTATTGTTTTCATTGCAAGATTCAGATGCGTTACTGTGAGAACTCAGAAGAAAACCAGCAACGAGCTTGCTTTCGCGCGACGACCATCGCGTTGCGTTAGGGGTGATTCATACTTCCGCCGCCGATCGGCGCGGCGAAGTGCAAATCTATAATATTGATCGTGCTGCGCCGCGTGATCAATATTGTATCATTGCACTTAGTCGCGCCGCTCGGCGGCGGATGTATAAACGACCCCTTACAATGCAACGCGGCGCGATCCACGTGGAGCGATTGTCATTTGCGCGTCAGATCCGATGTATCACTCCACTGCACTGTGAACGCCTAGTGACGACGCGACGCGACGTCACTTGATCGATACGCGGGCAAATCGCAACGTCACGTCGCGTCGCGAATGAACTCTGAACGCCGCCTTTTGGCGTCACGCACGTTTACGATGGCAAACTGCCGAGAAACTCTGCCGCCTCCAGTCTGATCGATTCGTGCATATTTCGCTATAAGCACCCGCTGCTGAGTGTTTGCGGAAATTAGCAGGGCCAGAAAGCTCGCCCACGCCCTGAACGTTAGAAATCGTTATTTTAGCGTATTCTGAACGTTATTCTTCTTCGCTGTTTCTTCACTATTAAAGGCAGTGGTCGCGATAAAAAACATTATCTTAAAACCTATAAAAATCAGCTTAGATTGAAAATAGCTGAGAAACCATGAAGGTAGCGCGATGAAAAACGGGCTAGAATTAGAGTTTCTAGGGCCCAAAGATGCTAGTTCGTGCACACGTGCACAGCGCCGCAAAAAAAGATCGCAGCCTAATGCCGAGCAGTGAAAAATCATCGTCATTCAGAGGAAGAAATAGATGCAAATTTACCGAGTAAAAACAGTTTACCAATGGAAACAAGCCATTAATTCAATGTTTTTGACTAGATGAGTCCGAAGGATAATGTTCATTGATTGAAATTCAATTTCAAGCCAGTTGATGTTCTTCATATCAGAGATCATCGCTGCCGATAATGTGGAGTGGGCTCGTTCACCATCATAAGACAAGAAAGTTCAGGCTTCAAATTGGGGCCAAAACAGCGGTTTTTTAGCGATTTTTTCTCATTGGTCCTACTACTCTTTAGTCAGAAAAGGGTTTTGAGGGGAAAAAAAGACAAGCATATTTTATCGCGACCACTGCCTTTAAAAGCCACACGACCAAACGACATCATTTTTTATCGAACTCGATTGTGAAATTCATCGCGAAAGCTACCTTTGCGCAATATTGCTGACAGGGCGGCACTACTCTATCGGACGCTGAATGCGTCAATAAGTTAATCGTGGTATCACGAAAAATCATGTAAAAAAAGCAAGTAAAGGCTGCAGGGCTCCGCGTTCTTCTCGGGAACTTGGAAGCATCACAGAACAGTCGCGCTTTAAACACCGCGTCACAAGTCTGAATAACTTCTTTTACCTTCTATTTTATTTTTTTAGATAATTCACTTTGCATGAAAATATGATGAGATTCTGTGTAGGCAACCTGTTCACATGGTCTCATGAGGTCTCATGAGTGGTTGGCCAATAGGAAAACCCCAATAATCGATCTTGATAGAGAGATCTATGAAGGCTCAAATTCAAATAGTTTTACAACATGTCAGAAAAGTGCCTGAGCTAGCCCGCTTACTTCGAAAATGAAAGACGACTAGCTAAGTTTGAGGTATCCAATGCTTCAGGAGTGCAGGTATACCGCTCCGAGGGTCTGCTTGACGCACAGCGTCAAGGCGTACTCCTATCGGAGCGATAGGTGCCTATCAAACTTATCTAAGCATGTCATCAGTCAGATCGATGGTAAGATTTGTATGAGAGCCGTTAGCCCTCCCCTTCCAAAGCTAAAGTTGGTCCCATTGAGACTGTCCGTCCACTCGGTCGGCGTGCGTGTCCAGCCGCCGTTACAATAGAAATTTTTTGAGCCTGTGACTCGATTAGCAGGAATATTAGACGAATAGAGGATGATATCATAGTACGCAGCCGTGGAAACGTTTTTCAGAAAAAAACCTTCGCGACGCTCACTCGACACGCAAGCCGACCGCACACGCCGGACATTCTCATTTTGACAGACTTTATGTATACATAATTTCCCCACAAGTTTCAGCGCTCTCGTGAGCATAGAACAATACGCTATAGGCGAAGCTTTTTATTAAAACAATGAGCGAGTTTTCCAACAAAATTGAATGTCCACACGCTTATCAAAAGGTGCAGAACAAAGAAACTGAAAAAGAAACGGGGAAACTATTAAAAACTGGGCTGCTCGGATAGGGAAACAAGGTCTAGTTAATTATTCACATACCTACATACAGCACAGTGATCTTTTATATTAGTTTCCTAAGTTGTGGTGTGCGCGAAGCGCACATCGATTTGGTTTTGAATCGCTATCGCGCAACGACGTGATTCGAGAACCGAGATTCAGGAAAATCGTAGGAAAATCATTTTTCGCCGTTGAATAGAGCTCAAAAAGTTGAATATATCACCTGGCAATGGTCTGGAATGATTACCTCAGTATCGAGAAAAATTTTCAAAACCACGTGATTTTTTTTTGGAAAAAAATGTTCATCTCCTTTTTTTCAGTTGGCGTTCACGATCTTGTTGGAACACTTATCGTTGAGCTAGAGAGCTCATTTTCGGCCAGGAAGCTGGTTATGTTTGCACCTAGATCCTGTCAAATTTTGTAGTTGGTAGCTAAAATTTTGCGAAACTTCAAAATTGAGGGTCAAGACAGACAAAATATGTAAACATGTTATTATAAACCAACCGATGTTTACTAATTCGTAAAAATGAACCAATGAAACTAAACACCGTTACTGATAGTCTTTCGCTCGGGATTTATGCCCTTCCTGACACGGGGCAAAGCTTCAATCAATACGACGGGACCCTGGAAGTACTGTTCGGAACGCCGCACGGTGTGACTCAGTAGTGCGCAGAAAGAAGTAGACACCGTGAGGAACCCAGGTGAGAGTGCGCAAGACGTCCTAGAAGGTGTGCAGGACATCAGTGGGAGTGTGCGGGACCTCATAGAAAGTGTGCAGGACATTAGTGGGCGTGTGCAGGACACCATAGAAAGTGTGCAGGACATTAGTGTGAGTGTGCAGGACGTCATAGAAAGTGTGCAGGACATCAGTGGGAGTGTGCAGGACCTCTTAGAAAGTGTGCAGGACAACAGTGGGAGTGTGCAGGACGTCTTGGAAAGTGTGCAGGACAACAGAGGGAGTGTGCAGGACTTCATAGAAAGTGTGCAGGACAACAGTGGGAATGTGCAGGACCTCTTAGAAAGTGTGCAGGACATCAGTGGGAGTGTGCAGGACCTTATAGAAAGTGTTAAGGACATTAGTGGGAGTGTGCAGGACGTCATAGAAAGTGTACAGGACATCAGTGGGAGTGTGCAGGACGTCATAGAAAGTGGGCAGGACATTAGTGGGAGTGTGCAGGACGTCATAGAAAGTGGGTAGGACATTAGTGGGAGTGTGCAGGACGTCATGCAACGTGTGCAGGACAACAGTGGGAGTGTGCAGGACACCATAGAAAGTGTGCGGGACATCAGTGGGAAAGTGCACGGCGTCAGAGAAAGTGTGCAGGATATCAGTGTGAGTGTGCAGGCCGTAATAGAAAGTGTGCAGGACATCAGTGGGAAAGTGCAGGACCTCATAGAAAGTGTGCAGTACATTAGTGGGAGTGTGCAGGACGTCATACAACGTGTGCAGGACCTCATAGAAAGTGTGCAAGACATTAGTGGGAGGACCTCTTAGAAAGTGTGCAGGACATGAGGGGGAGTGTGCAGGACCTCTTAGAAAGTGTGCAGGACATAAGTGGGACTGTGGAGGACCTCATAGAAAGTGTGCCAGACATTAGTGGGAGGACCTCTTAGAAAGTGTGCAGGACATTAGGGGGAGTGTGCAGGACCTCTTAGAAAATGTGCAGGACATAAGTGGGACTGTGGAGGACCTCATAGAGAGTGTGCAGGATATTAGGGGAGGTGTGCAGGACCCCATATAAAGTGTGCAGGACATTAGTGGGAGTGCGCAGGACCTCTTAGAAAGTGTGCAGGACATTAGGGGGAGTGTGCAGGATCTCATAGAAAATGTGCGGGACATCAGTGGGAGTGTGCACGGCGTCATAGAAAGTGTTAAGGACATGAGTGGGAGTGTGCAGGACGTCATAGAAAGTGTGCAGGACATCAGTGGGAGTGTGCAGGACGTCATAGAAAGTGTGCAGTACGTAATACAACGTGTGCAGGACATCAGTGAGAGTGTGCAGAACGTCATAGAAAGTGTGCAGGACAACAGTGGGAGTGTGCAGGACCTCTTAGAAAGTGTGCAGGACAACAGTGGGAGTGTGCAGGACGTCATAGAAAGTGTGCAGGACATCAGTGGGAGTGTGCAGAACGTCATAGAAAGTGGGCAGGACATAAGTGGGAGTGTGCAGGACGTCATGCAACGTGTGCAGGACATTAGTGGGAGTGTGCAGGACGTCGTACAATGTGTGCAGGACAACAGAGTGAGTGTGCAGGACTTCATAGAAAGTGTGCAGGACATCAGTGGGAGTGTGCAGGACGTCATAGAAAGTGTGCAGGACATTAGTGGGAGTGTGCAGGACGTCATACAATGTGTGCAGGACAACAGTGGGAGTGTGCAGGACTTCATAGAAAGTGTGCAGGACATTAGTGGTAGTGTGCAGAACGTCAGAGAAAGCGTACAGGACATGAGTGGGAGTGTGCACAATGTCATACAACGTGTGCAGTACATCAGTGGGAGTGTGCAGGACGTCATAGAAAGTGTGCTGGACATTAGTAGAAGTGTGCAGGACTTCATAGAAAGTGTGCAGGACCACAGTGGGAGTGTGCAGGACTTCATAGAAAGTGTGCAGGTCAACAGTGGGAGTGTGCAGGACGTCATAGATAGTATACAGTACAACAGTGGGAGTGTGCACAATGTCATACAACGTGTGCAGGACATCAGTGGGAGTGTGCAGGACGTCATAGAAAGTGTGCTGGACATTAGTAGAAGTGTGCAGGACTTCATAGAAAGTGTGCAGGACAACAGTGGGAGTGTGCAGGACGTCATAGAAAGTGTGCAGGACATCAGTGGGAGTGTGCAGGACGTCATAGAAAGCGTGCACGACATGAGTGGGAGTGTGCAGGACTTCATAGAAAGGGTGCAGGACATTAGTGGGAGTGTGCAGGACGTCATACAATGTGTGCAGGACAACAGAGGGGGTGTGCAGGACTTCATAGAAAGTGTGCAGGACAACAGTGGGAGTGTGCAGAACGTCATAGAAAGCGTGCACGACATGAGTGGGAGTGTGCAGGACTTCATAGAAACTGTGCAGGACATTAGTGGGAGTGTGCAGGACCTCTTAGAAAGTGTGCAGGACAACAGTGGTAGTGTGCAGGACGTCATAGAAAGTGTGCAGGACAACAGTGGGAGTGTCCAGGACGTCATAGAAAGTGTGCAGGACATCAATGGGAGTGTGCAGGACGTCATAGAAAGTGTGTAGGACACTAGTGGGAGTGTGCAGGACGTCATAGAAAGTGTGCAGGACATTAGTGGGAGTGCGCAGGACCTCTTAGAAAGTGTGCAGGACATTAGGGGGAGTGTGCAGGATCTCATAGAAAATGTGCGGGACATCAGTGGGAGTGTGCAGGACCTCATCGAAAGTGTGCAGGACATTAGTGGGAGTGTGCAGGACGTCATACAACGTGTGCAGGACATCAGTGGGAGTGTGCAGGACATCAGTGGGAGTGTGCAGGACCTCATAGAAAGTGTGCAGGACATTAGTGGGAGTGTGCAGGGCGTCATACAACGTGTGCAGGACATTAGGGGGAGTGTGCAGGACCTCTTAGAAAGTGTGCAGGACATAAGTGGGACTGTGGAGGACGTCATACAACGTGTGCAGGACATCAGTGGGAGTGTGCAGGACCTCATAGAAAGTGTGCAGGACATTAGTGTGAGTGTGCAGGACGTCATAGAAAGTGTGCAGGACATCAGTGGGAGTGTGCAGGACCTCATAGAAAGTGTGCAGGATATTAGGGGGAGTGTGCAGGATCTCATAGAAAATGTGCGGTACATCAGTGGGAGTGTGCAGGACCTCTAAGAAAGTGTGCAGGACCTCTTAGAAAGTGTGCAGGATATTAGGGGGAGTGTGCAGGACGTCATAGAAAGTGTGCAGGACATCAGTGGGAGTGTGCAGGACCTCATAGAAAGTGTGCAGGATATTAGGGGGAGTGTGCAGGACGTCAGAGAAAGCGTGCAGGACATAAGTGGGAGTGTGCAGAACGTCATAGAAAGCGTGCAGGACATGAGTGGGAGTGTGCAAAACGTCACAAAAAGTGTGCAGGACAACAGGGGGGTGTGCAGGACTTCATAGAAAGTGTGCAGGACAACAGTGGGAGTGCGCATGACGTCATAGAAAGTGTGCAGGACAACAGTGGGAATGTGCAGAACCTTATATAAAGTGTGCAGGACATCAGTGGGAGTGTGCAGAATGTCATAGAAAGCGTGCACGACATGAGTGGGAGTGTGCAGGACTTCATAGAAAGTGTGCAGGACATTAGTGGGAGTGTGCAGGACGTCATAAAACGTGTGCAGGACATCAGTGGGAGTGTGCAGGACCTCATAGAAAGTGTGCAGGACAACAGTGGGAGTGTGCAGGACGTCATGCAACGTGTGCAGGACAACAGAGGGGGTGTGCAGGACTTCATAGAAAGTGTGCAGGACAACAGTGGGAGTGTGCAGGACGTCATAGAAAGCGTGCACGACATGAGTGGGAGTGTGCAGGACTTCATAGAAAGTGTGAGGGACATTAGTGGGAGTGTGCAGGACGTCATACAATGTGTGCAGGACAACAGTGTGAGTGTGCAGGACCTCTTAGAAAGTGTGCAGGACAACAGTGGGAGTGTGCAGGACGTCATAGAAAGTGTGCAGGACATCAGTGGGAGTGTGCAGGACGTCATAGAAAGTGGGCAGGACATAAGTGGGAGTGTGCAGGACGTCATGCAACGTGTGCAGGACAACAGAGGGAGTGTGCAGGACGTCATAGAAAGTGTGCAGGACAACAGTGGGAGTGTGCAGGACGTCATAGAAAGTGTGCAGGACAACAGTGGGAGTGTCCAGGACGTCATAGAAAGTGTGCAGGACATCAGTGGGAGTGTGCAGGACGTCATAGAAAGTGGGCAGGACATAAGTGGGAGTGTGCAGGACGTCATAGAAAGTGGGCAGGACATCAGTGGGAGTGTGCAGGACGTCATACAATGTGTGCAGGACAACAGAGGGAGTGTGCAGGACTTCATACAATGTGTGCAGGACAACAGAGGGAGTGTGCAGGACTTCATAGAAAGTGTGCAGGACAACAGTGGGAGTGTGCAGGACCTCTTAGAAAGTGTGCAGGACAACAGTGGGAGTGTGCAGGACCTTATAGAAAGTGTTAAGGACATGAGTGGGAGTGTGCAGGACATCAGAGGGAGTGTGCAGGACGTCATAGAAAGTAGGCAGGACATTAGTAGGAGTGTGCGGGACGTCATGCAACGTGTGCAGGACAACAGTGGGAGTGTGCAGGACCTCTTAGAAAGTGTGCAGGACAACAGTGGGAGTGTGCAGGACCTCTTAGAAAGTGTGCAGGACAACAGTGGGAGTGTGCAGGACCTCTTAGAAAGTGTGCAGGACAACAGTGGGAGTGTGCAGGACCTCTTAGAAAGTGTGCAGGACAACAGTGGGAGTGTGCAGGACGTCATAGAAAGTGTGCAGGACATCAGTGGGAGTGTGCAGAACGTCATAGAAAGTGGGCAGGACATAAGTGGGAGTGTGCAGGACGTCATGCAACGTGTGCAGGACATTAGTGGGAGTGTGCAGGACGTCATAAAACGTGTGCAGGACATTAGTGGTAGTGTGCAGGACGTCATAGAAAGTGTGCAGGACATCAGTGGGAGTGTGCAGGACCTTATAGAAAGTGTTAAGGACATGAGTGGGAGTGTGCAGGACGTCATAGAAAGTGTGCAGGACATCAGTGGGAGTGTGCAGGACGTCATAGAAAGTGTGCAGGACATCAGTGGGAGTGTGCAGGACGTCATAGAAAGTGTGCTGGACATTAGTAGAAGTGTGCAGGACTTCATAGAAAGTGTGCAGGACCACAGTGGGAGTGTGCAGGACGTCATAAAAAGTGGGCAGGACATTAGTGGGAGCGTGCAGGACGTCATGCAACGTGTGCAGGACAACAGGGGGGGGTGTGCAGGACGTCATAGAAAGTGTGCAGGACAACAGTGGGAGTGTGCAGGACGTCATAGAAAGTGTGCAGGACAACAGTGGGAATGTGCAGGACCTTATATAAAGTGTGCAGGACACCAGTGGGAGTGTGCAGGACCTCTTAGAAAGTGTGCAGGACAACAGTGGGAGTGTGCAGGACGTCATAGAAAGTGTGCAGGACAACAGTGGGAGTGTGCAGGACCTCTTAGAAAGTGTGCAGGACAACAGTGGGAGTGTGCAGGACGTCATAGAAAGTGTGCAGGACATTAGTGGGAGTGTGCAGAACGTCATAAAACGTGTGCAGGACATCAGTGGGAGTGTGCAGGACGTCATAGAAAGTGTGCAGGACAACAGTGAGAGTGTGCAGAACGTCATAGAAAGCGTGCACGACATGAGTGGGAGTGTGCAGGACTTCATAGAAAGTGTGCAGGACATCAGTAGAAGTGTGCAGGACTTCATAGAAAGTGTGCAGGACATTAGTGGGAGTGTGCAGAACGTCATAAAACGTGTGCAGGACATCAGTGGGAGTGTGCAGGACGTCATAGAAAGTGTGCAGGACATTAGTGGGAGTGTGCAGGACGTCATAGAAAGTGTGCAGTACATCAGTAGAAGTGTGCAGGACTTCATAGAAAGTGTGCAGGACATTAGTGGGAGTGTGCAGGACTTCATAGAAAGTGTGCAGGACAACAGTGGGATTGTGCATGACGTCATAGAAAGTGTGCAGGACAACAGTGGGGGTGTGCAGGACTTCATAGAAAGTGTGCAGGACAGCAGTGGGAGTGTGCAGGACGTCATAGAAAGTGTGCAGGACATCAGTGGGAGTGTGCACTACGTCATAGAAAGTGGGCAGGACATCAGTGGGAGTGTGCAGGACGTCATAGAAAGTGGGCAGGACATTAGTGGGAGTGTGCAGGACTTTATAGAAAGTGTGCAGGACAACGTGCAGGACAACAGGGGGGGTGTGCAGGACGTCATAGAAAGTGTGCTGGACAACAGTGGGAGTGTGCAGGACGTCATAGAAAGTGTGCAGGACAACAGTGGGAGTGTGCAGGACGTCATAGAAAGTGTGCAGGACAACAGTGGGAGTGTGCAGGACGTCATAGAAAGTGTGCAGGACAACAGTGGGAGTGTGCAGGACGTCATAGAAAGTGTGCAGGACAACAGTGGGAGTGTGCAGGACGTCATAGAAAGTGTGCAGGACAACAGGGGGAGTGTGCAGGACTTCATAGAAAGTGTGCAGGACAACAGTGGGAGTGTGCAGGACTTCATAGAAAGTGTGCAGGACAACAGTGGGAGTGTGCAGGACGTCATGCAACGTGTGCAGGACAACAGAGGGAGTGTGCAGGACGTCATGCAACGTGTGCAGGACATCAGTGGGAGTGTGCAGGACTTCATAGAAAGTGTGCAGGACATTAGTGGGAGTGTGCAGGACGTCATACAATGTGTGCAGGACAACAGAGGGAGTGTGCAGGACTTCATAGAAAGTGTGCAGGACAACAGTGGGAGTGTGCAGGACCTCTTAGAAAGTGTGCAGGACAACAGTGGGAGTGTGCAGGACGTCATAGAAAGTGTGCAGGACATCAGTGGGAGTGTGCAGGACCTCTTAGAAAGTGTGCAGGACATAAGTGGGAGTGTGCAGGACCTTATAGAAAGTGGGCAGGACATCAGTGGGAGGGCGCAGGACGTCATAGAAAGTGTGCAGGACATTAGTGGGAGGGTGCAGGACGTCATGCAACGTGTGCAGGACAACAGGGGGTGTGTGCAGGACCTCTTAGAAAGTGTGCAGGACAACAGTGGGAGTGTGCAGGACCTCTTAGAAAGTGTGCAGCACAACAGTGGGAGTGTGCAGGACCTCTTAGAAAGTGTGCAGGACAACAGTGGGAGAGAGCAGGACCTCTTAGAAAGTGTGCAGGACAACAGTGGGAGTGTGCAGGACCTCTTAGAAAGTGTGCAGGACAACAGTGGGAGTGTGCAGGACCTCTTAGAAAGTGTGCAGGACAACAGTGGGAGTGTGCAGGACGTCATAGAAAGTGTGCAGGACATCAGTGGGAGTGTGCAGGACGTCATAGAAAGTGGGCAGGACATAAGTGGGAGTGTGCAGGACGTCATGCAACGTGTGCAGGACAACAGTGGGAGTGTGCAGGACCTCTTAGAAAGTGTGCAGGACAACAGTGGGAGTGTGCAGGACGTCATAGAAAGTGTGCAGGACAACAGTGGGAGTGTGCAGGACCTCTTAGAAAGTGTGCAGGACAACAGTGGGAGTGTGCAGGACGTCATAGAAAGTGTGCAGGACATCAGTGGGAGTGTGCAGGACCTTATAGAAAGTGTTAAGGACATGAGTGGGAGTGTGCAGGACGTCATAGAAAGTGTGCAGGACATCAGAGGGAGTGTGCAGGACGTCATGCAACGTGTGCAGGACAACAGTGGGAGTGTGCAGGACCTCTTAGAAAGTGTGCAGGACAACAGTGGGAGTGTGCAGGACGTCATAGAAAGTGTGCAGGACAACAGTGGGAGTGTGCAGGACGTCATAGAAAGTGTGCAGGACATCAGTGGGAGTGTGCAGGACGTCATAGAAAGTGTGCAGGACAACAGTGGGAGTGTGCAGGACCTCTTAGAAAGTGTGCAGGACAACAGTGGGAGTGTGCAGGACGTCATAGAAAGTGTGCAGGACAACAGTGGGAGTGTGCAGGACGTCATAGAAAGTGTGCAGGACAACAGTGGGAGTGTGCAGGACGTCATACAACGTGTGCAGGACATCAGTGGGAGTGTGCAGGACGTCATAAAAAGTGGGCAGGACATAAGTGGGAGCGTGCAGGACGTCAGAGAAAGCGTGCAGGATATGAGTGGGAGTGGGCAAAACGTCACAAAAAGTGTGCAGGTCAACAGTGGGAGTGTGCAGGACGTCATAGATAGTATACAGTACAACAGTGGGAATGTGCAGGACGTCATAGAAAGTGTGCAGGACAACAGTGGGAGTGTGCAGGACGTCATAGAAAGTGTGCAGGACAACAGTGGGAGTGTGCAGGACGTCATAGAAAGTGTGCAGGACATCAGTGGGAGTGTGCAGGACTTCAAAGAAAGTGTGCAGGACAACAGTGGGAGTGTGCAGGGCGTCATAGATAGTATGCAGGACAACAGTGGGAATGGGCAGGACGTCAGAGAAAGTGTGCAGGACAACAGTGGGAGTGTGCAGGACGTCATAGAAAGTGTGCAGGACATCAGTAGGAGTGTGCAGGACTTCATAGAAAGTGTGCAGGACATCAGTGGGAGTGTGCAGGACTTAATAGAAAGTATGCAGGATATCAGTGGGAGTGTGCAGGACGTCATAGAAAGTGTGCAGGACACTAGTGGGAGTGTGCAGGACGTCATACAACGTGTGCAGGACATAAGTGGGAGTGTGCAGGACGTCATAGAAAGCGTGCAGGACACTAGTGGGAGTGTGCAGGACGTCATACAACGTGTGCAGGACATCAGTGGGAGTGTGCAGGACGTCTTAGAAAGTGTGCAGGACAACAGTGGGAGTGTGCAGGACCTCTTAGAAAGTGTGCAGGACAACAGTGGGAGTGTCCAGGACGTCATAGAAAGTGTGCAGGACAACAGTGGGAGTGTCCAGGACGTCATAGAAAGTGTGCAGGACATCAATGGGAGTGTGCAGGACGTCATAGAAAGTGTGCAGGACAACAGTGGGAGTGTGCAGGACGTCATAGAAAGTGTGCAGGACATCAGTGGGAGTGTGCAGGACGTCATAGAAAGTGGGCAGGACATAAGTGGGAGTGTGCAGGACGTCATGCAACGTGTGCAGGACAACAGAGGGAGTGTGCAGGACTTCATAGAAAGTGTGCAGGACAACAGTGGGAGTGTGCAGGACGTCATAGAAAGTGTGCAGGACATCAGTGGGAGTGTGCAGGACTTCAGAGAAAGTGTGCAGGACAACAGTGGGAGTGTGCAGGACCTCTTAGAAAGTGTGCAGGACAACAGTGGGAGTGTGCAGGACTTCATAGAAAGTGTGCAGGACAACAGTGGGAGTGTGCATGACGTCATAGAAAGTGTGCAGGACAACAGTGGGAATGTGCAGAACCTTATATAAAGTGTGCAGGACATCAGTGGGAGTGTGCAGGACCTCTTAGAAAGTGTGCAGGAAATTAGTGGGAGTGTGCAGGACGTCATGCAACGTGTGCAGGACATCAGTGGGAGTGTGCAGGACGTCATAAAAAGTGGGCACGACATGAGTGGGAGTGTGCAGGACTTCATAGAAAGTGTGCAGGACATTAGTGGGGGTGTGCAGGACCTCTTAGTGAGTGTGCAGGACAACAGTGGGAGTGTGCAGGACGTCATAGAAGGTGTGCAGGACATCAGTGGGAGTGTGCAGGACTTCATAGAAAGTGTGCAGGACATTAGTGGGAGTGTGCAGGACGTCATAGAAAGTGTGCACGACATCAGTGGGAGTGTGCAGGACTTCATAGAAAGTGTGCAGGACATCAGTGGGAGTGTGCAGGACGTCATAGAAAGTGTGCAGGACAACAGTGGGAGTGTGCAGGACGTCAGACAATGTGTGGAGGACAACAGTGGGAGTGTGCAGGACGTCATAGAAAGTGTGCAGGACATCAGTGGGAGTGTGCAGGACCTTATAGAAGGTGTTAAGGACATGAGTGGGAGTGTGCAGGACGTCATAGAAAGTGTGCAGGACATCAGAGGGAGTGTGCAGGACGTCATGCAACGTGTGCAGGACAACAGTGGGAGTGTGCAGGACGTCATGCAACGTGTGCAGGACATCAGTGGGAGTGTGCAGGACTTCATAGAAAGTGTGCAGGACAACAGTGGGAGTGTGCAGGACGTCATAGAAAGTGTGCAGGACAACAGTGGGAATGTGCAGGACCTTATAGAAAGTGTGCAGGACAACAGTGGGAGTGTGCAGGACCTCTTAGAAAGTGTGTAGGACAACAGTGGGAGAGTGCAGGACCTCTTAGAAAGTGTGCAGGACAACAGTGGGAGTGTGCAGGACGTCATAGAAAGTGTGCAGGACAACAGTGGGAGTGTGCAGGACGTCATAGAAAGTGTGCAGGAGAACAGTGGGAGTGTGCAGGACGTCAGAGAAAGTGGGCAGGACATTATTAGGAGTGTGCAGGACGTCATAGAAAGTGTGCAGGACAACAGTGGGAGTGTGCATGACGTCATAGATAGTATGCAGGACAACAGTGGGAATGTGCAGGACGTCATAGAAAGTGTGCAGGACATCAGTGGGAGTGTGCAGGACGTCATAAAAAGTGGGCAGGACATCAGTGAGAGTGTGCAGAACGTCATAGAAAGCGTGCAGGACATGAGTGGGAGTGTGCAGGACTTCATAGAAAGTGTGCAGGACATTAGTGGGAGTGTGCAGGACGTCGTACAATGTGTGCAGGACAACAGAGGGAGTGTGCAGGACTTCATAGAAAGTGTGCAGGACATCAGTGGGAGTGTGCAGGACGTCATAGAAAGTGTGCAGGACAACAGTGGGAGTGTGCAGGACATCATAGAAAGTGTGCAGGACAACAGTGGGAGTGTGCAGGACATAGAAAGTGTGCAGGACATCACAGTGGGAGTGTGCAGGACGTCATAGAAAGTGTACTGGACATCAGTGGGAGTGTGCAGGACGTCATAGAAAGTGGGCAGGACATTATTAGGAGTGTGCAGGACGTCATAGAAAGTGTGCAGGACAACAGTGGGAGTGTGCATGACGTCATAGATAGTATGCAGGACAACAGTGGGAATGTGCAGGACGTCATAGAAAGTGTGCAGGACAACAGTGGGAATGTGCAGGACGTCATAGAAAGTGTGCAGGACATCAGTGGGAGTGTGCAGGACGTCATAGAAAGTGTGCAGGACATCAGTGGGAGTGTGCAGGACGTCATAGAAAGTGTGCAGGACATCAGTGGGAGTGTGCAGGACGTCATAGAAAGTGTGCAGGACAACAGCGGGAGTGTGCAGGACGTCATAGAAAGTGTGCAGGACAACAGTGGGAGTGTGCAGGACGTCATAGAAAGTGTGCAGGACAACAGTGGGAATGTGCAGGACGTCATAGAAAGTGTGCAGGACATCAGTGGGAGTGTGCAGGACGTCATAGAAAGTGTGCAGGACATCAGTGGGAGTGTGCAGGACGTCATAGAAAGTGGGCAGGACATAAGTGGGAGTGTGCAGGACGTCATAGAAAGTGTGCAGGACCACAGTGGGAGTGTGCAGGACGTCATAGAAAGTGTGCAGGACAACAGTGGGAGTGTGCAGGACGTCATAGAAAGTGTGCAGGACAACAGTGGGAGTGTGCAGGACGTCATAGAAAGTGTGCAGGACAACAGTGGGAGTGTGCAGGACGTCATAGAAAGTGTGCAGGACATCAGTGGGAGTGTGCAGGACGTCATAGAAAGTGTGCAGGACATCAGTGGGAGTGTGCAGGACGTCATAGAAAGTGTGCAGGACAACAGTGGGAGTGTGCAGGACGTCATAGAAAGTGTGCAGGACAACAGTGGGAGTGTGCAGGACGTCATAGAAAGTGTGCAGGACAACAGTGGGAGTGTGCAGGACGTCATAGAAAGTGTGCAGGACAACAGTGGGAGTGTGCAGGACGTCATAGAAAGTGTGCAGGACAACAGTGGGAGTGTGCAGGACGTCATAGAAAGTGTGCGGGACATCAGTGGGAATGTGCAGGCCGTCATAGAAAGGGTGCGGGACATCAGTGGGAGTGTGCAGGACTTCATAGAAAGTATGCAGTACAACAGTGGGAATGTGCAGGACGTCATAGAAAGTGTGCAGGACATCAGTGGGAGTGTGCAGGACCTCATAGAAAGTGTGCAGGACAACAGTGGGAGTGTGCAGGGCCTCTTAGAAAAAGTGCAGGACAACAGTGGGAGTGTGCAGGACGTCATAGAAAGCGTGCACGACATGAGTGGGAGTGTGCAGGACGTCATAAAAAGTGGGCAGGACATAAGTGGGAGCGTGCAGGACGTCAGAGAAAGCGTGCAGGATATGAGTGGGAGTGGGCAAAACGTCACAAAAAGTGTGCAGGTCAACAGTGGGAGTGTGCAGGACTTCATAGAATGTGTGAAGGACAACAGTGGGAGTGTGCAGGACGTCATAGAAAGTGTGCAGAACAACAGTGGGAATGTGCAGGACCTTATATAAAGTGTGCAGGACACCAGTGCGAGTGTGCAGGACGTCATAGAAAGTGTGCAGGACATTAGTGGGAGTGTGCAGGACGTCATACAATGTGTGCAGGACAACAGAGGGAGTGTGCAGGACTTCATAGAAAGTGTGCAGGACAACAGTGGGAGTGTGCAGGACCTCTTAGAAAAAGTGCAGGACAACAGTGGGAGTGTGCAGGACGTCATGCAACGTGTGCAGGACATCAGTGGGAGTGTGCAGGACTTCATAGAAAGTGTGCAGGACATTAGTGGGAGTGTGCAGGACTTCATAGAAAGTGTGCAGGACATTAGTGGGAGTGTGCAGTACGTCATACAACGTGTGCAGGACATCAGTGAGAGTGTGCAGAACGTCATAGAAAGCGTGCACGACATGAGTGGGAGTGTGCAGGACTTCATAGAAAGTGTGAGGGACATTAGTGGGAGTGTGCAGGACGTCATACAATGTGTGCAGGACAACAGTGTGAGTGTGCAGGACCTCTTAGAAAGTGTGCAGGACAACAGTGGGAGTGTGCAGGACGTCATAGAAAGTGTGCAGGACATTAGTGGGAGTGTGCAGTACGTCATACAACGTGTGCAGGACATCAGTGAGAGTGTGCAGAACGTCATAGAAAGCGTGCAGGACAACAGAGGGAGTGTGCAGGACTTCATAGAAAGTGTGCAGGACAACAGTGGGAGTGTGCAGGACCTCTTAGAAAGTGTGCAGGACAACAGTGGGAGTGTGCAGGACGTCATAGAAAGTGTGCAGGACATCAGTGGGAGTGTGCAGGACGTCATAGAAAGTGGGCAGGACATAAGTGGGAGTGTGCAGGACGTCATGCAACGTGTGCAGGACAACAGTGGGAGTGTGCAGGACGTCATAGAAAGTGTGCAGGACAACAGTGGGAGTGTGCAGGACTTCATAGAAAGTGTGCAGGACATAAGTGGGAGTGTGCAGGACGTCATAGAAAGTGTGCAGGACATCAGTGGGAGTGTGCAGGACTTCATAGAAAGTGTGCAGGACATTAGTGGGAGTGTGCAGTACGTCATACAACGTGTGCAGGACATCAGTGAGAGTGTGCAGAACGTCATAGAAAGCGTGCACGACATGAGTGGGAGTGTGCAGGACTTCATAGAAAGTGTGCAGGACATTAGTGGGAGTGTGCAGGACGTCATACAATGTGTGCAGGACAACAGAGGGAGTGTGCAGGACTTCATAGAAAGTGTGCAGGACAACAGTGGGAGTGTGCAGGACCTCTTAGAAAGTGTGCAGGACAACAGTGGGAGTGTGCAGGACGTCATAGAAAGTGTGCAGGACATCAGTGGGAGTGTGCAGGACGTCATAGAAAGTGGGCAGGACATAAGTGGGAGTGTGCAGGACGTCATGCAACGTGTGCAGGACAACAGAGGGAGTGTGCAGGACTTCATAGAAAGTGTGCAGGACAACAGTGGGAGTGTGCAGGACCTCTTAGAAAGTGTGCAGGACAACAGTGGTAGTGTGCAGGACGTCATGCAACGCGTGCAGGACATCAGTGGGAGTGTGCAGGACGTCATAAAAAGTGGGCAGGACATTAGTGGGGGCGTGCAGGACGTCATGCAACGTGTGCAGGACAACAGGGGGGTGTGCAGGACTTCATAGAAAGTGTGCAGGACAACAGTGGGAGTGTGCAGGACGTCATAGAAAGTGTGCAGGACAACAGTGGGAATGTGCAGGACCTTATATAAAGTGTGCAGGACACCAGTGGGAGTGTGCAGGACCTCTTAGAAAGTGTGCAGGACAACAGTGGGAGCGTGCAGTACGTCATAGAAAGTGTGCAGGACATCAGTGGGAGTGTGCAGGACCTTATAGAAAGTGTTAAGGACATGAGTGGGAGTGTGCAGGACGTCATAGAAAGTGTGCAGGACAACAGTGGGAGTGTGCAGGACTTCATAGAAAGTGTGCAGGACAACAGTGGGAGTGTGCAGGACGTCATAGAAAGTGTGCAGGACAACAGTGGGAATGTGCAGGACCTTATATAAAGTGTGCAGGACACCAGTGGGAGTGTGCAGGACGTCATAGAAAGTGTGCAGGACATCAGTGGGAGTGTGCAGGACGTCATAAAAAGTGGGCAGGACATAAGTGGGAGCGTGCAGGACGTCATGCAACGTGTGCAGGACAACAGGGGGGTGTGCAGGACTTCATAGAAAGTGTGCAGGACAACAGTGGGAGTGTGCAGGACGTCATAGATAGTATGCAGTACAACAGTGGGAATGTGCAGGACCTTATAGAAAGTGTTAAGGACATGAGTGGGAGTGTGCAGGACGTCATAGAAAGTGGGCAGGACATCAGTGGGAGTGTGCAGGACGTCATAGAAAGTGGGCAGGACATTAGTGGGAGTGTGCAGGACGTCTTGCAACGTGTGCAGGACACCAGTGGGAGTGTGCAGGACCTCTTAGAAAGTGTGCAGGACATTAGTGGGAGTGTGCAGGACGTCATGCAACGTGTGCAGGACATCAGTGGGAGTGTGCAGGACGTCATAGAAAGTGTGCAGGACATTAGTGGGAGTGTGCAGGACGTCATAGAAAGTGTGCAGGACATCAGTGGGAGTGTGCAGGACGTCATAGAAAGTGGGCAGGACATTAGTGGGAGCGTGCAGGACGTCATGCAACGTGTGCAGGACAACAGTGGGAGTGTGCAGGACGTCATAGAAAGTGTGCAGGACATCAGTGGGAGTGTGCAGGACCTTATAGAAAGTGTTAAGGACATGAGTGGGAGTGTGCAGGACGTCATAGAAAGTGTGCAGGACATCAGTGGGAGTGTGCAGGACGTCATAGAAAGTGTGCAGGACATCAGTGGGAGTGTGCAGGACGTCATGCAACGTGTGCAGGACAACAGTGGGAGTGTGCAGGACCTCTTAGAAAGTGTGCAGGACAACAGTGGGAGTGTGCAGGACGTCATAGAAAGTGTGCAGGACATCAGTGGGAGTGTGCAGGACGTCATAGAACGCGTGCAGGACATCAGTGAGAGTGTGCAGGACGTCATAGAAAGCGTGCAGGACATGAGTGGGAGTGTGCAGGACTTCATAGAAAGTGTGCAGGACATTAGTGGGAGTGTGCAGGACCTCTTAGAAAGTGTGCAGGACATCAGTGGGAGTGTGCAGGACCTTATAGAAAGTGTTAAGGACAACAGTGGGAGTGTGCAGGACCTCTTAGAAAAAGTGCAGGACAACAGTGGGAGTGTGCAGGACGTCATAGAAAGTGTGCAGGACATCAGTGGGAGTGTGCAGGACGTCATAGAAAGTGGGCAGGACATGAGTGGGAGTGTGCAGGACTTCATAGAAAGTGTGCAGGACATTAGTGGGAGTGTGCAGGACGTCATACAATGTGTGCAGGACAACAGAGGGAGTGTGCAGGACTTCATAGAAAGTGTGCAGGACAACAGTGGGAGTGTGCAGGACCTCTTAGAAAAAGTGCAGGACAACAGTGGGAGTGTGCAGGACGTCATGCAACGTGTGCAGGACATCAGTGGGAGTGTGCAGGACGTCATAAAAAGTGGGCAGGACATAAGTGGGAGCGTGCAGGACGTCATGCAACGTGTGCAGGACAACAGTGGGAGTGTGCAGGACGTCATAGAAAGTGTGCAGGACATCAGTGGGAGTGTGCAGGACGTCATAAAAAGTGGGCAGGACATAAGTGGGAGCGTGCAGGACGTCATGCAACGTGTGCAGGACAACAGGGGGGTGTGCAGGACTTCATAGAAAGTGTGCAGGACAACAGTGGGAGTGTGCAGGACGTCATAGATAGTATGCAGTACAACAGTGGGAATGTGCAGGACGTCATAGAAAGTGTGCAGGACATCAGTGGGAGTGTGCAGGACTTCATAGAAAGTGTGCAGGACAACAGTGGGAGTGTGCAGGACGTCATAGATAGTATGCAGTACAACAGTGGGAATGTGCAGGACGTCATAGAAAGTGTGCAGGACATCAGTGGGAGTGTGCAGGACCTTATAGAAAGTGTGCAGGACAACAGTGGGAGTGTGCAGGTCAACAGTGGGAGTGTGCAGGTCAACAGTGGGAGTGTGCAGGACGTCATAGATAGTATACAGTACAACAGTGGGAATGTGCAGGACGTCATAGAAAGTGTGCACGACATGAGTGGGAGTGTGCAGTACTTCATAGAAAGTGTGCAGGACATTAGTGGGAGTGTGCAGGACGTCATACAACGTGTGCAGGACATCAGTGGGAGTGTGCAGGACGTCATAGAAAGTGGGCAGGACATAAGTGGGAGTGTGCAGGACGTCATGCAACGTGTGCAGGACATCAGTGAGAGTGTGCAGAACGTCATACAATGTGTGCAGGACAACAGAGGGAGTGTGCAGGACTTCATAGAAAGTGTGCAGGACAACAGTGGGAGTGTGCAGGACCTCTTAGAAAGTGTGCAGGACAACAGTGGGGGCGTGCAGGACGTCATGCAACGTGTGCAGGACAACAGGGGGGTGTGCAGGACTTCATAGAAAGTGTGCAGGACAACAGTGGGAGTGTGCAGGACGTCATAGAAAGTGTGCAGGACAACAGTGGGAATGTGCAGGACCTTATATAAAGTGTGCAGGACACCAGTGGGAGTGTGCAGGACGTCACGCAACGTGTGCAGGACATGAGTGGGAGTGTGCAGGACGTCATAGAAAGTGGGCAGGACATCAGTGGGAGTGTGCAGGACTTCATAGAAAGTGTGCAGGACAACAGTGGGAGTGTGCAGGACCTCTTAGAAAGTGTGCAGGACAACAGTGGGAGTGTGCAGGACCTCTTAGAAAGTGTGCAGGACAACAGTGGGAGTGTGCAGGACGTCATAGAAAGTGTGCAGGACATCAGTGGGAGTGTGCAGGACTTCATAGAAAGTGTGCAGGACATTAGTGGGAGTGTGCAGGACGTCATAGAAAGTGTGCAGGACAACAGTGGGAGAGTGCAGGACCTCTTAGAAAGTGTGCAGGACAACAGTGGGAGTGTGCAGGACGTCATAGAAAGTGTGCAGGACATCAGTGGGAGTGTGCAGGACGTCATAGAAAGTGGGCAGGACATAAGTGGGAGTGTGCAGGACGTCATGCAACGTGTGCAGGACATCAGTGAGAGTGTGCAGAACGTCATAGAAAGCGTGCACGACATGAGTGGGAGTGTGCAGGACTTCATAGAAAGTGTGCAGGACATTAGTGGGAGTGTGCAGGACGTCATACAATGTGTGCAGGACAACAGAGGGAGTGTGCAGGACTTCATAGAAAGTGTGCAGGACAACAGTGGGAGTGTGCAGGACGTCATAGAAAGTGTGCAGGACAACAGTGGGAGTGTGCAGGACGTCATAGAAAGTGTGCAGGACATCAGTGGGAGTGTGCAGGACGTCATAGAAAGTGTGCAGGACATCAGTGGGAGTGTGCAGGACGTCATAGAAAGTGTGCAGGACATCAGTGGGAGTGTGCAGGACGTCATAGAAAGTGTGCAGGACATTAGTGGGAGTGTGCAGGACGTCATGCAACGTGTGCAGGACAACAGTGGGAGTGTGCAGGACCTCTTAGAAAGTGTGCAGGACAACAGTGGGAGTGTGCAGGACCTCTTAGAAAGTGTGCAGGACAACAGTGGGAGTGTGCAGGACGTCATAGAAAGTGTGCAGGACATCAGTGGGAGTGTGCAGGACGTCATAGAAAGTGGGCAGGACATAAGTGGGAGTGTGCAGGACGTCATGCAACGTGTGCAGGACAACAGAGGGAGTGTGCAGGACTTCAGAGAAAGTGTGCAGGACAACAGTGGGAGTGTGCAGGACCTCTTAGAAAGTGTGCAGGACAACAGTGGGAGTGTGCAGGACGTCATAGAAAGTGTGCAGGACATCAGTGGGAGTGTGCAGGACGTCATAGAAAGTGTGCAGGACATCAGTGGGAGTGTGCAGGACGTCATAAAAAGTGGGCAGGACATTAGTGGGAGCGTGCAGGACGTCATGCAACGTGTGCAGGACAACAGGGGGGGGGTGTGCAGGACTTCATAGAAAGTGTGCAGGACAACAGTGGGAGTGTGCAGGACGTCATAGATAGTATGCAGGACAACAGTGGGAATGTGCAGGACGTCATAGAAAGTGTGCAGGACATCAGTGGGAGTGTGCAGGACCTTATAGAAGGTGTTAAGGACATGAGTGGGAGTGTGCAGGACGTCATAGAAAGTGTGTAGGACATTAGTGGTAGTGTGCAGAACGTCAGAGAAAGCGTGCAGGACATGAGTGGGAGTGTGCAGAACGTCATAGAAAGCGTGCAGGACATGAGTGGGAGTGTGCAGGACTTCATAGAAAGTGTGCAGGACATTAGTGGGAGTGTGCAGGACGTCATGCAACGTGTGCAGGACAACAGAGGGAGTGTGCAGGACTTCATAGAAAGTGTGCAGGACAACAGTGGGAGTGTGCAGGACGTCATGCAACGTGTGCAGGACATCAGTGGGAGTGTGCAGGACGTCATAAAAAGTGGGCAGGACATAAGTGGGAGCGTGCAGGACGTCATGCAACGTGTGCAGGACAACAGGGGGGGGGTGTGCAGGACTTCATAGAAAGTGTGCAGGACAACAGTGGGAGTGTGCAGGACGTCATAGAAAGTGTGCAGGACAACAGTGGGAGTGTGCAGGACCTCTTAGAAAGTGTGCAGGACAACAGTGGGAGTGTGCAGGACGTCATAGAAAGTGTGCAGGACATCAGTGGGAGTGTGCAGGACGTCATAGAAAGTGGGCAGGACATCAGTGGGAGTGTGCAGGACGTCATAGAAAGTGTGCAGGACATTAGTGGGAGTGTGCAGGACGTCATAGAAAGTGTGCAGGACATCAGTGGGAGTGTGCAGGACGTCATAGAAAGTGGGCAGGACATTAGTAGGAGTGTGCAGGACGTCATGCAACGTGTGCAGGACAACAGTGGGAGTGTGCAGGACCTCTTAGAAAGTGTGCAGGACAACAGTGGGAGTGTGCAGGACCTCTTAGAAAGTGTGCAGGACAACAGTGGGAGTGTGCAGGACGTCATAGAAAGTGTGCAGGACATCAGTGGGAGTGTGCAGGACGTCATGCAGCTTGTGCAGGACAACAGTGGGAGTGTGCAGGATCTTATAGAAAGTGTTAAGGACATGAGTGGGATTGTGCAGGACGTCATAGAAAGTGTGTAGGACATTAGTGGTAGTGTGCAGAACGTCATAGAAAGTGGGCAGGACAACAGTGGGAGTGTGCAGGACGTCATAGAAAGTGTGCAGGACATCAGTGGGAGTGTGCAGGACCTCTTAGAAAGTGTGCAGGACAACAGTGGGAGTGTGCAGGACGTCATAGAAAGTGTGCAGGACATCAGTGGGAGTGTGCAGGACGTCATAGAAAGTGTGCAGGACATCAGTGGGAGTGTGCAGGACGTCATAGAAAGTGTGCAGGACATGAGTGGGAGTGTGCAGGACTTCATAGAAAGTGTGCAGGACATTAGTGGGAGTGTGCAGGACGTCATAGAAAGTGTGCAGGACATCAGTGGGAGTGTGCAGGATCTCATAGAAAATGTGCGGGACATCAGTGGGAGTGCGCAGGACCTCTAAGAAAGTGTGCAGGACCTCTTAGAAAGTGCCCAGGGAATCAGCGGGAGTGTGAAGGACGTAATAGAAATAGTGCAGCAAAGCAGTGGTTTTATTTTGAGTAAATACCACCAGGCACAAATCATGTTAGAAACGGAACCTTTAGAAAAAATAAATGAAATTCCTGAAAGTTTAGGTTGCTGGCAAAAGTGATGATTTGGCATTGTCATATTTTCGGATAGCTAGAAATATACTTAGTTAAAAAGGGGGGAAATATTCCCCACCAAGTTTTCAAAGACTAAAAATGTTTTGAAATATTTCAGAGTGCGATCTGGCGTAGCATAATTTGATTTTTGGGAAATGTAATGAAGTAGCTGAAAGTAAGATTTGGCGGTTGAGCTCGAACCATCTATTGCTAAGTGTAGAGCAAAACGAGAGGTCGCATTGTATAAGCCTATCAGTAGAACTTATCAAGAAAAATCACGCATAATATGGGGAGCAGCAAAAGCTCTTCCGGGAGCTGTAATCCGGCAGTCAGCACATGTGAAGTAAGTTCAACTGTTTGATCCATACTGCGCATGATGTTGCTTTGATAGATTTTACGGGTAACCTTATACAATGCGGCCTCTCGTTTTGCTCTACGCTTATCAATAGCTGGTTCGAGCTCCACCGTCAAATCATACTTTCAGCTATTTCACCACATTTCCCAAAAAACAAATTATGCTACGTCAGATCGCACTGGAATATTTTGAAACTTTTTTTGCTCTATGAAAACTTGGTGGGGAATGTTTCCCCCTTTTTCACTAAGTATATTTTTAGCTATTCGAAAATAAGATAATGCCAAATCATCACTTTTGGGAGGAACCTGAACTTTCAGGAATAACTCCTTAATATTAGACTGCTTGAAGTCCTCTCGCATAACAGCCACACCGAAATCAAAAAAAAATTGTTCCCAGCTCAAGAAAGGTTGAGTGATGTTTGTGCAATTATACGGACAGTTAGGAGCCCAACGTTTCTTTATGAGCCGCACACTGATTCTCAGCTCGTAATCTGAAGATGGAAGGCCACCATGAACTGATTGGTCAACTAACAACAACAGCTCATTGCACGTCGTGTCTGACGTTTTTCCACCTATTTTTACCATAATTATGATCGGATTCGTACTTTCACGAGGGTAGCTTTTTAGCTGTTTCTACGGTAAACCATGCCTTTCAGAGGGAAACGACAATCGTTCACAGATAACAAAGTTACTAACTCACTGGAAATTTCTTGATTGCACTGTGTACACGTGTAACTTTTGAAATGAGCCTGCATTCGATGTCGACTCAACGAAGACGAATGGCAGAAAATTTTGCCGCATACAGAGCAGGGAAACTGTCCTGAAATTTTCGATGGATTTGCCGTTTCGTTTCGCTCTTCTCTATGTAAAAACAAAAAACTGAAGTGCATATGGAACTGAAATTAAACTGGTTCAGCTGTACTCATATGCATGAGCGTTGTAATCGTACCCTATAACTCAGTCTTTTCATCTATTCGCCTCTTTCGAAGGCAAAGATGTTAAGCCTCAAATGTTATGTTGGCCAACACGTCTTGAATTGGTCATGTCGAGAAATATACACCGTATTCACTACATAAGTGATAGTCATGACAATAGTGTCGACCTTTTCTAGCGACACGCTCTTCCAGTGTCGGTGTGGCTCATTTTTGACGCTTCCAACGGATGCGTAGTTCCGATCTGTTTCGAATTTTCGATATGTTGCGGTCTGTCGATGGTTAACATGTTTCAAAAAAGCTAAATTTACTGGTGTTTTTCAGGCGATTTCTGGTGATAATTTCAGGCAAGTTTAGGCGGGCTACAGCTAAAACGAAAATCGGAATAGTTGGGAAATAACGCTCCGGACCCGCTGCCAACGGCGTTGGCTATTCTACAGCTGTCGTAGTGACCCTAGGACATAGGTTCGTTAGGGTGGAGACAGCGGTCCGAAAGGTGAAGGTTGTTTAGAATACCTGAGTGGGGAATGGTGAAGATTCTCTATAGACTTGCAACTTCAAAACTTGACGTTTTCTTGAAACGCCTTTTTCTTGCAATCAATATATTTTTATTTTTTATCATTATTTTTGAAACATTTTTTTCGTTAGAAGACCTCCTTTAGAAAATCACTAATCTTAATGAAATGATCTGCTGAGGTAATGAAAAATTTTCCTTGAGCTGTCTTGGAGTCAAAATGTTTCGGAAAATTTTTCCAAGCGAATTTTGAAAAACTACCAGTTCTTCGCTCATAACATTTTTGCCCTTTAAGATGGATCTTTGAACAGAGGTGTTTCCGAAATGCTCATGAGATTTTGCGTCGAATAGTGTTTTCAATTTGAGAAGAATACGTCTCCAATCTCTCAACCGATTTCAATTTATGAAATAACGTTTCTTTCACCAAAAGCAATCAGCCTTCCGTTCATAACTTTTTTCTCACCCTAGAACATAGCCCTTTGGTGAAGGTTGTTCTCGGAGTCCCCATAGATTTCTGCATTGAATAGCGTTTTCAGTTTCTAAAAATACATTCCCCTTCTTCTAGCCGATTTCAGCTTATAAAGTGCATTTTTTCGCCTTAAAGGCAGTCTTCACGATGAAAAAAATGTGTTTCAGTTTTCACTAGGAAAGAGTGGTGGAGGGGCACACTGTACGTCGAAGGAACGCATGAAAACGAGCCAGGAAAAGCTCCAAAAGAGCCCGAATTTGCCACTTCGAGCGCAAGGCAAACCCCAAAGGCGCAACACGACGAACTGTTCCAAAGATCTTCACTTGAGAGCTATCCATGCAGAAAATATAGGTTATGAGAGAGATGAAAATTGTTTTGTCCAGCCTTTTTTTTTCCAAAAACCAAAAAACTGCAGAAATCTAGTGTCCGAAAAGATAGCCGATATTTCAGAAAACGATTGTTATTAGAGGGGGCACTCGCCAGATGTTTGTTGACCAGAATCGCTGAGTAACGAAGATGTTATGTAAACTGTGGTTTTCGGAAAAATTTCCGAAAATGTAAAATCCGCCCATTTCAATGAAAAATATTGCAAACCTGTACTAAAAATTAATAATAAACGAACAAATAAGTAAATAAGGGAGTAAATGAATAAATAAATAAAATAATAAAAAGATAAACGGTTGAGAAAAGTGATTGAATGAAATAGAAAAAAATTAATGGCAACTTTTCGAAAAAATAGGTTAATCAATTACTTCCGGTACTATTCTAATCTGATTTAAAGGCAGCGTTCACGATGATCATCCTCGTTGACTTTCCACAATGAAATGATAGGAGAGAAGGATTCTAGGCTCCCAGTGCCGAAAGAACGTTAGAAAACGAGCCAGGAGCGGCAAAATAACGGCTGCAAACAAGCCTTTTTGGTGTCTCAGACACCCCCCGTGCTCCAGATCCTTGAAGGAATAAATGAAGACTCAGATTACAGGAGTGATCAAGTCAAGGAAGTGCTGATAAGTGAGCTGATCGCTTTATTGCACGGATAGGTATCATCCTTCTAGCGGTCAATTCCTCTACGCTCAAAAATCAACGTACACAAGAGAGGGCATATTTTTGCTCAAAAACGCGTCATTCGTGTCCCTTCTAAGCATGCCTTGCTATATATGTAAGGCACCAGACCTTCCGTAAGCCGTGGAGATATCGGAAGTGAAATTTATCGGGAACACTGCCTCTAAAAAATAGCCGGGAGCAAAAAGCGATGAGTGGAAGTACCTTTTTAGTTATTTTTGAGGGCAAAACTCCTCAAGAACACTAAAACAAATCTTCAAAATGACATCTGCTGACGAGCTGCTATTCTCTAGCATCTCCTATAGCATCTATTATAGTTGTACAATTTCGAAAAAAATCGAACGACCGACAATTGAAAAAAAATTCGTTCGACGAAAATTCGAACGAACGACATTTAAAGGCAGTGTTCACGATGAAAATCGTTTTTCTGCTTTTCCGCCTATCTTGAAAACGGGCATATTGATGATTCCAATGGAGTCTCTAAAATCGCACAATACCTTCAGGAAACGGAGTTATGGTCTCTTAAAACTTGAGCTAGGGAAACATGGTGGACGAGTTGTCCGAGGCTTGTAACTTGCGTCTTTTGCAGCCGATCTAGGTTAGCTGACCTGAGTAAAGAGAGAAGTTGAGAATGAAGGGAAGAACGGGGCTAATGATTGGAAATTATCGCTCATTTCACGATCTCGAGCATTCATTTGTTCACGTCGGTGGGCGTGTGTTGCGCTTTTGAAGTTTGCCTTGCGCTCGAAGTGGCAATTTCGGGCTCTTTTGAGGCTCTTCCTGGCTCGTTCCCATGCGTTCTTTCGACATCAGCGTTGCAGTGTGCCCATCCACTACTCCTAGTAGGAACTGAAACACATTTTTTATCGTGTAAACTGCCTTTAAATAAAATCGTTCGACGAAATATCGAACGAATGAAATTTAAAAAAAATCGTTTGACGAAATTTCGAACAAACTCAAACGAGCCAAAAAAAAACTCAGAAAACCTTTCGAAAATTTTTCGAAAATTTCGTTCGTGTACAACTATAATCTCTATGTCAAATAAATCTGAGCGAGGAACATATTCCATCTTTGTAGATGCTTTCGGTGGTAAAAACTAGCAAAAGTTTGCTTCTCTGTTTGGAAAAGAAAACGAGGCCAGTAATATTAGCTCACTAAAATCTTCTGTTTACAAGAGAATTAGATTGAACTCTAAATGTGTGGTGATTCATGAATAAGGGTGAACTAATCGCATTCATTAACGACCCGCTGACTCCTTGGTTGGCACGAGAACGAGGTGTGCACGGTCACTCATATCGCCGTGCTATGCACGCGCGCTTCGGCCTGCGTACGT